>CM052700.1:15693432-15707592 GCA_028551405.1 Uromys caudimaculatus
ATCTGCTGTCACCTGAGTTTTTGATCTTAGCCATTCTGACTGGTGTGAGGTGGAATCTCAGACTTGTTTTGATTTGCATTTCCCTGATGACTAAGGATGTTGAGCATTTCTTTAGGTGCTTCTCAGCCCTGCGAATTTCCTCAGTTGAGAATTCTCTGTTTAGCTCTGTTCCCCATTTTTTGATGGGGTTATTTGGTTTCCTGGAGTCTAATTAAGCTGCTGCTGTCAGGTGTTGACCTTCAGAGACACACTGAGATTCCACTCGTGGGATGAGAATACTCAGTCTAAGATAGGGAAGGCTGCAGTTGTAGTTCCCTACTACCAGGAATCCAGTCTTCATTGGGTCCCACATAGCGGAATTGTGAGCAAAGGAGAGGACCCTCAATGATGAGGCAAGGACCAGGTGCTCCAAACTCCTGGACATCTAGGCACCTCTAGGTCATGAAGAGTTGGGAACACATTTGTGAGCCCATAAGCTGAGGGCAATGACAAACACAGAGCCAGAGAAATGAGGTACTCCACCTTAGCTTGATTGTGATTGTCCTTAGCATATCTATGGTTGTTTGGATATACAGAGAGGCCTGCTATGGGATAATTAGGCTGTGACTCTCTAAGGGAAGGCCTTCTCCATGCTCCCCATTTCAGTTCTTGATGAAAGAGACAGCCCATGTTTATCCATAGCATTCATTGTCTGTTCATCATGGAAAATGGATGCATACCACCTTTTCTTGGTGAATCAGAGATTAAGTATCTTTTGCATGGAGGCATTTCCATTAAGGAGAAGCTTATTAGCTAAATCCACAAGGCCTCTGGATACCTTATTAGCATAGAGAAGACTGTTTTAGGCAATGTGATAATTGGTTATGTTTTGTTATGTGGGAAGTGTGGCACATGTTCTGGTTCTCTGAACTTGCTCAGCCTACCAAATTTCCTGGCATGCTTCACTTTACCACAGGTAAATGATAACTATCTAGAAAAATCATCCATTTCATTTAGATTTTTTATTTTTGTGGAGTAAGATCTAATGATTCATTGTCTTCTTCATAGTCTGTTGTTATGTCTCCCTTATGAGCTCTGATTTTATTTGGATAGTGTCTGTATTTTAATTAGTTTGGTAAAGGATTTTTCTATCTTACTTGTTTTCTCAAAGTAACAACTCTTGGTGTCATTGATTATTTGAATTATATTCTTATTTTGTATTTGATAGATTTCAGCTATGAATTTTGATTTCTCTCCCAGATGTGTGTTCCTATTGAGTTTGTTTTCATCCTCCTCCTATTACTATTACTATTATTATTATTATTATTATTATTATTATTATATCCTTTTTTCTTTTTTCCTTTTTTAGAACTTTCAGATACACTTTTAAATTGCTAAATTTCTTTATGTAGACAGTTCGTACTATGAATTTTCTGCTTAGCGCCACTTTCACTGTGTCCCATAAGTTTGAGTATGTAGTACCTTCATTATCTTTGAATTCTCAAAAGCCTTTACTTTATCTATGTAATTCCTGACTAACAGATCATTGAGTAGAGAATTATTCAGATTCTATGAGTGTATAAGCTTTTTAGTGTTTCTGTTTTTGTTGAAGTCCAGCTTTTTTCCAAAATGGTCTGATAGCATGCAAAGTTTACTTCCAATTTCTTCTATTTGTTGAGGCTTGCTCTATGACAGACTGTGTGGTTATTTACGAGAACATTCTGTGAGAATCTGAGAAGAAATTATGTTCTTTTATGTTTACGTGAAATGTTTTATAATTATATCTGTTAATTCCATTATTTCTCTGATAATTTTTGTCTGGATGATCTGTCAACTGGTGAGTGTGGATATTGAAGTCACCCACTATTAATGTGTGGGTTTCATGTTTGATTTAAACTTAGCAATATTTCCTTTACAAATGTGGCTACCCTTGCATTTTGGATATTGATGTTCAGAATTAAGATGTCATGTTGGTAGACATTTCCTATGATGAGGTTGAAGTGTACTCCCTCATCTTTTGGATTAATTTTGGTTCAAAGTCTATTTTATTAGATATTAGAATGGCCACCCCACTTTCTTCTTGCCCTCTCCAGCCCTTTACTCTGAGGAAATATCTACTTTTATTTCTGAGATGTGTTTTTTGTGCATAGCAGAATAATGGATCCTGTTTTCACATTTATGATGTAAGCCTCTGCCTTTTAAATGGGGAATTGAGTGCCTAAATGTTGAGAGATATTAATGACCAGTGATTGTTAATTCTTTTATTTTTAATATTGCTTGTGTTTCTCTCTCTCTCTGTGTGTATGTGTGTGTGTGTGTGTGTGTGTGTGTGTGTGTGTGTGTGTGTGTGTGTGTATGTGTGTGTGTGCGTATTTCCCTTTTTTTGTTTTTACAGGTATTGAGTTACTGATTTCAAGTGTTTTCTTAGATGTATTTATCCACCTTGGATTAGAGATTTCCTTCTAATATTTTCTTTAGTACTAAATTTTTGGATAGAGTTTGTTTAAATTTGGTTTGTCTTTAAATATCTTGTTTTCCTCATGTATGGTAATTGAGAATTTTGCTGAGTATAGTCGTCTATGTTGGTTTTTGTGTTTATTTCCATGCTCTAAGACATCTGTCCAAACACTATGATCTTTGTTGAGAAGTAGGGTGTGATACTGATAGGATACATCTGCCTTTGTATGTTACCTAGTCTTATTCCTTGAAGCTTTTAATATCCCTTCTTCATTCTGTAGACTTACTATTTTGATTATTATGTGGAAGTAGAATTTTTTTTTCTGGCCCAAAGTAATTTTTGTTCTGTAAGGTTCTTGCACATTTATAGGCATCTCTTAGGTTTGGAAAGTTTTCTTCAATAGTTTTGTTGAAAATATTTTCTGGATCTTGGAACTAGAAATCTTCCCTTTCTTCTATTCCAATTATTAAGTTAGGTCTTTTCATAGTGTCACAGCATTCCTGGATGTTTTGTGTCGGGAATATTTTTTAGATTCAATATTTTCTTTGACTGATGTATTAATCACTTACTTTTATCTTGTCTTGTACATATGAGATTCTCTCTTCTATATCTTGTGTTCTGTTGGTGATGCTTGCATCTGTTGTTTGTGTTCTCTTCCGTAGACTTTTCATGTCCAGTAGTCCTATAGTTTGTGTTTTCTTTATTCCTTATATTCAAATATTAGGTCTCAAACCATTTTATTTATTTCCTTCACCAGCTCAATTGTATTTTCCTTTACTTCATTAAGAGATTTATTCATTTGCTTTTTAAACACCTTCATTATGTTTATAACATTGTATTTAAGGTCATTTTCTTGGGTTTCCTTTGTGTTTAGATATGCAGGCCTTGCTATAGTAGGATAGCTGTGCTGTGAAGGTGTCCTATTGCCCTGGATTTTCTTGATTGTGTTCTTATACTGGCCATTATCCATCTGTTTGTCCCTAGATTTTCCTGTTGTAGCAGATATTGAGGGGTTGAAACATCAATGATCCTAGTGTGGCCAGGCTCATGTGGCTAACCTTGTGCTAGATATAAGCTTAGATTCTTTAAAACTCACTTTAATAGGTGTTCTCAAACACTTCTACTCTCCTATCCCACCATGCAATGGTTGGTCATAAAAGTTGCTAAACAGGAGAAGGGGTCATGGACCTGTTTAGAAGTAGTTCTTCTAAACATAGATTCCAATATCCATTTTCAGAATACCAACAAACCAGTTCAGAACTGGCAGAATACCAAACACTAATCAGCAGTAGTGGCACAAATAGGTACAATTTGGCAGAAATGAGCAGAACCAGCCCGGAACTGAGGAGAGGTTCTCTCTCATGCCTTTCTCAACAAAATGAAGCATATGCAAGCTCCCCATCAATGTTGGTTGAGTACTAATTATACTCCATGTGTCTTCTCATGGATCTTGTTTTAGCAAAACTTCATGTGAGTCTGCATCACATGATACAACCAGAAACTTCCACATCATATCACCTTTTCTATTCATGAAAATTTCCTGTCTGTTTCTCTGCCCTCTGTATTTCTCATGAACTTTAACTTCTTTGTTCCTCTTCTTCTACCTTTCATCAATTCTGATAATTCGTTGATTAGTTTCTTTTTACTGTAAAACCTCGTGGCTTCCCTGTGTGGTGCTCATGTAACCTCACTTCAGATCCTGTGCTAATAGGTGCTGCAGTAAGTAAAATTTGCTGAGGCTTGGCCACTGCTGCCATTAGTTCTCCATTTGCTGTGGTGTGACTGGGTTTATGACTCTCAGCTATGGAATATTATACATTGGATTAAGGACAATCATAACATATTTTCTAACCTTTTAGAATCTGAAGAAGTAATAAACCACAGAATCAAGCTCCAAACGGGAAAGCTCATCTAACAACGATAGTTTAAAATTGGACAATGATGATTCCAGGAACAATTGTGTCCTTGAATGCAGGAAGAGCTACAATGGCAAGTGAATTCCCTAAAAATGACCCATTAGCTTGGTTGGCTATGATGCTTGTACTCTGGAAAGGTATGGTCCCAGAGACTTTGTCTCAGAAACTCTTCTTGTGGATGATGTGTCTTCTCATGTTTGTCATTGTCATATTGCTCATTTACTCAGCTTGGTGTGAGTGGACACCTCGAAATTCTTACTGCCTATAGCCTGGTGTGATTACTTTCTGGTCATAGCCACTCTATTGGGCAAGTTTCCTGCTGATCAATATGAAGATGAACGTTCTTAAGATAATACATTTAGATGAATTATTTTTTTTGGAAATACTGATTTGATTTAAGTAGTTTTAGGAAGTTAGTTTGATTTAAGTAATTTTGTAAAATTAAAGTAGTTAATAAAAGTTTAAAGTTATTATCAATAATGGAATGTGCCCCTTCCTCATAGAACTGCAAAAGCTGCATGAGTTAGAGAAAGGAGTACAGTGAGCATTCATGTATTTCAGGCGTATAAATGAATCATAGTAGCAAATAAATGGCTTAGGATAAATTAATGGTCAAAGAAAGCAATCACTGGAGGTTTGGGTAAGTCCTTGGTCTTTTGATCTAGGGATATAGTAACAGCTTTTCAGTGTGCACCATGAAATAGAAAGGTCATGAAAAAGGAGTAAATAATTCTACTATGAGTATAAGAACGAAGGAGCTTATTAAGACTTCAAATAATATTTAAGACAGATGACCGCTTTCTTAGTAAACACAGATTGTCATCGGCAAGCATATGGAGAAATTTTCTACTATAGACTTCGTCTGCTTAAATTTGATAATCTATGACAAAAAAAAAATCTTGCTTTGGGATTAAAATGAGCTTGTGGAGAAAAAGTTAGATGAGAAATTTTTAGTTCCATGTGAAGTTTCAAAATAGGAATACATAATCAATAACACTGCCATAATGTCCTCTGTCATAATTATTTTATGTGTTTTTGAAGAATATGTTCTCTTTATTTTGATGATTGTTAAAATGTGCTAACTTGTAGCTATTTTTCTTCTTACAGAGAAAAACAATGTCTTAAGACATATAAAAAAGTTAAGGAAAAAATAAAATGCTGGAGCATGCCTCTGCTTCAACCACTCAGTGTGCATGCTTGTGTGTGTTTGATTCCCAATGCTTTCTTGTCTCTAATCACTGGCTGACACCAGCAGACATCGGTTGCTATCAGCACAGCACCCATCAGCCCTTCTGGTGCTGACCCCCTTCAGCTGCTGTCAGCACTGACCCCCTTTGCCATTGCTACACCTCACTGTTTGCCACAGTTTACCATGTGATGCCAAAGTTGACTTTTGACACTACAGTCTAGAACACAGTAAAATCTAGATTTTATCATTAAGGACCATTTGCAATACAATGTGATATCTGAGGGGAGAAGAGCATAGAGGTTTCCCTCCTGACTCTCAATGGTTGAGCCTGTTTTCACTTTGTTCAAAAATATGTATTTTGTTTTGCTTTGTTTTGTTGAACAGGTCTTGCTTCATGGCTTTGATTGACCTAGAATGCCCTATTCATCAACAAAGTTATGATATTGCTGATTATTGGATTACAAGTACAGAAAGAACACACCAATAACAACATCATGGTCTGGGGGTATAGCCATGTGTTTGGCTAACACACATAAATATCTAGGTCTATTCCTCAGTACTATATGCGATAAGTATTCTGGTACACACCTAGCATTTCAGCACAAGGGAGATAGAGGCCAAAGGATCTGAAGTTCAAGGTTTTCGCCAGTTACTTAGTGAGCTTAAGGCAAGCCCGGGCAACATAAGACCATATCTCTACTGCAAGGAATAAAAATCACATCATCACAAAAGCAAACATCAACATACACCACAGGACCACATCAGTAAAAACTAAAGTGAAGGCAATTCTCCAGTACAACTTGTCAGAACTCTTGCTCTTTTTTAATGCATTAATTGAAAGAGAAATAAAGAAAGTACTAGCAATTAAAAGATGTTATTCCACTGTAATTTATTTGGATTCATGTTTATAAAGCTAATTTTAAAATAACACTTATAATAAAATAATATTTATTATATATTAAGCAGTTGGATAATTGAATACTGGCTAGACTTTTGAAAATATTAAGAAATTATACCAAATTTATTATATATGTAATGAAATGGAACAGAAACTGGAACCTAAAAGTACTCAATCCAGGATGATCAATGTGGGAATATTAATAAATCCTCAGGATTCCACTGCCTCACATTTGCATCTTCCCAGGTTCCTTTAACCTAGAAAGACTTTCAGTGAGGGAGAGGAAAATCACTTTGTAAGGAATGAATTTGTGACACAGAGTCCAAGGTAGGAGTGTGGGATATCAGGGACATTCAATGCTTTCATTTGTTAGCGGCATGTGGACAAAGAAGATGGAAGGTTTTTCCAGTGCCCCTTCTGTTCTTCTAGATGTTTGTATGTTGGAGCCACAACTTTCAAGTTTATGTCCCTCCCATACTACAAAAGACAGACAATAATCAGAAACTGCATGCTGAATATTTTATTTGTATCACGTAGATAATCAATACTGGTAAATTTGCATGTGTTTCTGAAAGACGTAATATTTCCATGCATTTTTCTGAAACAGAATAGGTAGAAGGACAGTTACTGAAAACACTGGGGCATGCTGGGGTTTCCTCATGTGACAGAGGTGGGAACACATAGCCTCTTCTTCTGACTTCTTCCCCTGTCTACTTTCTCATTTTCTCGGGGTTAATCTTGTCAGGCACAGCACAGACAATAAAGCTAATCTATTTTTTACAAGTTAAAGTGAATGATGAATCTTAACTTGTTCATCCTTTAGTTCAGATTTTAATATGCTACAAGAGATATTTCCCAAAGTGTCCCTTGCATTGTACCCTGAATGAGTGAAAAACTGAACCAAGCCTAAATGTCTATTAACAATACAAAGGGTAAGGAGACCATGGCAGACCAGGCAATGTAGTAGTACACAGTGTTAACATCCAAAAAATCTTGAATACATTATCAGAAAAATAAAAACAAGAACATCAGCAAAACATGCTCTTGGGAGATCCATATACTTATATAAGACAATGTAATTTTCTAAGAAATGCTGTTTTTGAAATAAATATCTTAAAATTTACATAAAATATCATTCGTGTAAAACTGGTTTATATTATATAAATCCAAATATACACAAATAATAATTTTAAGAGCATTGCAGAGGATTAAAAATAGTGTCTTTCAAGAACATGAATGTACACTTAAGATAATACATGACAACAATATTCAGTCTTGTGCCCTCCTAAGAAGGTAGCTTTGGAGGAATTTGGACATACATAAATTATAAGCAGGCATCTCTAAGGTATCATGTAGATTCAGTGGACCTGAGCATACTAGATTTGAGTTGGAAAGAGTACAAGCTTGAGATGAGACATCAGTGAGGTTGAAAACAGAAGACAGAAGACCTAAGGAGGTTGCTGCAATACTTCTATAAACAAATCCATCTCAACGGTAATATTGAAAACAGATGAACAAACAAGCTGTGGAACTATGTTTCTCAAAAGTGCCTTGGAGACTTTATACAAGTTCACGTTATACAATCATTACTATATGATCCTGTACTATGTGAACATAAAAATTTGAAATGGGAATTGGGACAGTGTTACTTCCCTATACTTTGAGTTAACTAATTTTCACATTACTGTTTAAGAAATAAAGAAAGAAAGGGCTTCAATAAGCTATAACAATTAACTTGAGAGCTTCAACAAAGAATGTGTTCCATCTGTAAAGAAAAGAACCTGACAAATTTAGATGCTTATAAACTTGTTCTCTAGGGAAATTATGAGCAGATCTTTTCCTGTCTGCAGAAGGATAATATGCTTGCAGGCTCTCAGAAGGAGAAGCATCTTGCTGTTGACCTTCTTTCTGGGGTGGTTCTTGTGGATTTCCAGAAAATGGAAAACGTTGCTCTTGAACCTCCTTTGGTAGTTGTACATGTTGTGCATTATCCAATTCATTACCATCAATAGCAGTGGACTCTAAGATTGAGCTCTTGTTATGGTCCTTGGGTTCTGTATGAGTAGGACAAGAAACTATGACACATCAATGCAAGAGTTGCTTCTTGCTTTCTTTCCTTAAGGAGATCACACAATTCTTTCTCTCAGAACCTGTGTGCCAACTGCTAACTCCCATTTAAATACATTGTCATGCTTGGCTTTCTTATTCCACATTCTAACTATACAGAATATTTAGCATTAATATTCCTGCCTTTACATACAAACAAGAAGGTTTGGAGACCTTCATGTATCACATAAGATGAGTCCAAAGAGAGAAGGGCAACTACGCAAAATAAAAATGAATATCAGGAGGGTTTCCAGTTGTGCTTCATGACGCTATATTAGCTCTCTATGTACGCAAGGGACTCTAGTCAGATTTTCTGAGCACAAGAAGAAATTTAGCTGTTCAATAGCTTACAGCTACACATTGAAACCCTGAAAGAAGAGAGTACCAAAGTTGACCTCCACCAAATATCTGGGGAAAAGTAATTATTTAGTTTTTAAATCAAAGACAGTTACACAGTAAATAGTGCAACAAAGAGAAAAGGGGAAAACCAAGAATTTCTCCATCTTGACCATGAAACTGTATAATTATAGACAAGAATACCAAGGATGAAAGAAACCATAGATCCTTACACTATCAGAGGAGTCAGCATTAAGATTCTTTTGATTTCTGCCTCATCTCACAGGGGTCATTTCTGGACAGAAAGCAAGCAAATTTCTTCTGTTGTTATGGAAGCTTGGTATCTCCTTCATTCAATTTGCTGAACTTAATCATGGTCCCCAGCATAAAGGTTAGGGGATATTTGTTTATAGCTTTATAGTAAGTAATATTCATTCATTCTAACGACAAAAAATTACATTAAAATGAGACACTGAAACACAGACAAAGAGTATGCAAGGATGATGAATTTGACTTTATCTGCTGGGACAGAGAAGGCTCATCATTCGTGACCTCTAAAAATAAAAAGAGATGAAATGAAATATTAAATCACACTGTTTCCCAGCTGACAGATGTCCTACATGAAAATGTGACCTGCAGAGTCACATTTCTGAGTACAAGTGAGTTCCTCAGTCAGTCTCTGTGATGCCTCTGGGAAGGGTCCGGGATACAAGAGTATGTGGGGTTTCCATGTGCTGAAAAGTTCCAGCTCTAAATATAAAAACGTTTCTTATCTTCCCTGCATATCCACAGCATTTATTGTTCCCATTTCTTAAGTACTCTTCACATCTCAATACATGTAGAGAATATGTCTCACTAGTTTGCTTCTTCAGTAGTCCTTAACACTCTCAAGGAATTGGGTTATACTTTCATCTGTGCTCTTAGCTGAGCTCACAGCTAGCAAGGCCTCTGTGAACAGGACCACCAGCATCTTGGATGAGGATCTAGATGTTCTCCTAAGTGTGTACAAGGCAATTCCCTAATTAAAAGGAGCCAAACAATTAAAATTTTGAGCTTCAATTTTTGTGACCTCCATTATTGTCTTTGGAATTTTAACACAATAGGGTGAAGTGTGGGAGACTGTCAATGTGACCTGTCTAGTAGAAGTAAGACATGTTAAGGTTGTTAAGGGAACATTGTCACCTCACAACAGGTACTCCATTGTGTTTATGTGTCACAGTTTTCAAATCCATTCAGTAGGTTGCCTTTACTTCCTAGCTATTTTGAAAAGAATGACAATGGACACACCTGGCAAGTATCTGTGCATGTAGGATGCTGAATGCTTTGGGCATGTGCCAAGTAATGGTATAGCTTGATCATATGATAAATGTAGTTTTAGCTTTTTAATATGCCAATTCCTATTTTTATACTGACTGCACTGGTTTGTTGTCCCATCAACAATGAATGAAGCTTCCCTTTCCCCTTATTTCCTCCAACATTTGATGTCAACTCTTATCTTGATTTTGATCATTTTGACTAGAGTAAGATGAAATCTAAAAGAACTTTTAATTGAAACTTCTCTAACTTCTAATAATGTTAAACTCTTTTTAAAATATTTATTAGGCATATTTTTTTAAATCTTCTGTTTACATCCGTGGCTCATTTTCATTTGAGTCATTTGTTTTCTTGGCTCTGTTTGATTTGCTTGTATATTCCAGGTATTAATATTCTATTATATGTATAACTAGCAAAAATTATCTTACACCCTGTGGACTTTATATTTATTTTATTGAATATTTCATTTGCTATACAAAAGATTTTTAGTTGTATGGGGTACTATTTATAACTTATTAACCTTAGTTGCTGTATGTGTGGGGTCTTATTCAGAAAGCCCCCTTTATATGGCAGTATTTTATAAGATACTACTTATATTTTCTTCTACTAGTTTGAGGACTTCAGGGATCACATTGAAATTCTGAATTCATTTGTAGTTGATTTTTTTTTCCTGCAGGGTGTTAAATAGGTCCATTACTCTATGTGTGGAAATTCAATTTTTCTGCACAATTTGTTGAAAACAAATTCCTCAGCTATCTATTTTTGACATTTATCAAATGTCAGATGTCTGTAGCTGTGCACACACATGTGCCTGTCTTCTCTTTCATTGCTTTGATCCACAAATCAGGTTTTGCCAAAAACATACAATCTTCTACAGTGATAAGCCCTGAATATACCCAATTTCAAGTGATCGTCCCAGTATATATACAAACAACAATAAATGGCCTCTGCCATGAGGGTAGATGGACTATTATCACATGGCCAGGTGAAACATCAAGTGTTTAGGATACACCGCTGGGGAGGTAGCCAGGTCAGCAGTTAAAAAAGTAGATTAGGACTTAGTGCCACCCCCAGGAATTGTCAAAGCCAAAAAAATAACAGTAGTCACATTTGTTTGTAAGGGAATAACTTTATATTGGTGGTACTACATATATTTTCTTGATTATTTTAATGTCAGCTTAGTGGATAATGCTATTTCACATTCACTGTTTGGTTTGTATGTTAAGAAATGAAGGAAGGATACACAGGGGTTATATGAGAACCATATAACCCCTATATATTCAGTAGAGAACATATAGGTTTCAAAGAATATTGAACATCTCTAATTGTTTTGTTGTTGTTGTTGTTGTTGTTGTTGTTGTTTGTTTGCTTTTTTGTTTTGTTTTGTTTTTTAGTTTTTCGGGACAGGGTTTCTCTGTGTAGCCCTGGCTGTCCTGTAACTCACTCTGTAGACCAGGCTGGCCTCAAACTCAGAAATCCACCTGCCTCTGCCTCCCAAGTGCTGGGATTAAAGGTGTGTGCCACCACTGCATGAGGTTTTTTTTTTTTTTTTTTCTCTAACAATCATAGTATATGTGCTCTTTTTTAAAGATATTTAAATATTGCTTTGTTGATATTGGGGTGATTATTGCCCAAGACTCTTATGTGCTTGGATACTACTTTGACTACCAACAGGAGATTGATTCTTAGTCTGCTCAGGCCCTCAAAAACTTTTGAATATCACAAGATCTAATTTTAAGTGAAAATGCTTGCTGATGGAAATAACATGATATAAAATCGCTTCATTCTTATTAACCTTAAAGTTAAAGTTTGTTAAGTCAAATTGGCTAATAAATCTACAAATAAATTTCCACTGTGTAGCAGTTTGCATATGCATTTTCCAGAAGTAATATAAAGTTCATATTGTAAGAGCTCTTATAAGATTCCTCTCATCTCCAACCTGTCCCAGGAGGCTGAGTTATAGTGTTCTTTCTTCCAAGAACTAGTTTTACTCATTGTCAGTATACATGATTGGCCATAATTGAACATGTGCTTATGCTGGCCTATACAGGCTTTAAACAGATATTATGCCTCTGTCATTCCAACAATGTTTGAAATCCCTGTTTTATACTATGCTGCTCTCTGACTGATTTTTCAATGCAGAGTATTTTTCTCTCAGATACTGATTCTTACTATTCCCCTATTTTTCATGTAAAAATTAGTTCATTGATATTACCTATGCTGAAATAATTTTATTTTCTATATATTTCTCAGTGATTCTGGGACAATTCCTACATAAAGTCTTCAAGTGTAGTTTCTAAATTATTTTCCTACCTTATGTTTTTTCTTAATTTTGTATACAAAAAAATCATTTTGCATTGAGCCCTCATGGAGTTTATAATCTGATGGCTTTTTTCTCAACTGTTATTTGATTTTTTTAAAAAAACTGTTTTTCCCTACTCTTTCTTTTCCTGGATAATCCCAAGTTAGTCAATAACAGCACCTGCCTCTATCATTTTATACTATATAGAGAACTGTATGGTAGGACATGAGGAATTTTGGGTAGGTTTATTCCATAGTTTCTATTTTTTCTCTGGATTTTCAGAGGGTATTTTGGCTTGTTGTTGCCTAATTTATTAGCCTGCTTGCCTGGTATGTTTTAGAAGAGTACTGGCTGATATTGGAAGCTAGAAGGAAGGAGAAGCTGGGGTGGTGTGGTACATGGTCTTTGAGATCCACAGGTGATTTGGACAGCGGAAAGGGGGGATGTAGCTGCTATTCTCTTGCAGTGGTAGAAACAACTGAGGATTTGGTCTAGAGGAACATCGATTATAAAGAAGGTCTACAGGCAACCTACCTAGTCTTGTAGCAGATCTAAATAGCATGAGTTCAGGGTGTCCACCTGACTTGGAGGCTGGCATTCAACAAGGGAATAAAAGGGGGGCAAGAGGGATGGACTTTTGGATCAACAGGAATAGGCATGGAAATGGGAGAAAGGTAGCTACAAGTGGTGTTTTTCTGCCATGCTAGGGACTACCTTGAAGATTGAACTTGGGAGAACAAATAAAGTAGAGAAAGTCTAACTGATCTTCTGGTTTAATGGTGTTTTTTTCATTTGTTTGTTTGTTTTTTGCCTTAATATTGCTTTTTTAAATAATTATTTCCTAGTTCTCTGTCTTCACTTATACATATTTATTATAGAAACTTGAAATTAATGACTGTCAGAATTTTAAATGGAGTCCTTTTACATACCTAACAAATAATAAATAATGACTGTTATTTCATATAAACTAGTTTTTTTTAACTATAGTTAAAATAAATTGGTGTTTGACTATAGGTAAAAAAGTAAAGGATTAAAAAATTGGGACATTTCTGGTTACCAAATAAAAGAACTAATGGTGGAATATCTCCCCAAAAATGGATGGGTCAGTGGTACATAGAGACTTTCAAAAGATACAGGATATTGCCATTGATCTTGGTTGCCCTCCAAGTATATGAACAGCACAAATTAGAGTTCATGTGTTATTTTAAAATTGCAATAAAAAATACCCACAAAGTTAAAGAGATTAGAAGGGGAAGGCAAATCTAGAATGAATTAAAGAGTTAAGGGTAAATATAATTGTGATTGCATGCACATCTGAAGTAATTAAAAAGATATTGTTGAAATAGAATAATGACGCAGCTTAAGGCCTTTGAAAAACAAGTGCAAACCTAATGTAAGAGAAGCAGCATTGAAGAATCATGGTCATGGCCAAAATTAGTGAGTGAAATGAAAAATACAAAGCATCATAAATGCTAGAAAAGATAAATAAGATCGACAAATTTTTAGCCAAATTACACGTACGTACACACACACACACACACACACATACACACACAGACACACAAATGAAAAATTAAACTTTTAACACCTAGATTATTAATGGGAAGGGAGATACAAGAAATAAAATGAAATGAAACCAGGACTCTAAAGATATATATATAT
>CM052700.1:15707692-15718938 GCA_028551405.1 Uromys caudimaculatus
AGGGAAGGGAAGGGAAGGGAAGGGAAGGGAAGGGAAGGGAAGGGAAGGGAAGGGAAGGGAAGGGAAGGGAAGGGAAGGGAAGGGAAGGGAAGGGAAGGGAAGGATCAAAAGGAAATCTTACATTATATATGATGTTTATAGTAAGAATAATGAGGAAGTACATTTAGTGAGATGTTGGACTGGTTTGCATATCAGAAAGAGATAAATGAAGAGTTTATAAATATTACAGGAACAGAGACCTTCTGTCCTGTCATGTGTGTCCCTGAAGCAACAGACCCTGTTTAGAAGGGTTTTAGGGAAAGAAAAGTTGATTTTTATATTTTATTTATTATATTATATTTTATTTTATTTTATTTTATTTTATTTTATTTTATTTTATTTTATTTACTTTGAGACAGGGTGTTTCTAAGTAGTCTTTACTGTTCTTCTACTATGTAGAACAGGCTGGCCTAGTACTTAGAGGTTCAACTACATCAGACTCTAAAAATGGTCAGGCTTAACATTTGTACCAACACCCTTGCCCATGCCTGCCATTTATCTAAGCTTTGGGGGAGTATTAAATTTAGGTTCCTTTCCAAGGAGGTTAAAATTATCATAATATAGAATATCAAATTTGTAGAAAGTTTATCATGGCTAAAAGAGAAGAAACATAGAAAGATTATCAGTGGAGATGTGGGTCTGGTCTGCTATTGGATAGAGAAATGGTCAAGCCACCAAGGTT
Organism: Uromys caudimaculatus; assembly: GCA_028551405.1. Taxonomy (NCBI): domain Eukaryota; kingdom Metazoa; phylum Chordata; class Mammalia; order Rodentia; family Muridae; genus Uromys; species Uromys caudimaculatus. The sequence continues at coordinate 15,708,414 of CM052700.1, forward strand.
TGTCTTTGATGCTAAACCTGAGAAGAAGAAATCAAATACACATTTATGAAATTTTCACTAAGTGATAGCTACAGAAATGGAAAACTATAGAGGGCATTGTGTCAAAACTTTAGGAATAATAGGGAAGCAGATTTCTGTGAGTTCAAGACCAGCATTTCTACATATCAATTTCCTGGGTTAGGGATACACAAGAGATCCTGCCTCAAAATAAATGATAGATAGATAGATAGATAGATAGATAGATAGATAGATAGATAGATAGATGATAGATAGATAGATAGATAGATAGATAGATAGATAGATAGATAGATAGACAGATAGATGTAAAGGGGAGTGGACAAAGAAAGCCACTGGTTAAATCATGTAGCCTTAAGTTCCCCTGAAAACAAATTCTTCAAAAAGAAATCAAAATCATTACACAAAAGGAAGGTACAACAATATTTTTGATTACGTATGTCTCTTTTGGGAATCATACATAACTAAACATTTCCCATATCACTTTCCATTAAGTTCATTAAACTCCAAAGCAATAATTCTTTTGTCATGGATTAACAAAGTTTAAGCAAACCGTTTATAGTATCAAGATATTTTTCTATGCTTAGCTGTTGACTATTTGTATCTAACAAGAAACAAATCATCAATTATTCTACATTTATTTTGAAATCTTTTACACCTAAACTGGATAATCATTCTCTATTCTTATACTCAGAACTATTGATGTTTATTCCTAACCCTATATTTTCATGGTGTACATCAAAACCTGTGGTCACATCCATAGATCACAATATCTAGGAACTCAAACCAAACCTAGAATACAATGTTTTCTTTGATCATTAACTTGTCCCCAGCCTATTTTGCAAGTATAGTTACATTCTTGTAATCCATAAAAACTCACTGTACTTATTTTCTAACCTATGAGGTAATCACTATTCTACAATGGGGCTGGGGATAGGGAGGGAGGGATGTATGGAGAGAGACAGAGAGAAATGAAAGGAAGGAGGGAGGGAGAGAGGCACATTCTGCTCTTAATTCTAACTTTATTATATCTTTCTGGCAAAACAACTTAAATCATCTTAAACTTTTTATCAACAACCATAATTTCCCAAAACTTCTTAAAACTATTTAAATCAAATCAGGAATTCTGTACAGTCATGAACTCATCTAAATAATAGTATCTTATGAAACTTCATCTTCATATTGACTGACAGTAAAACTTCCCAATAGAGTGTGCTGTCTCCCAAGAGGCAATTACACCAGACTGTTGGCAGTACATGTCTCCCCATACAAATTCACACCATACTAGATTCAGAAGGAATGTAGCAATGACAAACATGAGAAGGAAGAGCAATAGCATGAAACAATCAAGAGATGAACCCCCTGCATCTGTCCCTCTCCAAGCTACATCCATTGCAGCTGTATGAAATGCTGGACCATCTCCAGGAATCCCACTTGCCCACTGAAGTTCCTCCTGCATAGCATTTGTCAACAAGTCAATCCCTCCCACACTCATCTCCACAAAAGCACACAGTCTTCAATTCTCTTTTCATTGGATGTAAAGTACCCGTACTTATGAACAAATTGGGGAAAGCCACAGCCAGAGCACAGAAGGTAGAAATCACCAGGCCCTTGTAGAATATCATGCTTCAGTAGAGTTAAAACACCCAGTCAGCAGAATAAAGTAACACAGAAAGTATTCTTCTGGGCTTTTATATCTTCCTTTACTCTGCCGCTGAAGTTGGCTATCCATGGTTGGCTGGAGAAAAGCTGTTGGGGAGGGGACTGGGGAGGACCATGATGAAACATTAAAGACTGCCCAAGGAAGTTAAGAAAAACTAACTAGGGCCAATGAGATAAAAGAAGCCAGGCTCTGCTATGGGGAAGTGTATGATAAGGTTCCTTGCAAAATAAAGTATGCCACCCATTGACATTAGCTCTATTATCCTCTGATGGCCAGGTTGAAGATTCTGCTCCAGAAGATGCTCTTGCACAAACATGATTACTCTTTTTCTTCTATTCTAGACCTTGATGCCTTTTTTTTTTAACTAAAAATGACTTTGCTTCAGAAAATTGACTGACTCTAAAGAAATGTACACATTAGATTGTGCACCCTGACAGATCCATAGAGGAGAATACCTGATTGCTGCTCATTGCAGTAGCAGAAATAACTAAGACCATTTTATGGGAAGTGCTATACCATGTGATTCTCAAGAGGAGCCCATAGTCATTTCACCCATCTTTTCCCAAGAGGAGCCTGAAGTCTGCCAGTTGAATTAACTCCAGGTTTTCTAAGTGTACTGAAGAGTCTTTCTCCTGCTTCATGATCCAGGAACACAGTACTGTGAAGAAAAGCCCTGGCATCCATCTGTGATCTAACACTCTTAAGAGATGAGAACTACACAAGAAAAAATCATGCTGGAAGCAGCTTGTGTGTGGCAGCTGCCTGGCTCAGTTCAAATTGCCTCTGTGCCTAGAAGGGAGGTCTACAGGAAGCTTGTAATAGTCTCACCCAAGAGACCAGCTGTTGTGTGTGTGTGTGTGTGTGTGTGTCTGTGTGTGTCTGTGTGTGTGTGTGTGTGAGTGTGTGTGTTAGTCTTTAGTTATCTCTGCTTACAAGTTCACAGGTGGTTTTTAACTTTCAGGGGAAAAAAAGCTCACCATTATCATGTGCAGAGGAATCTCTGAGTAGCATTAGTAATAATGGCTAACACCTGAGTACTCCAACATTACTAAGGCACAAGGAAAGATATTAAAGCATCCTTCAGGAACATAATAGGAATTCATAAACAGAATATGAATAGATACCTTAAAATAAATTATGAAAACACAAAAATTGAAATAAATAAATAAAACAATTAAAGACCTAAAAGTGAAAATAGAATCAATAAAGAAACCCAAAACTGAAGAAAATCAAAAGATGAAAAACTAAGGAACTCTAAAACAAGGTGACTCTGACCAACAAAATATAACAGACAGAAGCAAAATCTGAAGCATTGAAGATAATAGAGAAAATGGATTCCTCAGTGGAAAAAATGTTAAATTTAATATATTAAATTTAAGATTCTTCTAAGAGAAAACATCCAGGAAAACTGAGACAGGATGAAAAAATCAAATCTATGAATAATAGGAATATAGGAAGGAGAACAAATACAGAACAAAAACACAGAAAATATTTTTTAACAAAATCGTTGAAGAAAATTTGACTAAACAAAAGAATGAGATACCTATCATCAAGGTACAAAATGTATACAGAACACCAAATAGAATGAGCCATCCCCTTGGCACTAAATCAAATTACTAAATGTATGGAAAGAAGAAAGATTATTAAGCTGCATAGGGAAATGAGCAAGTAACATATAAAGTCAGACCTATTAGAATTACCCCTGAATTCCAAATGGAGACTCTGAAAGCCTTGGCCCTCCATGCTATTAAAGGATTTTCTTACATTGTTTGATTTTTAAATATGTTGGATCAACTTTAAATCACTAAGGTAAATGTCCCTTTATCATAGGAATCTTATCCATAGCTTGCTGGATTCAGGTTATTATGAAATTTGTTTTTTATTTTTTCTTAGAGATTCTTAACCTCTGGCATAAAATTCACCATATAACATGAACTACTTTCAAATTGACAGCAATATTGCTTTGGCCTCCCCAGTGCTGTAATGACATGTATAAGTCATCATGTCAAAGAACTTGATATCTTTAGGTTAAAGAAATGTACAAATATTATAATGGTCATGGAAGATACATAAGCAAATAGTCATTTCCAGCATTTACTTTGCTTCTATTGTTTCTCTTTTTTTTTTAAATTTATTTATTTATGTATTTTATACTCCAGAATTTATTCCCTTCCCACATCCCATATCTCCTCTCTACCCCCTGTCTCTACGAACATGCCCCACCCACCCACCACCAGACCTCTAAACACCCTGGGGCCTCTAGTCTCTTGAGGATTAGGTGCATCCTCTCTAACTAAAACCCAGACCTGACAGTCCTCTGCTGTATATGTGTTGGGCACCTCATATTCGCTGGTATATGCTGCCTGGCTGGTGGTCCAGTGTCTGAGAGATCTTGGGATTCCACGTTAATTGAGACTGCTGGTCCTCCAACAGGGTTGCCCTCCTCCTCAGCTTCTTCCAGCTTTTCCCTAATTCAACCACAGGGGTCAGCAGCTTCTCTCCATTGGTTGGATGCAAATATCAGCATCTGATTCATTCAGCTGCTTGTTGGTTCTTTGGTAAGGCACTCATGACCGATCCCTTTTTGTGAGCACTCCACAGCCCCCATAATAGTGTCAGGCCTTGGAGCCACCCATTAAGCTGGATCCCACTTTGGGCCTGTTGCTGGACCTTCTTTTCCTCGGGCTCCTCTCCAGTTCCATCCGGGCAGTTCTTTCAGACAGGAACAATTATTGGTCAGAGTTTTGACTATGGGATGACAACCCCATCACACATTTGATGCCCTGTCTTTCTGCTGGAGGTAGGTTCTACAAGTTCCTTCTCCCCAATGTAGGGCCTTTCATCTAAGGTTCCTCTCTTTGAGACCTGATCAGGTATTTGGTGGGAGGAAAAGGACTGAAAGCCCCAAGGGCCCGCAGAAAGAAGGGAAACATGCAACCTCAGGAGGTAGGATGTTGGGGGGACCCTTCAGAATATACCGGAGACCTGGGAGGTGAGAGACTCTTATGACTCAAATAGAGGAACCTTAGATGAAATGTTTCTTGGTTTTAACACCAACATTTCCTGAATGTGTAAGAATTTTTGCTTCCTTCACTTTTTTGGAAAATGTGTATGGAAATGTTGTCATTCATTGAATACTTAGTCAATTTCTCCAAATTAGTAACATGATATTGGGCTTTTTCAACAAAAATGAGAATATTTTAAGATGATAACTACATGCATGCTGATTTGTATCTTTTTTTTACCTATATTCCAAATCCAAATACACATTATTTTTTCCATGTATGTATTTATTTATGTATTTATGTATTTATTGACTTTACATTCTGATATCTGCCACTCTTCCTCCCAGTGCTCCCTCACATAGTCCCTCTCCCTTTCCTTCCACACTTTTTATCTCAAAAAGTGGAGGTGCCCCCGGATATCTCCACACCCTGGCACATCAAATCTCTGCAGGAATAGGCATAACCTCTCCCAATGAGACCAGACCAGTCAGCCCAGTTAAGGAAACAGGATCCACAAATGTGCAACACCTTTAAGGACAGCTTCCACTCCAATTGTTCGGTGGCCCACATGAAGATCAAGTCTCACATGTGCTACATATATTCCAGGGTCTCAGGTCAAGGCAGTGTATGCCCTTTGATTGGTGGTTAAGTCTATAAAAGCCCCCAAGGGTCCAGGTTAGTTGAATCTGCTGGTCTCACTGTAGGATTCCTTTACCTCTGAGGCCGCTAATCCTTCCTGCAAATCTTCCATAAGTCTCCACAAACTCAGTCCAATGTTTGGCTGTGGACTTCTGCATCTTTTTCAGTCAGCTGTTGAGGACTCTTAGAGGATGGTTATACTAGGCTCCAGTCTGCAAGGATAACAGTATCATTAATAGTGTCAAAGATTAGAGCTTGCTCTTGGGATGGGTCTCAAGTTGGGCCAGTTATTTGCTGGCCATTCCTTAAGTCTCTTATCCATATTTGTCCCTGCATTCCTTGTATCCAGGACAAATTGAATTGATAGTTATGTGGGTGAGTTGATGTTCATATTCCTGCACTGGGGATTCTGGCTTACTAGAGGAGGTAGCCACTTGAGGTTCCATATCACCACTGCTAGGAGTCTAAGCCAAAGCCAAGCCACCACCGTAGACTCCGGGAATATTCCCCATCCCAGGTCTCTGGCACATTGTAGAGATGTCCCCCACTGTCCACTCCTTACAGCTACAGATTTCCATTCATTCTCCAGGTCCTCTATCCCTCTTTCCCGTTTCTCACCAAACTTGATCCTGAATACCCCCAGTTCTCCCCATCCTTTCTCCCACACAGTTTCCTTTTGTCCAACTGCCTCCTATTTTATTACTCCCTTCTAAATGAGTTTCAAGTACCCTTAGTGGGATTTCCTTCTTGTTTTGCTACTTTGACTCAGTGGAGTATAGCATGGGTTTCCTATACTTCATGGGTAGCGTCCACTGATAAGTGAATACATACCATGTATATTCTTTTGGATCTGGGTTATCTCACTCAGGATGGCATTTTCTAGGTCCATACAATCAAACATTCTGGTAAAAAATTTATACTATATAAAGTCATGGAACATAATTATCCTTTTTATGAAACTTATATTCAGATTGATCCACACAGGAAATCCTATGGTGCTCACATGGGCTACTTGTACTATAATAATCTTGATGATACTAATTTTAACAAAATATTTCAGGCCATCTAATCCAAGTCTTCTATGGATTCTGATTAAACCTATGTTCTTCAACTCTGACAAAATCTTTCAGTCTGAGAAGACATAGAGATAATTTTGTGCTATCTTTTGTTCATGTGGTGTCCAAACCTGTTACAAAATCAAGCAAAAATTGCTTATTAGCATTAAAACTTTAGTAAATATCATATATATAGAGAGATGTGCATCATAATTGATGGATATTTTGCTATATCAACAGAATTATTGAACATATTCGTTTGAAGTTAAATTAACAGAGCTACATACCATATGATTAGAGCCTTTAGAACCACTATTGATATACAGACACTCTGAGTGCTCACATTTCTACCCCTTACCACAAACTTGGCACACTTATATACAGTTTGATAGTTACTAAAACCAGGGAGAAACTCAAATAATGCACAAAAGAATTAAAATCCTTCTATCTATTAATTGTTTACAGAGTGCACTTTCCACAATGCCATCCAAGTCACAAATTGTACCTTTAAGAATTGACACTGACAACTTCCTTCACACCTCATCCTGCTGGGCTAAAATCCCAAAGGGAAATAAGATGTGCAGGACATATGGTGTGAAAGGTACGTGATGTAAGAACACACAGTTAGAGTTCAATAGGACCATTCATTTGTACTTCCTTATTGTGAAATCTGCCATTCTTCCTACAGAAGAGACTTGGGAAAAGCTCCAGAGCCGCTTATGAGATATTGTTTTCCTGCTCACAGAAATTGGATGACCCTGAGCTCAACTCAGAGCCCAGATGACAGTATGAGAACATAGATATGGTGGCTGTGGAGTGGAGAATGGAGGTAAATAATGAGATAAAAGACTATCTTGCTTAGTTTAATCCACAACGGTAGGATTATATCCTCACTGTACATATAGACCTTAATAAACAAATATTTAATATAAAATAAGTGGCCAAGTGTGATGACACATGCCTGTAATCCCAGTACTCTGGAGGCAAAGGGATTTCTATAAGTTTGGTGCTAGCCTGGTCTACAAAGAAAGATGCAGGGATTCCAGGGCTATTTCACATGTAAATCTAGTCTTAAAGATAAAATTAAACAAATAACAAAAAAAATAAAATTATATAATGAAAAGGTTATTTTTTAATTTACAGAGAGATCTATCTAACTTATCAGGATGCCTGAGGACAGAAGTTTGTGAGAAAAATAGATACCACGAAAAAATTTGTCATCTTCAGAGCATACAATGAAAATGATGGCTAACTTTGGTGATCTAGGGATGCAGAGCAGATGATGGAGATTATCTTACAATACAAAGGCTTAAATTTTATCCTCTCTTCAGGTAGGGAAATATTAGGATCTAATTAAGACATTCCTTCCAATAAGATCAGCCTTTCAGTCACTGAAAATCATATACGTGATTTTAGACAAAATATGTTCAATGTCTATAAGACTTTGTATAATATCCAGTTCTTTACCAAAACAAAGGATTTGCTCTATATCACTTTTTGAGAAAACGGGGAACACAAGGAAAAGTTAGGATGAGGTGAAAGATAACAAAATGAAATATTGAAAATTTCAAAGTAAAGAGAGGTAAATATCATACCTCTGTAACTTTACCCTTAGTGAGTTAGGACAGGAACACATATGTCAAGGGCATCCTCTGCTATGTAATCAATCTAAAGCTTATAAGATATTGACTGAAAATAATGTGAAATATGCTGAACACTTAGCCAAAAAAAAGTAAGCAGGAAGTTTTGAGGGCTATAAAATACAATGTATTTTTTGTTCATTTATTTAATTTTAACAGGTAGATAACAATTGGAAATGATTCAATCAAGGCCTTACATATTCCACCTATTCCAGAACAATATCAGAAACTAGATAATACTAACCTCACTTATGTATGGCATGGCAGGATATATTGGAGTTATCCTTTCTGTGCAGGATGCCATGACATCTGAAGGAAGGTAAATGACCACTATGCATCATCCTGTATTTGATGTCTTAGAGGATACAAACAAATCTGTCATTACCCAGTTGTACATAAGGCCCAATTTATACTTCACCAACCTTCAATCTAGTTTCCATCATTCATTTCTTGGAGTTTGGTTCTTCTTAACACCATTCATTTAATGAAATGGATGAATGTTAGCTGCTATACAAAAAGAAAACAGCCCAGTCTTGAGGTTGCAGATCATGAGCAAGCCCTCCAAAGGTGGCGAGAGGCTGACTTACATTTGATGGCAACAGGGGTTTCCTCTTCACATTAGAAAAGCTGCTGTAAAAAGAGACTCCTGAAGTATATGTATAATACTGGCCCTTTATTGCTGTTAGAAAAGCAGACATGGATTCCTCACTCCCCAGTGTTTTCTCTACCAGTTCAGGGACATTAGTGTAGAAATATAGGTCTGTCTTCCTTTTTCTATTTTCCATTATCCCTTTTTCTTCATCTCATGAATGTGTAGCCTGAGTACAAAGAGATAACTCTTTGTTCCATCTCTCTATATTTCTCTTCTCCCCTTGATTTTCTCTGTGTAGGTATGGCACCATCAGCATCCTGGTCTCACTTAAATACAGGACTCTAAAGCATTGATATGAACACATAGATCACAAATAGTGTCTAACTGCCACTGGCCAAGTAACTGTTGCTAGTAATTGTTATTGTTCTCTTACCTTCTGTCTTTTAGAGACATATGAAGTGTAAACTAAGATATTCAAAATCCTAATGTTCTCATGATGGCTTATATCTCTCATGAGAACACATCTAAGATATTCCATATCATTCATGTCTGAAGTAAGAAGGCCTCAGAATATGTGTTGGTATGGGGTTGGCTAAACAGAGAGCTTACTGGAGAACAGATTGTGCTTTACAGTCAAAGGAAAAAAAATAAGAAGATAGTCATCCGCCAGTCTTCTTACATGTTCTGCTCTTAACCCTCACAGAAGCAGAGGAACACAGTCAGAGCCCAACCCATAGTTTCAGGTACCAATTCTGAATGCTCTGCTGATGGAAGCAATGGAAAGAAGTAATTTGTAGTGAGGACTACCACAAAGAAACAATCAACAGCAACCTGCTACTCCGCTTCCTGATGCAAAACAACAAGGACCACCTCATAAAGAGGTTGGCAGCAGAAACACTACATTCTTCCTAGTAACAAACAAAACTACACAAATCTAAATACAGATGCTATGAAGGACAAACTAAACTCTCCATGTTACTAGACTTTGAGTAAAACAAACACTTAATTTCTCAATTTCCTTTTTCCCAGTGATTTCCTGTTGAAGTGGTTGTTTTCTGGAGTATAGATTAAGCCTCTTCAGTACTCTGACCCCTTTGTCAGTCTTATTGAACTCAGAATTCATGTCTGTACATGACTACTCATGCACATTCCTGCCTCTCCTGAACTACTCAGATCTAGTCTCCTGGTTCAAACATATGTCAATTTCCTTCTACTCAACATTGGCTAAGCCTGTCAGCACTCAATTGTGTATAATTACAGCACAATCTGCTTGAATAGAAATCATGAAACAGAATCTTAACCTCAAACTAGAATTTTTCTCACTGCTGTTGCCTTCAAAGTTTACCACCTTTAATCATTTGGACATCCTTTTAAAATAATCTTCAGTTCTTCCACTAATGTTGTAATACTATAGATATAAAAGACTATGTTACTCATTTCATAAACACATTTCTTAGGAGACTCTTCCATCACTTCATATAGAATTCAGAGAATCCAAGATTTATGTTATTATTGATCTGCATTCATTTTGTTGTATTTTAACTATCACCTTCTTTGGATTAATAGTATTATTTTATTGTTTTGTTTTGTTTTGGTGTGGATCTTTTGCTTTAGAATAAGCCTGAATAGATAATGTACAAATACACACTTACACAGACACACAGATACACACACACGCGCGCACACACACACACACACACACATCAATAGAACAGAAAGTAATCATAACTGCATTTTTGCATCTTCAGTATCCCAATTGGATTATCAGCATGCAAATTCTGATGACTGATATTCTTTCATGTGATGGATAAAACTGAAAGTAGTTAGTCATCAGCACTATGTAGCAAGACCCAAGACCCGAGGAGATGGACATACTAAAATATGCCCTACCCATTTATACATGATCCAGCTGCCAA
>CM052700.1:15719438-15775018 GCA_028551405.1 Uromys caudimaculatus
CTTTGACCTCCTTTTGTTGTCTAATTGCTCTAGCTAGAACTTCAATTACTATATTGAATAGATAGGGGGAGAGAGGGCAGCCTTGTTTAGTCCCTGATCTTAGTGGGATTGCTTCAAGTTTCTCTCCATTTAGCTTGATGTTGGCTGCTGGCTTGCTGTATATTGCTTTTACTATGTTCAGGTATGGGCCTTGAATTCCCAGCTTTTAACATTCATTTGGTTGAGACACTAGCCATACCTTCACTTCCTGGACTCATGCTGTCTCAGATTATCATGAAGTCATTAACATTTACAGAGGGGACAGACCTCAGAGAAATGTGAAAGTATGCACGTTATTATCCAACCAAGCCTTATGCTCACAATAGCCATTAACACTCCAGGAGGCTCAGATGGGTGCTCTTTCCCAAGGGCAGGAACCATGTTACTCTCTCCCCATAAGGGCCACACTTGTCTTACCACAAGGTTCATATGCCTCAGGATCATTCAGGAGGGAACTGGCACTACCCAGAACTCAGTTTTATCACCATCCAGGTAAGGGAGCTTTACAATGCAGGTAAAGCTGTAGGTAGTTCCAGCTGTGGAATTTCTGCCCACACCATGCTGGGTTTTGTCTTGGTTCCAGCCTAACACAGACAAAATCTGAAATTGGAAGCTACAGTAGACAGTATGACTCATTTTGCAAATTATTTGTTCACTGATTTGTGTGGTGAGAGTCATTCAGTTCTAAGAATGTTTCTGTTCAAAAGGAGGGAGGAAGGGAAGAAGGGAGGGAAGAACAGAGAAGTAGAGGGAGTGAAACAGAGAAAAAGGTATGTCAGGCTTAGTGATACATGCCTATAATCTCAAACCTCAGAACGATCAACCAGGATAGTATAGTGAGATCCTCACTCAAACAAACTAAGTAAGTAAGTAAAAATAAAGAGAAGAATACTTTATTATTAATAAGGTCTGAAATTGGTTACAGGAATTGATAGGATCTTTAGGCTTATTTCTGTAGTTTAATGAAAATGTTATCTTGTTGATTGTTTTTCTTTTTTCTTTTTTTCTTTTTTGATTTTTGCTTGTTTATTTTGTTTTATGATTTAGTTTGTTTGGGGTTTTTTGTTTAATTGTTTGTTTGATTTATTTTTCTTTTATTAGGTATTTTCTTTATTTACCTTTCAAATTTACCTTTCAGGTCTCCCCTCCTGAAACCCCCTATCCCACCTCCTCTCCATCTGCCTCTCTGTGGGTGCTCCCCCAGCACCCCCCACCCACAACCACCTTCCTACCCTGGCATTGCCCTACACTGGGGAATCGAACCCCATAGGAATAAGGTCCTCTCCTCCTACTGATGCCCAACAAGACCATCCTCTGCCACTAATGCGGCCAGAGCCATTGGTCCTTCCATGGTACTCTTTGGTTTATGGTCCAGTCACCAGAGCTTGAGAGGGAGTGTGGGGGTATGGCCAGTTGACACTGCTGCAAACCCCCTCAGGACCTTTAGTCACTTCTGCAACTCCTCCATCAGGGAACCCCAAGTTCAGTCCAATGATTGGCTTTGAGAATCTGCCTCTATATTTGTCAGGCTCTGGTGGAACCACTCAGAAGACAGCCATATCAGGCTCCCTTCAGCAAGTACTTCCTGACATCTGCAATAGCGTGTGGGTTTGGAGACTGTATATGGGATGAATCCCCAGGTGGGGCAGTCTCTAGATGGCCTTTCCTTCAGTCTCTGCTCCACACTTTGTCTCCATATTTCCTCCTGTGAGTATTTTGTTCACCCTTCTAAGAAACACTGAAGCATCCACACTTTGGTCTTCCTGTATGGACCTTATGGTCTGTGAATTTCAAATTATGGCATAAAAAGTTCCAGGAGCTTGAAAAATAATGACAAATGATTTCTTTTTTTTTTTTCTTATAAAAAACGTTTACTTGGCAATGCCCTGCAATTCAGAGTTTTGGTCCATAATCATCAAGGCAGGAAGCATGGCAGTGTCTAGTGCTGGAAGAGCAAAGAGTTCTAAATATTGATCAGAAGGCATCCAGAAGACTCTCTTCTGCCCTAGTGGAGCTTAAGCACAGGACATCCAAGCCCACCCCCCACTGACACAATTCCTGATATAAAGCCAAACTTCCTAAGAGTGTCACTTTCCCATGGGCCAAGCATATTTAAACCACCATATTTGAAGATTATTATAAACTGCAAAGGCTTTACAGACAAATGATTTCTAATCATATAATGTTGCAATGTATTGTGTCAGAAGTGGCTCAAGTGTACATGTAATTCCTCTATCCAAAATGAAATTTCAGAGTGAAATTCTCACCTTCTAGTTAATTGCACAAGATTCTTTCAATTCATTTTCTAATTACTTTCTTCTCACCAGGAATCAACCAGCTGCTTCTCTCTGCTGGCTGCACAAAGCTATGCTGGGGCTACCTTTCTTAAAAGTATGTTTTCAGGAGGTCAGAAATTGTATCTCATATTTTAATTTCTCAAGAAATTGTAGGACAAATAAGGGCACAGAATCAACCCACAGACCGAACACTCATCAAACGACCATAATTTCAACTTAAGGAGCTACAATTCCAGGAAACTCATGTCCTAGAATCCAGAACACGATAAAATGTGGATATTGCCATCAAGAACCATGTATTGTAATATCTGGGGAAAATAGAGTAGGAGAGGTTTTCCTCATGGACTGGAGATGTAGCCCTGTGTTTTCTGAGCACACATGAAATACTAGGCCCATTCCTGAGTACCAAATAAGAGCACAGTGGGGCACATCTGTTGTTCCAGCACTATGGAGGCAAATTGTCAGAAATACAAAATTACCTACAGTTAAAAAGTAAGTGTAAGGCCATTCTGTCTCCATAAGAGTGTATCTCAAATTCAACTAATAAAAATCATATCATCAGGCCAGAGCAGCAACCTGATACCTACCCACTTGATACAGCCTTCCTGCCTCCCAGGAGGTCTGTAGGAACCAAAGACATACAGATCCACTTTCCTTTCAGCCTGCTTCCTGACTTAGGCCAGATCAGCAGCTGAATACCTGCCAGCACACTAGAGCCTTGGAGACTCCCAAGAGGTCCTCAGTAACCAAGGGCAAATGAAGCTCACACTAGCAAGGGACAAAGGAGGCCTGCTCTAACCAGAGACAACATTGCCTGATTTCAAGGAGACAATCTCTAATCCAGGTCACATAGCCTCTAAAGAGACTTTCTCCAGTCAAGACATGCAAGCCAGATAACACCAGAGAGAACAGGAGGGACAGAGGCAAGTGCAAGATCACAATTCAGCACCATCAGAACCCAGTTCATCCACAAGAGCAAGCTCTGGATATCCTAGCATGCCCGAAAAGCAAGACAATGACCTCAAATACCATCTCATGACAATAATAGAAGCCTTTAAGGAGGATATAACTTCTAATCTTGACTAGATTTTAAATTTTTCTTCTAATTTGAGGTATATTAAAGTTCTTCATTACCTACATTTGTAGGAAGGTACATGTCTGAATATTATGATTATGGGTTATCCAACATTCTCAATCATATCCTTAAATACTGCTACTATTAAATCTTTTGTAACCTTCTTAGAAATATTAGTTTCTTTTATATATGTATTTATATAATATAAACTTCAAGTTTACGTGATGGAGATTATATGTATGCCATTTTGGAATTTATTTAAAAAACACATTTCTTAGAAAATTGTTTGCAAATTAATTTATCTCCCAGTGGAATGATTTTGCTGATGTTCTTGTAAAATAAAATTTCAGCATTGAATTTCAGAATACTGTTTGTATTTCTTAATATAGGGTGTATAAAAATTGGAATGCTATAAATAAAACATAGGTACTGTTAAAAAAAACACACAATAAACACTGAGAAAGCATTCCATCTTCTTTACAACACAGATAGCAAATGAAAACACAATATCCCCTGGTACCCCCATCCATCTTCAGCATACTCTTAAATGCACATTCATACTTTAATATTCATTTTCAAATATCTCTCTGCTATTATTTCTAATTTAAAGGATGTAGATATCTCAAATTTATATCTTCCTGTGGCGTTCCAAATAGTCCCAAGTTTATCAGCCGGGTGTCTATACTTGTAGGCCTAGGTTACATTTTCTGTTGCATTTTATTACATATAAAATAAATATGGAATAAATTTTTAATGTTTATAAAATCCTAGCCAGTGTTCAGTATCCAAGTATAGCATAATTGCTAAATATGTTTTGATTAGTATTTTGACCTGAATAAATTACAATTGATTGACGCATTAATTATTACGACTAACTTCATCTATCTGTTTTACTTGTAAGTAATGCATTTAGAAGAGAGCAAAAGTCCTGATCATTTGTCATGAAGGACTTCCTAGAGTTTAGCTTTTGCTGATGTTATTCTATGGTATAGGTTGGTGTTTCTTTTTGTGATAATGGTTTTTTTTATTTTTAAAATTTATTTTTATTTACATTCCAATCATTGCTCCCCTGCCCTGCCCCCCCCCCACAGTTCTTCATTCCATTCCTCCTCTCTCTTGCCTCCAAGACTGAGTTCCCTCCCCACCAGGCCTCCTCATTCCCTGGGGCTTCAAGTTTCCTGAGGATAAGTATATCTTCACCCACTGAAGCCAGACCATGCAGACCTGTGCTATATGTGTGCCAGGAGCCTCTGATCGACCCATGTATGCTTCTGGATGGTGGCTCAGTCTCTGGGAACTCCCTGGCATCTGGATTAGTTGAGACTGCTGGTCTTATTATGGAGTCTCACTCTGTTTCAGCTTCTTCAATCCTTCCACTAATTCAACCATAGAGGTCCCCAATTACAGTTTAGTGGTTGGGTATAAGTACCTACATCTGTCTCAGTTACCTGCTGGTAATGCCCCTCAGAGGACAGTCATGCCAGGGTCCCATCTGTAAGCACACCATAGCATCAGTAATAGTGTCAGGCCTTCGTGCAACTCCATGAGAAGGATCCCAAGTAAGGCTGGTCATTGGAATGTCTTTCCTTCACTCTCTGCTCTATTTTTGTCCTTGCAGTTCTTTTAGACAGGAACACTTCTGAGTAAGAAATGTTGATTGTGGATTAGTAAACCTGTCCCTCTCCTCAAGGCCCTGTCTATCTACTTGTTCTGGAATATTTGGGGAATTTTGTGTTTTAGTTTGACCAGTATTGATATTAGATCTTCTTTGAAGGTCTTGTAGAATTCGACACTAAAACAATCTGGGCCTGAGCTTTACTTAGTTGGGAGGTTTTTGATGACTATTTCTATTTCCATAAGGGTTATAGGACTGTTTAGATAAACCTCTGAAACTGTAAGCCAGCCCCAATTAAATGTTTTTATTTATAAGGGTAGTCCTATTCATTGTGTCTCTACACAATCATAGAATCCAAACTAAGACATCCCTGCACAAAATTCAACTCAAATGGATCAAAGAAATTAACAACAACAACAACAACAACAACAACAACAACAACAACAACAACCATATACACTAAACCTGAAATAATAGAAAATGGGGAATACCCTTGAACGCATTGGCATAGGAAAAGATTTTCTGAACACAACAGTGTCTTTCTATAGAGGCACTAAGACCAAAAGTTATTAAATGGGATCTTATGAAACTGAAGACATCTGTACAAAAAAGAGCAACATCATTCAGACAAACTGGCATCCTAGAGAATAGGAAACAGTTTTACCAACAACATATCTGAAAGAGGAATAATATTTAAATTATATAAATAATCAAAAACTAGATATCAAGGAAACAAAATAACAGAATTAAAAATAGGATACAGGTCTAAACAAAGAATTTTCATAAGAAGAAACTTAAATGTCTGTGAAAGAGTTAAAGGAAATTTTAACATCCTTAGTCATCAGGGAAATGAAAATCAAACTCCTTTGAGACATTATCTTGTAACAGTGAGAATAAACAAAATCAATTTTTAAAATTTACAGCTTATTCTGGGGAGGATTTGCAGTAAAGGGAACACACATCCACTGCTAGTAAGAGTAGAAAGCTGTACAGGCACTATGAAAATCATTGTGGTAGTTTCTCAGAAAACTAGAAATAGATTTAATTCAAGTTCTATCTATATCACTCTTGAGCATATATGCAGAGGTTATTTCATCCTACCTTAGAGACACTTGCTCTACCATGCCCACTGCTGCTCTATTCAATAATAAGCAGAAAATGGAAAGGGAAAACCCCTAGATATTTCTGTAAAGAAGAATAAATTATGAAAATATAGTACATTTACACAATTGAGTAATAATTTGCCATTTAATAAAAATAAAATTATGAAATTCACAGGTAAATGGATAGAATTATAAAAAAAATCATCAGTCTGTATCCCAGATGCAGAATGACAAATATGTCATGTAGTTACTTACATGTGGATATTAGCTTTTCTATCAATGATAACAAAGCTACAATCAGTCGAACCACAGAAGTTAGGTATAGGGACTTAGTGGGAGTATGTAGATAAATCTCCCTGAGAAAAGGAAATAAAATAGGTAGGTATGGATGGATGGGGTCAGGGTAAGAAGAACTTGGAACATAATAATCAAGTGCAGGGGGAAACAGAGACTAGGAAGGGAATGGGGCAATTGATAGCTAAAGTAAGGGTCATTTGAGGGGTACTGTGGAAACCTAATGTAGTAAAAGCTTCCTAAGATACATACATACATGTAGGTGATATAACTGTACTGGTGAAATAGTGAGGGTGACAGAGGCCTACAGGAAACCTCATATCACTAAATATGGGCTTCCAGGACTGAAATTGGGTTGCATCTACTTGAGTTGTTGATCAAACAGCAAACAAATATTGCCAATAAAAACCGAGACTAGTGCCAAGGCGATAAGATTCTCTCCACAAACGGAAAGTAAGGCCATGTTGCTGAAGACAACATCTACACAACACTTTGAACATAAAAATGACGGTGCCTAAAGGAGTCTTCATCCCATGTACTAGTGTCTTTGGTAAAGGAAGATACTCTGCATGCTATCAAAGAAGAAAATTAAGCACCAAGCTAACCACAAGCACTGTGATCCACAATGTGTTTGCCTTCAAGATATATTAGTACAATTGTGAAATATATTTTGTAGAAGTAACTAGACAATATCTGATATGGTTAAGACTAGATATCACAGGAACTTACAAAAAATTAGTAATGGTGTAAAAATAGCAATAAAAATGATGCTTAATGGCATTCATTTTTACTCGTAGATCAGTGCACCACTTACGATGAGCATAGTAATGAGAGACAGACACAGATGGATCAATGATTTGTACAATTACATAGTGAACATAAGGCTAACCTGAGCTCCATGAGATACTATGTCAAATATTAGTAAAAATCATATAATCAGAAAAACAAACATCATCCTGCATTACAGAATTACATCAGAATAAAGCAAACTGTAGGAAATCCTTCAGGACAAATCAGGGAGGCTGAGAACCCATTATAGCTACCTCTAGAAAAGGAAAAAACAGGTCTAGGGTAGTTTTAACTGAGGCCAATGAAAAGCCTGCACTCCATGCAGATAAAATTACTTGGAAAAGTGATATTCCTGCATGGTTGCATCAGTGGTCTCTTACTTCAGAAAAAAATTCTGGCTGCTCAATAGTGCAGGAGGAATTGCAAGGAGGCCACATTGAACTAGAGTGTTCAGTGAAAGAATTGCCCCTAGAATTCAACCATATTTGTAATTAAGAAAAATCAGGCAAGTGGAGATTATTGCAAGATTTACAAAATGTTTGTGAAACTATGGAACTTCTGGGAGCATTACAACCTGGATTACATGCTCCAGCTGTCATTCCAAAAGAATACATATAAAATTACTATAGATTTAAAAGATTGTTTTATACTATTCCCTTGCATCCTGATAATTGTAAAAGGTTTACATTTAGTGTATCTACTTGTAATTTTAAAGAACCCATGAAGCGACATCATTGGAATATTTTCCTCAGGGAATGGCTAATAGCCCTATATTATGTCAAAAATTTGTAGTTGCTTCAGTAAAAGAAGTTATGACTTTGAATCCTTCTGTGTATATTATTAAGTGTATGGATAATATTTATTAGCTTATCTCTCTGAAGTAGTTTTGCTACAAGAATTTTCTCTTATACAACAAGCTTTAAAATCTTGTGGATAAGTTTTTGTTCCAGTAAAGATTCAAAGGCAATGTCCTTTTCAATTTGGGACATCAGTTATATCCAGAACAAACTGTGGCACAAAAAATTCAAATGAGAAGAAATAATTTACTTACTTAACATTATTTTCAAGAGCTGTTATGAGATACTAATTGGCTGAGACCTCATCTTAAGCTTACTCCAGGAGAACTTAAACTTCTGTTTGATATCCTCAAGGGGGACACAAATCCTAAGTCTCTGCCACAATTAACTTATGAGGGATAAATAACTGCAGAAAGTAGAAGATGCTATTAGTCAACAACAGATACTATACAGACTATCACCAATTACCGTGTTTGTGTCCTTGCTACTTCCCATGAGCCCACAGCAGTTCTGAGCAGAAGGTACTATTAATGTGGATTCATCTTTCTTCATCTCTAAGTAAAGTTTTAACAACCTATTATGAAGCTGTTACTATGTTCATACAGAATTATAGATTAGAATCACAAAGGTATTTTGGAAAAGAACCTGATGAGATATTTATTCCTTGTTCCAAACAGCAATTAAGTTGGTTATTGCAGAATACTGATGTTTGGCCTATTGCATGTGCAAACTTTTCCTGCAAAATAGATAACCATTATCCAAAAGACCAGCTGTTACAATGTGCCTCTATGCATGCCTTTATATTTCCTCTAAATCTGTACATGCAGCCCATAGAGAATGTGCTTACTGTATTTTCAGACAGCTTATCTAATGGGAAGAAAAGCCACATATGTAATTGGATCACATGTTTTTTCTCTTGAGTCCTCCCCCATTTCAGCACAATAATTTAATTAGGTGCTGTAGCCACTATTTTTGAAATATTGAAAAATCTGTCTTTTAATTTGTATACTGATAGCCAATATATAGCATTATTTATACAAATACAAATCAATTTAAAACAGAGTACCATTCCTTACTTTGTAGGATATTTAAGAGTTCACACTGAATTGATGCAACCTCTTAGTGACAGCAATGTCACAGAAGATTTGTGTACCAGGGAGATTATAGGCCTTGCACAGGAACAATTAGCCATAAAATATCATTCTTTACATCATCAAAATAGTAATAGCTTGAAACAACTATTTGGTATTTTTAGAGAATATGCATGTCAGATTGTAAAGACTCCTAAAGGTCCTGAGTTTTTTCCTGTTCTACATAATGATATTAATCCTTGAGGACTCATACCTAAGCATTTATTGCAAATAAAATGTTACTCATGTTTCTGAATTTGGAAAATTTAAATATGTACATGTGACTATTCACACCTTCTTGGGCTTTCTTTTTGCAACTACTTTAACAGGAGAAGCAAGAAATAATATAATTACTCATTTCCTACATTGTTTCTCCATACTGGATGTTCTAAATAAGATGAAAACAGATAATGAAACTGGCTACTGCAGTCATTTGAGACATTTTGTCAGCAATTTATTATTATTATCCGTATTACTGGGGTTTCTTATAATCTTCAAGGACAAGGTATTGTGGAACAGGTCCATGGAATTCTAAAACAATATTTTCATAAATTAGAAAAAATGGAATTAAATTCCCATATACCACAAAGCTATTTTAATCATGCTCTTTGTATCATCATCTTTGTATGCTTTAATGAAATGAAAAGATCCTATGACTGGCCAATGGCATGAACCAAATCCTATATTCATATGGGGACAAGGTCATGTTTGTTTTTTTCATGGGAAGAAAATGGAGCACAGTGGCTGCCAAAAAGGCTGGTGTGACAAATGGAACAATTCCACATTCCTGCTGATTCCCTTATTGATGATGATGATGATGATGATGATGATGATGATGATGATGGTGGTGGTGGTGGTGGTGGTGGTGGTGATGGTGTTAGTGGTGGTGGTGGTGGTTCCTATATGCAGTAATGTCTACTTGGACTATGTTCCTGATCCACCAATGATACATCCAGCAGTGTGGTCAAGAACAGAGCTTCTTGTGACTATTAATAATACTCAACTTCTTGGATCTCCCTGGACAAGGCACCATGACTTTCAGTGCACTTGGTGATAGGATTCCGGTTTGCTTTGTGAAGAATAATATGAATGATGGGTGTATTTCTGTGCTTACTCAAATTTGGAAGAAAAAGATTTCAGAAACTGTAACTCAAAGCATAGAGATGAGCATGCCTACATGCTATGAAGGATCTGCCCCTGATCCTCATGAGACATGACCTTGTGGATCTGAACTTATAGAAAATGTAGAACTGGCTTTTAACAAAATTGTTAGATGGAAAGAATGTAATCAACCCCCAATGTGGTTTAATGTTTCCAATAATATGCAAATTATTGATTGGGCTGTGAATCAGTCAAACATCAGACAAAGAAGACATCTGTAGGTCTTCAGAAATCAGATTCAGGTCATTTTTAATAGCATATTTTGAAGTTAGTGGTAGCTCTCTATGAAGTTACATTAGCAAAAGAAAAAGTTGAGACAGGATCTCAATTTTCAACAAATGTTAGTGCATATATTAAGGCTCATAATACTTTATTAATTGACAATGTTAAAATTACTTCTGTTTCTTCTACAGTATTTAATGTAAGGTGCATTGAGGGCACACTTTCTAATTTTGTTAGTGTATTGAAATCTGGAATGGCTATTATGGTGGTCTATCAACAAGCATTTGATTTATTGCCTGTAAGTATGTCAGGACCTTTGTATTCTGATAAAGCTTACAAATATTGGAAGAAGTGAGAAAGGCTTTAGACAGAAGCCCTAGGGTAGTGGCTTTGATTATTACCAGCCTAGGAGCTTTGAGTATATCAATAGCTAGGGCTTAAAACAAGAAATTAGACAGCCACTTTTGTTAAACATTTAACAAACAACATTACTAATACTCTTACATTCAAGAGGATTTAGATAGGCATTTGGAACAACAAGTTGATGCTATTTAAGATATTATTCAAATTATTGGAGGGGAAGTTTAGAGTTTAAGAGTAGGAAGCCATCTCTAGTGTCACTCTAAATACCAATGAATTTGTGTCACCTCTAAAATTTACAGTGAGAGTCACTATAATTGTAGAAAATTGAAAGACACTTGCAGGGTATTTGGCATAATTTAAACCCCTCTCTGAATATTTAACTTTGCATACCAAGATCATGAATTTAAAGAATGCTGCTCCACTGAGTTTTGATAGTGTGTATATTGCTGATAAAATTATTCATGCCTTAAGATCAGTATTTCCATTTTTGTCAAGCTTTAACAATGGCTTATATAGTTTGATCATGTTGGCCCTTCTTATCCTGGGAATACTACTATTCCTGCCCATTTTGATAAAACTTTCCTTTAAGAACACAAACATGTTGCTGGCCAAAATACATGGCTTGAAACTTAAAATGGATCCCCAGACAGAGCCACTGGTTTAACAGGCTGGTAATCAAAGATAAGTAAAATTCTACACAGAGCCTTACCAACCTAATACAGAAATGCACTGTCTTGAATATGATGTGTAAAAAAGACATTCTTGTCAGAACAACTTAAAACAGATGCAGGCTTGTTTATGAAATAAGAGATGGGGGAGATGTGAAGAGATATTGGTGGCACTTCTAGGAAATTAGCAAGAATATCTGAAATTGGGCTAGGAAAAGGAAGTAAGTTCAAGAAAAATAAATTTGAGGAATATATTCCTTGTATCTTGATCAGTCTGGTAAGTTCCTGGATACAATAACCTCGGAGCCTTTGCATGTGCTTTGTTTGATCCTAGACTATTTTCTTTATACCTTGTTTGTTTCTTGACTACTTTGTCCCTGACCTAGGACTGACCCTATTCTTTGCATGTACCTAGAATGGTATAAAAGCAGACTGAGGAAAAAAACTCACTTCAGTAATTGCTGGAGTCTTTTATAGTGTTGTCTAATTGCTTTTTTTCTTTAATCCTCACTTTGTTCCTTGAGACCCTGTAGACTGAGTGGACTTGGTCATCTTTTAAGGAGGATATTAAAAATTCCCTTAAAGAAATACAGGTAAATTCTAACAGGTAAAAACCCTCAAAAAGGAAACAAATAAATCTCTTAAATAAAGACAGAAAAACACAAACAGGTAAAGTAAATTAATAAAATTGTCTAAGACATAAACTTGGAAATAGAAGCAATAAAGAAAATACAAACCGAAGCAACCCTAGAGGTGGAAAAAGCAGGAAAGGGAATTGTAACTGTAGATGCAAACATCACCAACAGAATACAAGTGATAGAAGAGGAAAATTCAGGAGTAGAAGACACTACAGAAGAAATTGATACTTCTGTCAAATAAAATGGCAAATGTAAAAAGTTCCTAACTCACAATGTCCAGGAAATTTGAAACACTATAAAAAGACCAAATGTCAGAATAATAGGAATAGAAGATGGTAAAAATTTCTGTTTCAAAGGGACTATAAATATCTTCATCAAAATCATAGAAAACTTTGCTTTTTTCTTATTCTTCTACTTTTTAACCTTCCTCCTCCATATCCCCTCCTCTCTGCTTCTGTGAGAATGTTCCCACTCCTACCCACCCAGTCCCATCTCACCACCCAGGCATTCTTCTACACTGGGGAATTGAGCCTTCACAGGACCAAGGGCCTCTCCTCCTATTGATGCCAGATAATGTTACATATGTGGCTGGAGTCTTGAGTCCCTCCATATGTACTCCTTGCTTGGTTGTTTAGTCTCTGGGAGCTCTGGGGTATTTGGTTGGTTGATATTGTTGTTCTTCTTATGGTATTGCAAACCCTTTTAGCTCCTTCAGTCCTTTCTCTAACTCCTCCATTTAAGAACATCCTGCTAAGACCAATGGTTGGATGCAAGAATCTGCCTCTGTATTTGTCAGGCACTACCAGACTGAAGACAGCTATAACAAGCTCCTGTCAGCAAGCACTTCTTGGTATTCATAATAGTGTCTGTGTTTGGTATCTGTATATGGAATGGATCCCCAGGTGGGGCAGTCTCTGGATGACCTTTCCTTCAGACTCTACTCCACAATTTGTCCCTGTATTTCCTTTAGACAGGAGCTCTTCTGTGTTAAGAATTTGAAGATGTGTTGGTGGGCCCATCTCCCAGCTGTGAACCTTGCCTAGACTGTGGATTTGGTCTCTACAGAATCTCTCACACCTTTGTTGGGTATTTTACTTTATCTAATCCCTGTTGGGTCCTGGGAGTCTCTTGCTTTCCTGGCTTCTGGGAATTACTGGTGGCTACTCCCTGTTCCTCATCTCCCATTCCTACACACTTCTGTTCAATTTCCTAACCCTCTGGATATTATCTGCATTTCCTCTCATACCTGACCCTTTCTCCCCTTTGCCCCCTTAGCGTCCTTCCTTCCTCCCAGGTTCCTCCCACTCTATATCTCACATGAGTGTTTTGTTCTCCCTTCTGAGAAAGACTGAAGCACCGACACTTTGGCCTTCCTTCTTCTCGGGCTTCATATGGTCTGTGAATTCTATCTTGGGTATTCCAAGCTTTTCAGCTAATATCCAGTTGTCAGTGAGTACATTCCATGTGTGTTCTTTTATGACTGGGTTACCTCACTCAGGATGACGTTTTCTAGTTCCATCCATTTGCCTAAGAATTTCATGAAGTCATTGATTTTACTAGATGAGTAGTACTCCATTGTGTAAGCAGAGCCACATTTTCTGTATTCATTCTTCTGTTGAAGGACATCTGTGTTCTTTCCAGTTTCTGACTATTATAAATAATGCTGCTATGAACATAGTACAGCATGCGTCCTAGTTACATCTTAGAGCATCTTCTGGGTATATACCCAGGAGGTCTGTAGCTGTGTCCTTATGTAGTACTATATTCAAATTTCTGAGGAACCATCAGACTGATTTCCAGACTGTTTGTACCAGCTTGCAATCCCACCAACAATGGAGGAGTTTTCTTCTTTCTCCACATCCTTGCCAGCATCTGCTGTCACTTGAGTTTTTCATTTTAGCCATTCTCAGTG
The DNA here is from genome assembly GCA_028551405.1 of Uromys caudimaculatus. Classification (NCBI taxonomy): domain Eukaryota; kingdom Metazoa; phylum Chordata; class Mammalia; order Rodentia; family Muridae; genus Uromys; species Uromys caudimaculatus. The sequence goes on from CM052700.1 coordinate 15,733,542, forward strand.
GTGTGAGGTAGAATTCCAGGATTGTTTTGATTTGCATTTCCCAGGTGAATAAGGATGTTGATCATTTCTTTAGGTGCTTCTCCACCATTTGATATTACTCATGTGAGAATTCTTTGTTTAGCTTGGTACCCCATTTTAAATAAGGTTATTTGTTTCTCAGAGTCTAACATCTTGAGTTCTTTGTATATATTGAATATTAGCCCTCTATCAGATGCAGGATTGGTAAAGAATTTTTTCCAATCTGTGGGTTGAAGTTTTGTCTTATTGACATTGTCCTTTGACTTACAGAAGCTTTCCAATTTTATGAGGTCCCATTTGTCGATTGTTGATCTTGAAGCTTAAGACATTGGTGTTCTGTTAGGAAATTTTCTCCTGTACCCATGTGTTCAAAGTTCTTCCCCCCTTTCTAGAAGAAAACTTTCCTAATCTGAAAACAGAGATGTCTATAAATATATAAGAAGCTCACTGAAGACTAACTGGATTGGACCAGAAGATTAAAAATCTTCCCAACATGTAATAATTCATACAATAAATATACAGATCAATAAAAATGTTTAAAACAGCAATGAAAAAAGACAAGTAGCATATAAAGGCAGATGTATCAGAATTACATGACTTTTCAAAAGAGACTCTAAAAGCAAGAAGATCATGGACTTATGTCTTACAGACCCTAAGAGACTAAAGATACCAGCCCAGAATACTGTATCCAACAAGCTCTCAAACAAACCGTATATGGAGAAAGCAAGATATTCCATGACAAAACCAAATTTTAAAAATATCTTTATACTAATCCAGCCCTATAGAGGATACTAAACAGAAAACTCTAACACAAGGAGGGTAATGACATCCAAGAAAACACAAGAAATCCATCTCTTACAAACAGTACCAACTCTAATATCAAAATAACAGGAACTAACAATAATTGCTTACTACTATCTCTTAATATCAATGAACTCAATTTAACAACAAAGAGACAGAGATAAACAGAGTGGATGCATAAATATGATCTATCATTCTGCTGCATACAAGAAACTCACTTCAGCAACAATGATAATCACTACCTCAGAGTAAGGACTGGAAAAATAATTTAAAAGCAAACAGACCCAGGAAACAAGCTGTGATAGCCATTCTAATATCTAATAAAGTAGGCAATTAATAAAAATAATCAAAACAGACATGTCAATAAGCAGTAAAGGACACTTCATACTCATTAAGGGACAAAAACACCAAGATAACATCTGCATTCTGAACATCTATGCCCCAAATGCAAGGGCATCCACATTTGTAAAGTAACTTTACTAAAGATCAAATTATATATTCAACCACACACAATAATAGTGGGAGACTTTACCATTCCACTCTCACTGACAGGCAAGTCATCAAAATGGAAACTAAACAATGAAACTAACAGATATTATGAACTAAATTGATTTAACAGATATCTACAGACCCTTTCATCTAAAAACAAAAGAATATATCTTCTCAGCACGTCATTAAACCTTCTCCAAAATTGACTATGTAATCTGGCACAAAACAAGCCTCAACAGACATGAAAGATTGAAATATCTCAATACATTCTATCAGATCACCACAGATTAAGGCTGGACTTCAGCAACAACAGAAACAAGAGAAAGCCCATGTTCATGGAAACTGAATAACTCTCTATTCAAGCATTAATTTGTCAGGGAAGAAAGCAAGAAAAATATTAAAGGCCTTCTAGAACTCAAAGAAAATGAAATTACCTCATCCACAAATTTATGGGACACAAAGAAAGCAATACTAAGAAGAAAATTCATATCACTAAGCGATTTCATGAAGAAATTGGAGAGATCTTATACTAGCAACATGGAATAACATACCTAGAAACTCTAGAACAAAAACAAGCAAACACATCCAGGAGAAATAGACTTCAGGAAATAGTAAAACTCAGGGCTGAGATCAATTATTTAAAAATAAAGAGAACAAGACAAAGAATCAACTAAACCAAGGGTTGTTTCAGTGAGAAAATCAGGAAGATAGATAAAACCTTAGCCAAACTAACTAAAACACACAAAGTCATTATCAAAATTAACAAAATCAGAAATGAAAAGGGAGTCCTCATTTACACAAACAATAAATGGGCTGAGAAAGAAAATAGGAAACACCCTTCACAGTAGCCACAAGTAATATAAAATATCTTGGTGTAACTAGCCAAGAAAGTGAAAGATCAGTATAACAATAACTTTGAGACCCTACAGAAAGAAATTGAAGAGAATATTAGAAAATGGAAAGATTTCCCATGCTCATGGTAGGATTAACATAGTGAAAATGGCATCATTTAAAAGCCATCTACAGAATCAATGCAATTCCCATCAAAATACCAACACAATTTTTATAGACATTGAAAGAACAATGCTCAATTTCATATGGAAAAATAAAAAACTCAGGATAATCAAAATAATCCTGAACAACAAAAGAAGTTCTGGAGGAATCACTATTCCTTTACTCAAGCTGTATTACAGAGCGATAATGATAAAATTGGATGGTATTGATAGAAAAGCACACAGGATATTAAATGGAATAAAATCAAAGAGCCAGAAATAAACCCACTTACCTATGGACACTTGATTATTCACAAAGAAGCCAAAACTATACATTGGAAAAATTAAAGCATCTTCAACAAATAGTGCTGGTCTGAAAGGATGTCTCCATATAGCAAAATGCAAATACATCCATATTTTCACCCTACACAAACTCATGTCAAGGCAATCAAGGACTACAACATAAAACTGGATACACCAAATCTAATATTTAAAAAAAGGTGGGAAATAGCCTTGAACATATTAGTACAGACAACAATTTCCTGAGCAAAACACCTATGGCTCAGGCCTTCAGATCAATAATTGATAAATGTTACAGATCTTCAGTAACTTTACATCTGACAGAGACCTAATATCCAAAATATATGAAGAACTTAAGAATTTAGACTCCAACAAACAAAATAATCTAATTTTTTGGGGGGGGGGGTTTCGAGACAGGGTTTCTCTGTGTAGCCCTGGCTGTCCTGGAACTCACTCTGTAGACCAGGCTGGCCTTGAACTCAGAAATCCACCTGCCTCTGCCTCCCAAGTGCTAGGATTAAAGGTGTGTGCCACCACTGCCTGGCAATAATTAATTTTTAAAAAATGGGGTTCAGAGCTAAAAAGAGAATTCTGAACATAGGAATCTATAGTGGCCAAGAAGCACTTAATGAAATGTTCAACATCCTTAGTCGTCAGTGAAATGCAAATTAAAACAACCCTGAGATTCTACTTTCCACCAATCAGAATGGCTAAAATTAAAGACTCATGTAATAGCATAAACTGGCAAGGACTGCAGAAAAAGGAACACTCCTTCATTGCTAGTAGTATTGCAAACTTGTACAATCATGCTGGAAATCAATTTGGCAGTTTTTCAGAACATTGGAAATAATTCTATGTCAAGACTTTACTGCTCCTGGGCATACCCAAAAGATGCTGCATCATACCACAATGACATGTGCTCCACTATGTTCATAGAAGGTTTATTTATAATACCCAGAAACTTGAAACAACCTAGATGTCCCTCAACTGAAGAATGAATACAGAAAATGTGTCTCATTTATACAATTGGATACTAAGCAGTTTTTAAAACAATAATGTCACGAATTTCGCAGGCAAATGGATGGAACTAGAAAATATCATCCTGAGTGAGGAAACAGAGACCCAAAAGAACAAGCATTGTGTGTACTCACTGATAAATCAATATTAACTACAGAATACAAAGTACTCATGGTACACCCCATAAACCATCAAAGGTATGCATGAAGGAAGATCAAAATGATGATGCTTAAATTCCACCTTGTAGGGGAAACAAACTAATGATGGGATGCAGAGGAAGGGAGGGACTGTGGTAACAGGGGGGAGTAGGATTGAGAAGGGAGAGGCAGAATCAGGTATGGTGGAAGACAGAAGAGAGGCCCAGGGGGCCACAAGAATGAATGGAAATCTGCAGCTGCCAAGGATGATGGGGGGGGGACTTCTAAAAAGTGCCAAAGACCTGGGATGGGCGAAGTTCCCAGGAGTCAACGCAGGACCTTAGCTGAGATACTTAACCAGTGGGGACATTTAATCTCCTGTAGCTAGACAGGATCCCCTGTGGAAGATAAAGACACCAACACACTCTCAAAATATTCAAACCTAACTTTGTCCTCACTAAAAGAAATGCAGGGACAAAGTTGGAGCGATCTGAAGAATGCCCAACCAAAACTGGCCCAAATTGAGACCCATGACATGGACAAGTACCAGTCCCTGACACTTCCTTATGCTTACAGAAGGAGCCTACCATAACTGTCCTCTGAGAAGCTTTACTCAGCAGCTGACTGAAACACATGCAGATATCCACAGCCAAACATTGGAAAGACGTTGCGGACTCTGATCGAAGAGTTGGGGAAAGGATTGAAGAGCCTAAAGGGGATAGGAACTCCACAGGAAGACCAACTAACTTAGACCTCTGGGAGATATAAGAGACTGAGCCACCAATCAAAAACCATATATGGACTTGGACCAAGCTCCCCTGAATATGTGTAGCAGCCTTGTCCTGCCTCAGTGGGAGAAGTTGTGGATAATAGTGCAGAGACTTGATGTGACTGGGTGAGGATATACTGGGAGGGAGCACCATCTCAGAGGTGAAAGGGGGGCCCACCCTCTCAGTGATTAAGGGGAGGAGGGATGGGGAGATTCTAGAAGGAAGATTGAGATGGGACATCATGTGGAATGTTAATTAATTAATTAATTAATTAATTAATTAAAATTTGACAGAAATTGGAAGAAAAGAGGAAGGAACATGATATCCCTAAACAGAAGAATATAGAAAGAAAATGTGGTACATCTAACAGTAGAGTATTACTATACCATTAAAAATAAAGAAATAATGAAATTCACAGGTAAGTGGATAGAACAAGAAAAGGAAATCACCCTGTGTGATATATCCCAGACTCAGAAAGACAACTTATATGTGGATATTAGCTGTTCAATGACAAACAAGCTACAATCAGTAGAACCAGAGAGGTAAGGTATAAAGTAATGAACTTTAGGGATGTGCAGATAAATCTCCCTAAGAAAAGGAAATTGAATAGATAGTTATGGACAGATGGGGTAGAGGATCAAACTTCTATAGGAGGATCAAGTGGAGGGGAGACAAGGAAGCAAAAATGGCAAGAGACAGCCAAAATCAAGGACCATTTGAGGGGTACTATGGAAACCTAATATGATAGAAGCTTCTTAAAATATAAATACATAAAATATAAATGAAAGTGCCTAATAATGGGAGTGACAGATCCCTAACTAACCACCTCTTGTCACTAAAATAAGTTTCCTTTTCTGGGATTATGTTGTACCTAGTTGAATTGTTGACCAGACAGGTCCCATGGAAACTATCAAACAATCCAGGCTGGTAACAATACTATAGGTTGCTCTCCACAAACAGACACCAAAGCCCCATTGCTGAATACAACACCTAGATATCTCCTTGACCATGGAGAATTATGTGCCTACATAGAGCTTTAACACTAACATATTTGATATGGGAAGGTACTAGGCTTGCTATATAAGAAAAGTCAATATCAAGCTAGCCATGAATCCTTTGATCTACAATGATGTCTACAAGATAACGCTAGGGAAATGGTGGCATAAATCTTTTGGGAGTAACTAAACAATATCTGATTTGACTAAGACCAGATGTCCCAGGGACCCTAGTAAAACCAATTAATGCTGTTCTAAAAAAATGTAGAAATAAAAAATGGCTTGACATTCAGAATCAATGAAATCATACATAGAGCAGTGACTTTCTCAGCCTTCATCAGAGAAGCTTCCACCTGTAGCAGATAGGAACAAATACACAGACTCACATACAGGTAGTATATATAACGTGAGTGTCGTTGGACCACTAAGCCCTAAAAGGGATATCTCTATCAAATTTCTCTCATCAAGGTTAGGGAACCCAGAGGTAAAGGAGGTGAGAAGAGTATAAGAGCCATAGAGATTTAACGACATCAAGAAAACTAATTCCTGTAAATCAACATGATTGACACACAAATGCACTCACAGAAACTTTATCTGCATGCACAAAGCTCATGGGTCTGCTCTAGATCAGTCCTAGAGCTGATAGAAATGGAAACCTGCTCTTTTCTCTATAACACAAATGCAATATCCAATTGAAATTCACTTGCAATTGAAAATTTATAATTCTCAGGTGTTTCTCACTATGGGAAAGACTATTCTTCAATGTAGTCTTCATGTCCAACAGTAAAGGGGCAATAGAAAAGGACCTCAAAGGTATCTTTGGAGGTTCCTTGTCTCATAACAGTGTACCAGAGCTCTTCCTTTAAATTAAAAAAAAGCAGCTTAGTACATTTTATTTTTCTTGTTTCATTCCTTTGTTCTGTCCTTATTTTGTCTTACAATTCCTTTGTGTATATATTACATCATCCACATTAATGTTTTTATGGGATTCTGGCTATTATAAATAAGGCTGATAGTGGAGCATGTATCCTTGTTATATGATGGACCATCATATCCTGGTATATGACCAGGAGTGGTATAGCTGGGTCCTCAGTTAATACTATGTCCAATTTTCAGAGGAACTGCCAGAATGATTTCCACAGTGGTTGTACCAACTTGCAATTCCAACAATAATGAAGGAGTGTTCTTACTCCACATCCTCACAGGCATCTGCTATCACCTGAGTTTTTTATCTTCGCCATTCTAATTGGTGTGAGGTAGAATCTCAGGGTTATTTTGTTTTGCATTTCCCTGCTGACTAAGGATGTTGATCATTTCTTTAGATGGTTCTCAGCCATTCAGTATTCCTTAGTTGAGAATTCTTTGTTTAGCTCTGTACCCCATTTTTAATAGGGTTATTTGTTTCTCTGAAGTCTAACTTCTTGATTTCTTTGTATATATTTGATATTAGCCCTCTACTAGATATAAGATTGGTAAAGATCTATTCTCAATCTGTTGGTTGCCATTCTGTCCTATTGACAGTATTATTTGCCTTACAGAAGCTTTGCAATTTTATGAGGTCTCATTTGTTGGTTCTTGATCTTAGAACGTACACAATTGGTGTTCTGTTCAGGAACTTTTCCCCTGTGCCCATGTATTTGAGGCTCTTCTGCACTTTCTGTTCTGCTTTTTTTTTTTCAGTATCTCTGGTTTTAGGTGGAGGTCCTTTGATCCACTTGGACTTGAGCTTTGTACAGAGAGATAAGAATGAATCAATTTACATTCTTCTACATGTTGATCAGCACCATTTCTTGAAAATGATGTCTTTTTTCCACTAGATGATTTTAGCTCCTTTGTCAAAGTTCATGTGACCACAGGTGTGTGAATTCATTTCTGGGTCTTCAATTCTCTTCCATTGATCTACCTGCTTGTCACTGTACTAATACCATGCAGTTTTTAACACTGTTGCTCTGTAGTACAGCTTGAGGTCACGGATGGTGATTCCCCCAGAAGTTCTTTTATTGTTGAGAATAGTTTCAGTTATCAAGTTTTTTTTTTATTCTAAATGAATTAAAGGATTATTATTTCTAACTCTATGAAGAATTGAGTGGGAATTTTGATAGAGATTACATTCAACCTGTAGACTGCTTTAGGCAAGATGGCAATTTTTGCCATATTAGTCCTGCCAATCCATGAGAATGGGAGATCTTTCTATCTTCTGAGGTCTTAGATTTCTTTCTTCAGAGACCTGAGGTACTTGTTGTATAGATCTTTCATTTGTTTGGTTAGAGTCGCTTCAAGATATTTTATACTGTGACCATTGTTAAGGGTGTCATTTCCCTAATTTCTTACTCAGTCCATTTACCTTTTTAGTATAGAAATTCTACTCATTTGCTTGAGGTAATTTTATATACAGCCATTTGGCTGAAGTTGTTTATCAGCTATAGAAGTTCTCTGGTGGATTCTTTGGGGTCACTTAAGTACACTATCATCTGCAAATAGTGATAGTTTGACTTCTTTCTTTTCAATTTGTATCTATTTAACCTCATTTTGTTGTCTTACTGCTCTACCTAGAATTTCAAGTACTAAACTTAATAGATATGGAGAGAGTTGGCAGCCTTGACTAGTCCCTGATTTTAGTGGGATTGCTTCAAGTTTCTCTCCATTTAGTTTGATGTTGGCTATGGGTTTGAGGTATATTGCTTTTACTATGTTTAGGTATGAGCCTTGAATTCCTGATCTTTCCAAAACTTTTAACATGAAGAGATGTTGAATTTTGTCAAATGCTTTTTCACAATCTAATGAAATGATCACGTGGTTAATTTTCCTTTGAGTCTGTTTGTGTAGTGAATTACATTGATGGATTTCCATATATTGAACCATCCCTGCATCCCTGGATTCAAATCTGCTTCAGCATGGTGAATGATCATTTTGATGTGTTGTTGGATTCAGTTTATGAGAATTTTATTGAGTATTTTTAACATCAATATTCATAAGGGAATTTGGTGTGAAGTTCTCTTTCTTTGTTGAGTCTTTGTGTACTTTTGGTATCAGCATAACTGTGGCTTCATAGAACAAATTGCATAGTGTTTCTTCTATTTCTATTTTGTGGAATAGTTTGAAGTTCTGATAGAATTCTGTACTGAACCCATCTGGTCCTGGGGGTTTTCGTTTGTTTGTTTGTTTGCTTGCTTGCTTGTTTTTTGGTTAGGAGACTTAATGACAGCTTCTATTTCTTTAGGGGTTATGGGACGATATAGATGGTTTATATGATCCTGATTTAACTTAGTTCATGATATCTGTCTAGAAAATTGTCCATTTCGTCCACATTTTCCATTTTTGTTGAGTATAGGCTTTTGTAGTAGGATCTGATTATTTATTTTTAATTTCCTCCTTTTCTGTTGTTATATCTCCCTTTTCCTTTCTGATTTTGTTTGCAAGGGCACCCACATTCATAAAAGAAACTTTACTAAAGCTCAAAGCACAGATTGTACCTCACAGAATAACAGTGGGAGTTTTCAAAACCCCTCTGTCATCAATGGACCCATTATGGAAACAGAAACTAAACAGAGACACTGTGAAACTCACAGAAGTTATGAACCAAATGAATTTAACAGATAACTAACATTTCATCCTAAAACAAAAGAATATACATTCTACTCAGCAGCTCATGGTATCTTCTCCAATATTAACCAGCCTCAATAGATTAAAGAAGATTGAAAGAATCCCTTGCATCCTATCAGATCACCATAGACTAAGGCTGGTCTAAATAACAACAAAAACAACAGAAAGCCCACATACACATGAAAGCTGAATAACGCTCTACTCATTGATCACTTGGTTAAGGAAGAAATTAAAGCTTTTTAGAATTTAGTGAAAATGAAAGCACATCATACCCAAACTTATGAAACACAATGAAAGCAGTGCTAATAAGAAAACTCATAGCTCTGAGTGCCTCTTCACAGAAACTGGAGAAAGCATATACTAGCAGTGTAACAGCACACTTGTAAGCTCTAGAACAAAAAGAAGCAAATACACCCAAGAGGAGTAGATGGTAGGAAATAATCAAACTCAGGGTTAAAATCAACCAAATAAAAATAAAAATAACTATTCAAATAATCAGCATAACCAGAAGCTGGTTCTTTGAGAAAATCAGCAAGATATATAAACCCTTAGCAAAATCTTTTCAAAGGCTAAATATATGGAAAAGATAGTATCACCTTCACTAATATCTGTTCTTTCAACCATAAGCCCTTTGGACTAGACAACAGTGATATTTCAAGAAATATTGAACTTAATAATCTTCATATTAGAAATAAAATATCTAGAAAAACATTTCTTTAAAAGACACAATTCTTAGTTTATTTCTTATTTCCATAGCTATATAGCATTAAATCCATACACGGATATATTTTGAAGGAGAGAATTCCCTTCTTTTAGGTCAGAAACAGGGGATACAACATACTCACAGACATGATCAGATGGCCTCAATCACAAGCTGCTTGTGGCTCATGTAATCATATTGGGACATTTTTCTGGTATGTGTGAGTTAACTTGAAGGAAGAAAACAAAGGAAGATTGTTGGTAAACTGACTAAATTACACTTGGGAGCTATAGCTGTATTATGCTAATAAGATCCACTCAATAAAGAAGGTGCATGTTTGCTGTTAGAATAAGAATGCAAAAGGGGATGCTGTAGGACAACGAATTTTAATAAGAACAAAATTGAAGTGATATATATGCATGAAAATCCTACTGTTTCTAAAATAGAAATCAAAATTCCTCAAAACAAAACTGACTAATTCAAAAACAATTGAGTATTCATAATAACAGATTCATTAGCATCTAGTAAATACGATTTCTTGATTCCAGCTCCTACCATATCTGAGTACCCAAAAAGAATACTAAACAGTGAATCACTGGTTATATAGGATAGTGTTTCTAAAGGTAAAGTCCAAAATTCTTGGAAATTTGTTGTTGTTGATGATAATAATAATAATAATAATAATAATAATAATAATAATAATAAAGAAGAAGTAGAAGAAGAAAAAGAAGAAGAACAACAATAACAATATCAAAGGCCACAGTCATTCATTAAATCACTGGAGTTGTTTTATGATGCCTTCACTGAGTCCAACAAGAAAAAATATTAAGAACTATACAAGCAAAACTAAAAGGAAATGATTGTAAGAGCAATGGATGCACATGATTATAGGTAATTAACAAGTTTCTAATCCCTTATTTTATCAGCATGATTTCAAAGTGGCTTTATACACACAGTTAGATTTTTTTCTTGTTATATACTGCCATAATTACTACCTACAACACAAAATTAAGAGACCAAACCTATCTTCATGCCTACACAATCAGCTAAGAGACAGCCAAGACTACTCCTGCTCTTTGGCTAAGCCTAAAGGAAGGTTGTTGTAACCAGGTGTGACTGAAACATGAATAGCCCCCATAGGCTCATATATTTGAAAGCTTTGGCATCAGGAAGTAGGACTATTAAGGAATGTCTCCTTGTTGGGGTAGCTGTGGTCTTTTTGGAGGATGTATATCACTGAAGGTGACCTTTGAAATTTCAAAGGCCCAAGTCTGACCCAGTGACTCTATTTTCCTGCTGCCTTTGCAACCAGATATACAACTCTGAACTTCTCTACTTCTATGTTCGTCTATGTGCTACCATACCCCCTGTCATGAGAATAATGGACTAAACCTCTGACCCTCTAAGCAAGCCCCAATTAAATGTTTTCTTGCTTTCTTGTTTTTCTTTTTTCTAGTTTTTCTGGTTTTTTATTTATAGAATTGTTGTGGTCATGATGTTTCTTTACAAATAAACATTTTGTGAAAAGGAATTTGTTTCTATCATAACTGAAATTACCTTTGTTAAAATTTATTACACATTGAGATCAAAGCACAAAATATCTCCCAAACACTTGTCACAGGATAATCCTTACAAAGATGGAAAAATCAGAATGTTTTAAAATAAAAAATCCTACCTGAGATCTCACTAGTTTCTCTGAGGAGACTGGTGCTTGTTGTCCACAGTTCAGTTGAGGACACTGGAAAAACAGCAAGAATGCAGATATTAATACAAATTGAAAATGGAATGAAGCAGAGGGAAAGTATAAACTTTACTCCCAGGAAAAGAAAAGAGGGTTCATGAATGTCTCCTTCAACCACCATATCATTTTTGTTCTTATTTGGCATTGTCAGAACAGTGAACATCAACTCACCAGAAACCTCTTCATTCATGGTATACTTGACAGTGCTGTGTGTTCCTAGGAGGTCAGTGTTAGATTTTTGCTGTCTGTCTCTGGCTGATTTCAGCAGGTCCTGAGTAGATGCTTGGGGGTCAAGAGTGGATGATTGTAGCTCCTCAGTAGATGCTTGTAACTCATAAGTAGATGCATATAGGTCAATAGCAGATGTTTTCAGCTCAGGAGTAGATGCTTGTTCATCCAGAGTGGATGTTTGCAGTACATGAGTAGATATTTTTAGGACAAGAGTAGATGCTTGTAGATAATGAGTAGAAGCTTATAGGTTAAGAGTGGATGCTAATATGTCACTTCTATATTCTAGTGGAGATTATATATATATATATATATATATCTGTGTGTGTGTGTGTGTGTGTGTGTGTGTGTGTGGAGAGAGAGAGAGAGAGAGAGAGAGACAAAGTCTTTTCCAGTGATTGTGTTTCTGTCATCTCTTCATAGAAATGTAAGGAGCATAAAAGGCTCCTGAACAAGTGTGGTCTCAAGGCAGCCACCATTCTTCTTATCACTACTTTGAGTATACTAGCTACTCTAATGGAGCATGCTCATGAACCACACCAGCCTTCTCTAGATAATAAGCTCAGGAAAGAGTTATATTATTGTGCTTACTCTTAATCTTAACATGTCTATCATTCAAAATAGAACAAAAGAAAACCTAAAATCCCACCTAGATAACACTTTTAAGTTTCTAAAACCTGCAAAAAAATTACCATTGGTTAAATACTAAGGAAAATCGTTGCTCTTATGCAATGATGGATTCAACCCCCAAAGATTCGATGGATTTCATTATTGAAAAGCCAGTATTATTAAACCTGTTTTTAACAGATCCTATAGAATATCCAGGACTCATGTCCTAGATTATCGTAGCACCATAAGCTTCACAAGCTTGAATTTTCTCTCAAAAAAGCCGGATATTGTAGAGCTATGCATGGGAGAAATTCAGAGTTGTTCATGCAGGAGTGGCCATCCCATGAAAGAGTTCACAGTAATTATCACTCTCTGGTCTTTGGGTTCCTTCACCATTCATTCTTATTCAGGGTGGAAGCCTAGCCAGAACAGAAAGCCTACAAAGGAAGTACTGACAGACGGAGCCAAATAAAAGGGACATTTTCACACTTCAATGAGCCATTCTCCTCCTTGAAAACTACACTGAGTTCAGAAAGAAGATAATGCTTTGGGGTTAGAAGTTTGTCTTTCTCTTTGTCTCAGGAGGGCACCATTTCTTCCTTTCCTCAATATGATGCAAGTTTTCATTCCAGCCCCCACTGTCATTCACATTCAGTGATAGAACTTACTGCTAATATTCTATGACAAGGATCATGTTCCACTCTAATTCAGATGCCTAGACTTGATACAATAAATTAAATTGAAGTGCATGGTCACTTTCTCATCCAGTGAGGATGAACACTCTGGAATATTCAGCAGTTCTGCTCTGAGCCTATCTGCTTTAGCTTATTTGTTAAATGAAGTCATCTGAAACATAGCACGAAATTTTGCTGCTATCCTCATTTTCATAACATTAATAAAGTTACCTAACTTTTATAATTTTCACCTATAACTTTCACCAGTCTCTCTCTGTCACTATCTCTCTTTCTGCCATTGTCTGTCTCTCTGTTTCTCTGTGTGTGTGTCTTCCCTCACACCTCCATACACAAAATGTCTTAAACCTCTTTCCTCAAAGTGCCTCAGCCATGTACTAGGAAAAGACAGTGCCATGGAACACAATGCAGAGAGTATCAGGACCTTTCAGAACATGCTGCTGCTGTCTCTGTCCCCGGAGGGACCTTGTACTTTGTGAGAAAACACAAATGATAATGCTATGGAGAACTTTGCTATCCTCTTTATATACTGCAGTTTCTTTCAGTGCAGGTGGAAGGGTGTGCTCAGTCTATGAGTATTGGAGAATTGAAAAACTCTACCCTCATAGAACTTAAAGAGTGTCCCATGAGGGAACATGATCAAAGGAGTGGATAGAAGCAAGAGAATTTTAGGAATAAAAGTCTGATACGGATCTTGGTGAAACGTGAACTCTAAACTCTTGTGTGCCACCCATTCCCAGTGGCACTATAGTCAGCAGCACTGAATGGCACGTTAGAAGAGAAAGAACTCTAAACTTTGTCAACGTAGCTTCTCTGAGATTCCAAAGTGTTTTTGAGTCATAAAACAGGACTATGTCTTAAAGTACACATGTGCAAGGATATTGATTCTAAGGGAACATCTACTAATTAGCGTATCTTCACCCTAGCATGTCTCTGTAGGAAAGAAACAAGTTTGAGGAATACAGGCAACATCTAACATTGTGTTATGTGATTCAACAGTAGTACTGGCCATGTGATTCTCAACCGTCATCTAGTGACAGTTAACACATGACGTTCCCAAGTAGGAGCCTGGAGGCTGGAAGGTTAACTCTGGATTCACCAATAATACCCACTTTCTGAATGTTGATGAGAACATAGACTACAGCTTACTCATGCAAGACATGATTTCTACTCACAATAACTGTCATCCTCTTTAGACAAAATCAAGCTGAAAGGAGTTGCAACACTCTGATGGTAAGCAACAGAAGAGGTGGAACAATGTCAGGAGAAAATATCAGGGAAGAGGGCATCCTGCATGAATCAGCATTCCTGTTCTATTAAGTAAGCTGGATATGTAGAGATTAGATGCTATTTTACACAAGATCACCAAAGGGATCAACTTTCATTTTCAGGTAGCTACTTAGGTTGTTGTAGGTTCATGGTCATTGATTGAGTAACTCTCCGTTAGACTCAGCAATCTGAAAACCAAGAACTGGAATCCAGGACCCTGATTATTCCCAAATCCTGTAGTTCCACTGACGCATTCAAAGAAATCAAATGAAAATAGCAGGAGACAAAGATTAGACCAAGAGACAGTTTGATTATGTCCCAACTGGCAAAAGTGGGATAAACTGGCCTTTCCCAAATATGTTTCCTTCACTTTTCTAAGGGCTTCAGAATTCCTTTTTGGAGGCTAGGGTAGGTGTTTTAAATGGATCATTTCAGTGCTTAAGAGAGATCATTATCTATAATATGTTCTTTAATGTATAGATACTGATGCCAGAGGCTTTCTCTATGATTTCATTGGATATCAGACACCACAGGCAGTGTCGTGGTTAACATTAATTATATAAAGGGAAAAGAGTTACAGTGGAAGAACAGGGAAGCATCATAAAGGCCTTTCCTTAGAATTCTAAATATAACATGAATTTCTCTTTAAAATATTTTCCTCATTAAAATTTAAAATGTAGTCTGACACCAAGCCACCAACCAGGCAGCGTATAAGAGCTGATATGAGGCTGCCAACCCATACACAGAAGAGGACTGACTGGTCTGGACTCTTTGAGAGAAGCAGCACCTAAACATCAAGAGATTTGAGGACCCAGAGATTGGGGAGGTCTGGTGGGGTGGGGATGGGTGGTAGGGACATCCTCTTGAATACAAGAGAGGAGGTATGTGATAAGTAACAGACAGAGGGCAGACCAGGAGGGGCCTAATGACTGGACTGTAAACAAAGATTAAATAATAATAATAATAATTTTGAAAATACAGTCTGAAAGAATGGAAGAATGGTAATGAAGTAGACCCAAGGGAGAAAAATGGAGGTAGTAGAGCTCTACTGAAACCCCTCAAAGGCTCTTTTCTTCAGGTAAAGCACATCTATTTTAAAAATTCACTTTTACACTCTCTCTCCCTAAATGCTCTTCGTGTGTGTGTGTGTGTGTGTGTGTGTGTGTGTGTGTGTGTGTTTAATGTGTTCTGTTATATGACCATTGTTCAAAAAAAAGGGAAATGGCCCATCTCTGATGATGACAGAAGACATGATATTCTAAAATGCCCAATGAAAATTAAGCTACTTGGATGATACATGGAGATGATAAAGGACACACCATGGTGCCTTCCTTTTAGATTTAATCCAAGGTTTTTTCTCAATCACCTAGACAGAAATTGCCCATCAGCAATGTCACATAAACTTCAGAAATATCAAGACTACATGTAAGTTGGCACATGGCCCCCTTTTTTTCTTCTATCCTCCAACACTGTTTTGCTTTGCAGTGACCTTTTGGTCACTGTCCACACTCACTCTAGAGAGAGTTCCACTTTATATCAAAATAAACTCCACTTCTCTACTATGCTGGATGCTGCTTGTCAGAATTTATTTGACAAAGGTTACAAAGCACCAAGCAGGGTTGAAAGTGTAAGACTGCACCACTACTGTAAGGATTCCCTGATACTTTGAGTTTCTATAGCTATAACTTCACAGGAGAGCCATAATTCTTAGAAACCTTAGGGTTGACAATATCATTAAATCTTTCCCAAACCAACTTTTCCATAAACACACATGAAATAAAGAGTGAGTTTCTCAAGATCAATCACAACAAATAGAACTCCACACATTTGTCTTTCATTAAACTCAACTTCTTTGGTTATGTTCTATGATGCACCTTTGAGTTTATAGAAATTATATGCCTGAAAAATAAGTTAAAAGAAAATAATTTTTCAGCATCCATCAGGAGAGAATTTAACTAATGTAAAATTAAAATAGCAATATATGATAGTAGATCACCTGGATAATACACTATATATTAATTCAATTTTACCTCATATAATTTTCATGGAATTTATTTGATAAATCATATGTGTATGTATATGTATATATTTACAAAAACATAAGGAATTACCATGATATATATTCCCATATGAAATTCCTAAAGGAAGTTTTAATCTTTTATGCTTAAAATTAAACAGACTCATGAGAACAAGTATAGTGATTATTAAGTTAAAACTTTGGTATAAAATTTAAAACTCACAGATACACAAAAATTAAAACCATTTTTAAATATGACAGCTTTTGTAATTAATTTTTTATGTAAGACATGCGCATTACTATTTATGGCAAATCATCCGGTGCCAATTGATATTATGTATCATTGAAAAGATAATTAATAGAATTAAATATTGACCTGTGAATCTTTTTGCTGATTTTTCATCATGCAAAGTTGAAGGTAAAGATACAGGGCAGAAATCATGAGTAATTTGGGTCACACTTTATGAAGGTCTCTTAGTATCAAAACTCATAAATATTTTCTCAAAGAAAACAAATATCATGGGCTACTATATGAATTAATGTTTTAAATTCATTTAAAAATGTATATATTACAAACAAATAAAAACGAGAATTAAGAAAAATTTCATGGGATATGAAATAAACAGAATTATACAATCCCACAGTAACAGAAAACCTCTAAATAATGAGCAAATCAAATAAAACTGAGATCAATTCTCAGAAAATAAAAGTATTTTGCATGTAAATACAAAAAGGATTTGATTATTACTATGTATGGTGGGTTCACAATAGATAAATTATCAATACTATGTCAATTTTGCAATCACAGACAACAATCAAGTTAGTAAAATACAAGCTAAAGTACAGAAAAATGGGGCCAGACAGATGGCTTAGGGGTTAAAAGCACTGGTTACTCTTCCAGAGTTTCTGACTTCACCACCCAGAAATCACATGGTGTCTCACACCATTTGTAATGGGATCCTCTGCCCTTTTGTGGTGTGTCTGAAGATAGCAACAATGTTCTCAGATACAGGAAGTAAGTAAATAAATCTTGAAAATAAAAAATATAAGTGTAAATAAGTAAATAAATATATTGACAGCCTGATTTCCAAAGTGAAACCCACCGCTGATTAAAAGCACCTTGCAATCCTCAAATCTCACACACACACACACACACACACACACACACACACACACACACCACAGAGAGAGAGAGAGAGAGAGAGAGAGAGAGAGAGAGAGAGAGAGAGACGTATGTAGGCAAACACATATACTCACACAAATGGAAATCAAGCGTTAATTATTTTAAAAAATATAAGTGTAAATAAGTACATAAATATATCGACAGCCTGATTTGCAAAGGGAAACCTACCACTGATTAAAAGCACCTTGTGATCCTCAAATATCACACACACACACACACACACACACACACACACACACACACACACATACACACACACACACACACACACACACACACACAGAGTGATCTTAGACATTGTAGGCACACACACATACTCACAAATGGAAATCAATCATTAATTATTTAGAAAGATGAATGTTATCTTTCAAACTGTAAAAAATAAAAAATGGATAATGCATGCATCCAGAGTACTCTACAAGCATTTTTATCCTAAAGCTCTTATTCAGCAGTATATTTCATGAAGATCAGTTCCTCTGTGCATTACTTTTGATAGTTCTTCCCGATGATCTTCGTTTTCCCAATATTTCTTATATATGCATGTACAATCCTTGAGCAACATTTAGACATGCAGACTATATGTTATTTTTTTGGTTAACATAGTAAAATATTTGTCCTATTTTCTACAATATTTTAAGCTAGGAAACCATTCAGTCATTTTAAAAATTATTAATGTTGTTTCTATATGTTACCATAATCTATTTTTCTTTAAAATTTTGTATTTAATCTTTTCTGTAAAATTGTTTTGTAATTATACATGTTTAATTAATCAGTTTCATAGTTCACAATTTTTTGGTTATAATATTGGGAGAATTTTCATATTTAATTATGTAAGCATATTTTCCATTTTTCTTTTATCAGAGTTTGTAGGTGTGTATTATAACTGTAATTATTCTTTTCTCACAAAGGCTTTCTATTTGTCACAGCTTGGTATCAAAGTTGCATCTCCTCTACCTAAACCTCCTGAGTTCTGGGATTATAAGCTTGACCCAGCACAGTTGCCCAAATCTTTAATCAAACTCATGCTTAATTCAAATTATTTTGTGAGGTTAGAAAATGGAGACAAGAGCCTCAGGAGTTTAAAGCTATCCTTAAGTTCAAGTTGATCCAAAGCTATGTGAAACCCTCTCTTAAAAACAAACAAAAAAAGCATACAAAAATTAAAAAAACCAGAACTTTAGATATTATAACCAGCATCGTCTCGAAGCCAGAATGAAACACTTTATTCACAGTGTTGTTCACAATTGAGTAAATCATCTAGATTCTAGAATCAGCTACTTCATCTAGTAGTCATTAGAACCACACATGGAGGACATTTCTGCTACAGCTATTCTAACAATAAAGAGGGCAGTATCAAGTATATGGGGCGATATGAGAGAGGCCCAGATGGCCAGGAGAATGAATGGAAATGTACAGCTGCAAGAGATGAGGCGTAAGTGATGTGGGGAACCTTTAGAAAATCCCAGAGACCTCGGATAGGACAGGCTCCCAGTGTTCAATGTGGGCAATTTTAGCTGAAATTCCCAACAGTGGGGATTTGGAGCCTGAAAGACTACTTTCAGTGGTCAGAGAAAACCCCGAGTAGAATATAGGCTTATATTTACCCAAATCTACTTTTAATAAGTATTCTTAAATGCTTTAATGTCCCTTCTAGCTCACCACCCACCAGAGGTAGTGGAAAGGAAATGTCAATAGAGCAAAGGACAATGTGACTTGTTTAGAAATATTTTCTTGGAGCAAATCCAATTTGCATTGTCAGGATAGCAATAGTTCAGTTCACACAAATCAGACGCAGCAACTCAATCCACTCACAAACACCACTCACAAATCATCAACAGCAAGTTGATCCAGAAGAAAGTGGAAAGTTCTGCCAATAAGCCCAAATTTGAAAAAGCAGAAAGAAGCTGCGAGAACACCACCAGAAGTTTTTTGGTACATTTCTCTCTATGAAGTCATAACAAATGATGACAAAAAAAGAAACTCTAAGGCATATCAATACCATCTAGCATTGTCCACCGTCTGTTGGGCTATATTTATATCCTTTCTGAACATCATGTGTTCTCTCAAGCATCTGCTCTGGCAAAATATTACACGCCCTTTTTCTAGGCTGCCTCCAGAAAAACACCATGTGTCTTTTCTTAACAAGACATCCTTGCATGAGTCTAATTCAGCAAAAACATTCTCTCATAAAATAGATTCCAGAAAAACATCACATGACGCAACTGAGTCTCCAAAGAAACCAGAAACTTCTACTTCAGTGGAGGAATTGAGATATCAACCCACCTAGAAAACATTCCACCAAAAATTTTTCCTGTCAAAATTGTGCAGAAGGGTCAGAAAAATGCTGTAGGGGACTAAATGTGCAGAGTAACCAACAGTATTCACGTGACAGTTTGAATTACTGAAAGCCAAATTCTACCAAGAGGAATTTGTTAAGTTCTGAGAGAACTGGTTAATTTTTCCGGCAAAAAAATCAAACAAATGTTGTCATCATGCACAAATATCTATCCTATTGCAATTTCAGAATTACTTCAACTTAGCACTTTAATGCTATTCTGTCTACAACACCTTTTAGTACCACCTTTGCATTGTATCTTTGGTTAAAATTTCACAGGAATATTAGTTAATTGGATGTGCATTTCAGGATCATTTATTTTATTCATAATTTTACTGATTGTCTTAGTCAGGGTTTCTATTCCTGCACAAACATCATGACCAAGATGCAAGTTGTGGAGGAAAGGGTTTATTAGACTTACACTTCCATGCTGCTGTTCTTCACCAAAGGAAGTCAGGACTGGAACTCAAGCAGGTCAGGAAGCAGGAGCTGATGAAGAGGCCATGGAAGGATGTAACTTACTGGTTTGCTTCTCCTGGCTTCTTCAGCTGTCTTTGTTATAGAGCTCAAGACTACCAGCCCACAGATGATACCACTCACAAGAGGTCCTCACTCCTTGAGAACTAATTGAGAAAATGCCTTACCACTGGATGTCATGGAGGCATTCTCTCAACTGAAACTCCTTTCTCTGTGATAACTCCAGCTTGTGTAAACTTGACACACAAACTAGCCAGTACACAGATCATATGGGGTTTAACAGTTGGTGAGTTGGTTATACAATAACACTATGATGTATGTACATTGTGACTTTTTTTTTTTTTTTTTTTTTTTTTTTTGGTTTTTCAAGACAGGGTTTCTCTGTGTAACCGTGGCTGTCTTGGAACTCACTCTGTAGACTAGGCCGGCCTCCAACTCAGAAATCTGTCTGCCTCTGCCTCTGCCTCCCAAATGCTGGGATTAAAGTCGTGTGCCACCACTGCCCGGCTTGTGACATTTTTTCTTAATTTTGATGTTTCAGAAATAGATTTGTCGCTTCCATGAGTATGTTTGTTTATTATTTCCTTTATGTCTTTTCTGTAGCTATTTTTGTTAATATTACTTCATTTCTTTTTGTGAGAATAGTTTAATTATTACTATAAAATAATATAGATTGAACCTAAAATTAGACAATAGAAAGGTAGAAAAGGATAAAGATTAAAATATTTGAACTACTTTATTAAATATGATTAACTTGTTTCCACATCAATGTTAATATGAATTAAGATAGTTGGTGATTAACAAAAATACATAGCTAGTAAACACAATTATAAACAGGTGATAGATACAGATAATAAGTATTTTTGCTTACATGTATCTATAACTTAGATGTATATGTCTTCTTTTCTAGAATAATAGGAGTATAGGCAATTTCAGTTTACTTAAGAAACAATCTATACATTTCTAAATATTGTAGATAATAATTTTATAGTGATAAAATAATAATAAAAAATTAATATGTTTAAGAAAAATGTGTGGTACAATCTCTTAGTGAGAGTCTTAAATTGAGAGAGTTTTATAAGTGTTAACTGAAAGACTACTGCCCTTGCAGGTCTTGTTTTTACTTACATGTTTGTAGTACTTACTTTTGTCTTTCTTTTGTAGTTCGTTGACATGCTCTTTCTCAGTTTTGAGCTTTTAATTTGAATGAAGTTTATTTCAACTTTATCTATGCTAGTTATTTTTTGGGGTTACAATATAACTTTCATTCAAAGATTCCAACAAATTTCTAACAAACTTCTAACAAACTACTAGGCTATTCTTTGCATTTGTTCTGCTAACTTTTTCTGTTTTCTATTAAGAAAGTATCTTATTTTTAATATATATTTTTAGTTGAAATATACTTATACGATTTCTTTGAGTTTAGATTTAAGTTATGTTAAAGATTGGTGATAAATTATAAACATTACTAGTTTGAACTTTGTTAAAACTAAATTCTGTTTTACTATCTATTTCTAGTAATACCACTGCTACATATGATCTGAGGTTGTAATATGTTTTTCAAAATATTTATTTAAAATTTTCATTATGATAAATGTGTGTCACAAAATTTCTTATTCTAGCTATTTTAGAAAAATACTATCACTAACTCCAATCACCATATTATGCAAATATTGGTTTTTCTTTAAAATTTGTTATTCACATTCCAAGTCCCTGGTCATTCCATATGAATTTGAGGATCAGTTTATGTGTTTGTGAACTGACTTTGGTAACACATGGTATTTCAAACATTTTCATCATCTCAAATGGAAACACTCTGCCCTTCAAATAACATGCACTCATTGCCCTTTCCTAAGCTCTTACCCATTTCCTTAGCTCTTGTGTTTACTCCTTGGTTTTATGAACTGTCCTATTCTAGGTAAGTCATATAAGCAGCATCCTACAAAATGTGCCATTCTGTGTTTTATTTATCTCACTCACTACAATCACCTTTTCAAGATCAGACTTTCTTTTGTTGACTAGCTAAATAATATTTTATTGAAATCATTTGCTGCATTTTCACTGTGTTAACAATCTCACTCAGATCGTTGTTTGTACTTGTTATTGCTCTGTCATTAAATTTTAAATCTGACACGTGCATGTATTTCTTTGTTGATGCCCATTTAGAGTTTTATTGGTGGAGGTGGAGGTTTTGTTGTTACTTTTTTGTCATTTTCTTTTTTACTTTCTGACTTTGTTGGGTTACAGTGACAGTGAATTCTAGTATACAGTTATTTGCTTTGAGTTCCTATTTCACATGTATAAGTGGGAAATTAATGCACAAATTTGAACAGAATATGAGTAAACATTTCAATGAAATAAGAAAGTTAACCCATGAAATAAGAAATTCAGCAAGAGAATAAAATATATACAAGTCATAATAATTTTTTGATAAATGAATGCTCAATAACTCAAAAAAAGCAAGGTGAAAAAATTACCAATAAAATGGACCAAGTGAAAAATAAGATTCATGGCTTGATGACAAGTTAATGATTTAGAACATTCAAACAACAATAGAGATAAAATAATGACACATTGCAAGCAGAAAATTTAATCATAATTTAAATTTATTAAACAGTGATGGAGAAAAACTTTTAAGAATCATCCAAGGTCTATGCATATAAAACACTCAGTGACTGAGCATCATACAGTGTGAGTGAGTGAGTAGAGGGCAGAATTAACATGGAGGAAAGGGAAGTGTAAATGATGTAATTATATTATAATCTCAAAAGTAAAAATAATTTAAATGTATATTGTAATGATATAATGTCAAATAATGTTTCTAAATGTAGAGAAAGAGAGGATTATCTAGACATAGGGATTCTGGGCTTCCCTGGTCAAAATTCATGGTGTTATCCCATGGTTGGCACTGATAATGGTATTCTCCACTCCATTAAGTTGCTCTTTCTGAAATCCATTTTTAAAATATTTTTATTTTCTTTTTATTTATATAGATATTTTGACTGTATGTTTGTCTCTGTACCACATGTGTACAGTACTCATAAAGGTAGCAGAAGATATTGGATCCCCTGGAACTGGAGTTAAAGTTAATTAAGGGTTTCATGAACCAACCATGGATCCTCTGGAAGAGCAGCCAGTGTTCTTAACTACTGATACATCTCTCCAACCCATCAAACTATATAATAGATGTCTCTAAGTCTTTTCTATACATCATGAGTTTTGGTTAACTCACCTCTCTTATTTCTCCCATATCTCCCCAGAGAAGAGGAACCTCAACCCTTTAGGCACCCTCTCATGCTGGAGCATCTGACCAAGCAGAACTAGACACATCCTCTCCCACTGAGGCCCAACCATGCAGACTAGGTAGTAGGAGGATGATTCAATTGCCGGGGACAGGGAGCAAGACAGTCCCTGCTTCACTTGTTAGTATACCCACATGAAGACCAAGCATCACATTTGCTAGAAATATGTAGGAGGTGTAGATCTAGCTTCTGTGTGTTCCCTGGTTGTTGGTCCAGGATCTGTGAGTAGCCCTGATTTTGTATGTAGTGTCTATTTCTGATTGTCAACTTGACTATATCTGGAGTGAATTACAATCAGAATTAGAAGGCTCACCTGTGATCTAGATCTTGAGACTGAAAGACACAAGTTTCAGGTGTGGTGGTGCACCCACCTCTAATCAGGGCCACACCTGCTGCTGGAGATCTACATAAGGACATTGGAAGGAGGAACATTCAATCTTCTTTGCCTGCAAGTCTTATGGGATTAAGTGATTGCTAGTTCCTCTGGTTTTCATTCACAGCTACTGCTGACCATTGTTGGGGAGTTTGACTACAGCCTGTAAGTCATTAACAAATTCCCTTACTATATAAAGCCTACCTATAAGTTCTGTAACTCAAGAGAACGCTGACTAATACAGAAGTTGGTACTGGGAGTGGCTCTAGAGGAGCAGAAAGCAGTATAAGGATGAATGTTTTAACAATCTGGAGTTGGTTTAATAATTCACCAGTACCTTCAACTGCTGAAACCTCTCCAGATATGCTCTCTTCTGGGAGCTTGGAGAATATTGAAGACCTGTGGATGGAAATATATTTTAAACTTAAAGCAGCTAATGCCATTGAGCATCTTGATGTATTGGATGATTGTATGCTCAAAACTTTTTGCAATATGGGAAAAAATTTGGAAATGACTTTGCTGGCTGGTTGTCTTTAGTATCTCTGGAAAAGATGATGAAGGAAAAGAAGGAGTTGCATAACAAAATTGAAAGGATCCAGATGCAAGTGAGCCATCTAAAAGTTGCTAAGTGTGTCCTTGAAGAGAATCTTCTCTCCAGCTGCCAAAGAGCTCAGGTTGCAGAAAATCAAATTGAAGCCCTCATTATAAGGTTGGCTGAATTGCAGCAAAAGTTCAGGTCTCAGCCTCAGAGGGTGTCAACTGTTAAAGTAAGGGCATTATTTGGCAAAGAATGGGATCCTATAACTTTGGATGGAGATGTGTGTGAAGACCCTGTTGAAGCTGAGAATTCTGAATCTTTGGATTCTCAATGATTTACCCCACCTGAGGAAGTAGTATTCCCAGCCCCACCCCTTCAAATAATGCCTTCTCCACAACAGGAAATTAATTCCTCAGAGTCTGATAAACCAGCAGTGACTTTTGCTGAAGAAAATGCCAAACAAGATAATATTGATGTTTCTCAAGGTCCACCAATAGTTTCTTCTAGACTTATAACCAGACTCATGGCAAAACAGGCCCCTAGAGAGGAGGTAGAAAGTGTAGTCCATTAGGAAGTGTGCTACACTACTAAGGAGCTTAATGAGTTTGCTAATTCATTCAAGCAGAAGTCTGGTGAATATGTGTGGGAATGGATTTTAACGGTGTGGGATAATGGTGGAAGGAACATAAAACAAGATCAGGCTGAGTTTATTGACATGGGTCCTCTGAGTGGAGAATCAAGGTTTAATATGGAAGCTCGTACAGTTAAAAAGGGTGTCAGAAGTTTGTTTGAATGGTTGGCTGAAGCGTTTATCAAAAAATGGCCTACTGAAAAGGAGTTGGAGCTGGGCAGTGGTGGTGCACGCCTTTAATCTCAGCACTTGGGAGGCAGAGGCAGACGGATTTCTGAGTTCGAGGCCAGCCTGGTCTACAGAGTGAGTTCCAGGATAACCAGGGCTACACAGAGAAACCCTGTCTTCAAAAAAAAAAAAAAGAAAAAAGAAAAGAAAAGGAGTTGGAGATTCCTGATATCCCTTGGTTTGGTGTTGATGAAGGGATTTTAAGACTCAGGGAAATTGCAATGCTATAGAGGATACGTTGCACAAAACATAATTCTCGACAATGAAAAGGCCTAGAAGATATGCCTTTCACCAATCCTATAAGACACAAACTGGTGAGAGGGGCACCAGCACATTTGAAGAGTTTTGTTCCTGCCTTTTCCTTGTGTCAGACCTTAGGATTGGAGATGCTGCTGCTCAATTAGATGAATTAAATGCAACAGGTTTAATTGGGCCTTGAGGTAACAAGGGCCAGGTGGCAGCATTGAATTGCCAGAGACAAGATGGCTGTGCTTATTATAATGGACAGCGTAGACAAAACAACATTTATAATGACATATACCATGACAGTCAGCACAGGAGAAGTGAAATTTATAATGGCATGACTCGTTCAGACCTTTGGTTCTGGCTAATCAATCATGGTGTTTCCAGGTATGAAATACATAGGAAGCCTACTGCATATCTGTTTGATCTCTATAAGCAGAAAAATTCTCAAACAAATGAAAGAAAGACTACATTGGATCCTGGCAAAAGGCAATTGCGGCCAGTGAATCAATTTCCAGACTTGAGCCAGTTGGCAGACCCAGAACCCCTTGAATGAAGGGGTGGTTAGGTTCCCCTGAGGAAGGATCTTGATAAGACATCTAAAAGTTTTGCTGTTAGCCTTTCTCCAGTTCTTCCCCAGAGGGACCCTAAGGCCCTAAGGGTGACTGTACACTGGGGGGAAAGGAAATAATCAGACTTTCAGGGGCCTATTGGATACTGGCTCTGAATTGACATTGATCCCAGGACATCCCAAGAAACATTGTGGCCCTCCTGTTAAAGTAGGGGCTTATGGAGGACAGGTGATTAATGGAGTTTTAACCAATGTCTGACTTACAGTAGGTCCAGTAGATCCCCGAACACATTCTGTGGCCATTTCCCCAGCTCCAGAATGTATAATTAGGATAGATATACTTAGAAATTGGCAGAATTCTCACACTGGTACCCTGACACGTGGAGTGAGGACTATTATGCTTCAAAAGGCTAAATGGAAGCCTTTAGAGTTGCCTCTGCCAAAGAAAATAGTGAATCAAAAATAGTACCATATTCCTGGAGGAATTGCAGAAATTACTGCCACTATCAAGGACTTGAGAGATGCAGGGGTGGTGGTTTCCACCATGTCTCCATTTAACTCTCCTATCTGGCCAGTGCAGAAGACAGATGGATCATGGAGAATGACAGTTGACTATCGAAACTAAATCAGGTAGTAACTCCAACTGCAGCTGCTGTACCAGATGTAGTTTCGTTACTTGAGCAAATTAACACATCTTCTAGTACCTGGTATGCAGCTATTGATCTAGCAAATGCCTTCTACTCAGTACCTGTCCGTAAGGACCACCAGAAGCAATTTGCTTTTAGTTGGCAAGGCCAGCAGGACATCTTTACAGTTTTGCCTCAAGGATATCTTGACTCTCCTGCCCTGTGTCATAACTTAGTTGGAAGTGATCTTGATCATTTGTCTCTTCCTCAAAATATCACATTGGTTCACTATATTGATGACATTATGCTGATTGGACCAAGTGAGCAGGAAGTAGCAACCACTTTGGACTCATTGGTAACGCATATGCGTATCAGAGGATGGGAAATAAATCCAACCAAAATTCAAAAACCATCTACCTCAGTGAAATTCTTAGGAGTCCAGTGGTATGGGGCATGTAGAGATATTCCTTCTAAGGTGAAAGATAAATTATTGGACCTGGCCCCTCCTACCACCAAGAAAGAAGCACAGCATTTAGTGGGTCTATTTGGATTCTGGAGACAGCATATTCCTCACTTGGGTGTGTTACTCAGGCCCATTTACCAAGTGACTCAGAAAGCTGCTAGCTTTGTGTGGGGTCTGGAATAGGAGAAGGCTCTTCAACAGGTCCAGGCTACTGTGCAGGCTGCTCTACCACTTGGACCATATCATATGATCCAGCAGACCTGATGGTACTTGAGGTGTCAGTGGCAGATAGAGATGCTGTTTGGAGCCTTTGGCAGGCTCCTGTAGGTGAATCACAGAAGAGACCTTTGGGATTTTGGAGCAAATCTCTACCATCATCTGCAGACAACTATTCTCCCTTTGAAAAACAACTCTTGACCTGCTATTGGGCCTTAGTGGAAACTGAATGTTTGACAATAGGACACCAAGTTACCATGCGACCTGAACTTCCCATCATGAGCTGGGTGTTACAAGATCCTCCAAGTCATAAAGTAGGACATGCACAGCAGCAGTCTATTATCAAATGGAAGTGGTACATCTGTGATCGAGCTCGAGCAGGTTCTGAAGGCACAAGCAAGTTACATGAAGAAGTATGTGGATAGATCTCTCTGAATGGGCAACGGATGTGAAGATATTTGTGTCCCATGTAAATGCTCACCAAAAGGTAACTTCAGTCAAAGAGGAGTTCAATAATCAAGTAGATAAGATGACCCGTTCTGTCAGCCTCTTTCCTCAGCCATACCTGTCATTGCTCAGTGGGCACACAAACAAAGTGGCCATGGTGGCCAAGATGGAGGTTATGCTTGGACTCAACAACATGGGCTTCCACTCAACAAGGCTGACCTGGCTACAGCTGCTGCTGAATGCCAGATATGCCAACAGCAGAGACCAAAACTGAGCCCCAGATATGGCAGCATTCCTTGAGGTGACCAGACAGCAACCTGGTCGCAGGTTGAATATATTGGATCACTTCCTCCCTGAAAAGGACAATGTTTTGTTCTTACTGTGGTAGATGCTTACTCTTGTTATGGATTTGCCTTTCCTGCATGTAATGCTTCTGCCAAAACCACTATCCATGGACTTACAGAATGCCATATTCATCGTCATGGTATTCCACACAATATTGCTTCTGACCAAAGAACTCATTTCACAGCCAAAGAAGTTTGACAGTGGGCCCACGATGATGAATTCACTAGTCTTACCATGTTCCCCATCATCCTGAAGCAGCTGGTCTGATAGAAAGATGGAATGGCCTTTTGAAGATGCAGTTACAGTGCAAATTAGGTGGCATCAGTATGGAGGGTTGGGGCAGAGTTCCTCAGGAGGCAGTATATGCTTGGAATCAGCGTCCAATATATGGTACAGTTTTGCCCATTGCCAGGATCCATGGGTCCAGGAATCAAGGGGTGGAAAAGGGAATAGTTCCACTCACTATCACTCCTTGTGACCCTCTAAGAAAAGTTTTGCTTCCTGTCCCCACAACTCTAGGTTCTGCTGGTCTAGAAGTTTTGGTTCCAGAGGGGGGAGTGCTTCTACCAGGAGCTACAACAAACATTTCATTGAACTGGGTTGTCAGACTTCCTCCTGGTCATTTTGGGCTTCTAATGCCCTTAAACCAACAGACTAAGAAAGGAATAACAGTGTTAGGAGGGGTGATAGATCCAGATTACCATGGGGAAATTGGATTTCCTCTCCACAGTGGAGGTAAGAAGGATTATGTTTGGAGTGCAGGAAATCCCTTTGGGCATCTCTTAGTACTACCATGTCCTGTGATTAAAGTCAATGGGAAACTACAACAGCCTAATTCAAGCAGGATGACAAAGGATGCAGACCCATCAGGAATGAAGGTATGGTCACTCCTCCAGGAAAAGAGCCAAGACCTGCTGAGGTGCTTGCAGAGGGTGGAGGAAATACAGAATGGGTAGTAGAGGAAGGTTGTTATAAATACCAGCTAAGACCACATAACCAGCTGCAGAAACAAGGATTATAAGTAATATGAATGCTTCTGTTGTATCTTGTTAAGAACATATTTGTCTTCCAATTCCTTTAACATCAGTTGGTATTTAAGTTGAGATACTAAAGGAATGTTCCCAACTTCCTTACAATGCCCCATTGTAAGTTTATAAATATGTTTGAGATTGTATGAGGAATAGTTATATCATGTTAAGCATATTTATGACCTTGTTATGGTTTCATGTTGATATGAGATATTATTTGTGTCAAGTTGACAAGGGGTGGATTGTAGTGTCTATTTCTGATTGTCAACTTGACTATATCTGAAGTGAATTACAATCCAGAATTAGAAGGCTCACCTGTGATCTAGATCTTGAGACTGGAAGACACAAGTTTCAGGTGTGGTGGTATGCACACCTCTAATGTGGGCCACACCTGTTGCTGGAGATCTACATAAGGACATTGGAAGGAGGAAGATTCAAACTTTTTCGCCTGTGAGCCTTGTGGGATTAAGCGACTGCTAGATCCTTGGGTTTTCATTCACAGCTACTGCTGACCATTGTTGGGGAGTTTGACTACAAACTGTAAGTCATTAACAAATTCCCTTACCAATATGGAGACTACCTATAAGTTCTGTGACTCTAGAGAACCCTGACTAATACACCATATTACTTTACTCTCTGGGTCTTATAGTGTCCTTGACCTTCCCACTTGCTCACTTCTCTCCCTACTCTACCACAAGACTTCTGGGTTCTACTTGATCTTTGGTTGTGGATCCGTGCATCTGGCATCCTCTGTTGCTGGAAGAAGTCTCTCAGGATACTGTTATGTTCGGTTCCTGTCTGCAATCAAAGCAGAGTACTGTTAATAGTTTCAGGATGCCAGGAGCCATCTAGGAGAAGCTAAAAACTAGCAGGTGATCCTCAGGAGATAGTTCTGCCATGAACTGTAAAGCTATGATGGATTTGATCCTTCATGCAAGGATCAAGAGATTGCATTTGAGGAAAGATTCCTGCTAGTAACATGATTTTCTCTTTATTATTAAATATATAAAACCACTAGGTATTGACACACCCTTTGAGCAGATTTCTGCAAAACTATGAAAATGTACTATCTTCTAAGGATGCTATATAGACACATAGAAAATGTTTACATAGAATTCCTGATTTGATTAAAATAATTTTAGGAAGAAAGTTTTAAGAGATGGTCTTAGTTGCTTTGCTAGAAAGATGTCATAAAGTTAGAATCAAGAATAGAATGTACTCACTCCTCATGTAGTAAGGTAAATGCTGCATAATAAGAAATACAATGAGCCTTCATAATCACTTTAAAAAGTGAAATATATTTGGGACACATTTGTGTTTAAGGAAATACATCTGGTTCCAAGGATAAAGGCACAGGTGTGTACTTTGATAAGGCAAGTTCATATAAAAACTTGCTTTGAATTTATACTGAGCATATGAATGAAACATGCTTTAACTTAAAATCAGCATCCTTTTTCACTCCCATTTTATGTAACATCTTATCACTGGGATAATTTTCAAAAAAAAAAAAAAACTTTTTTGTCTAAGAAGGTATAAGAAGGCAAGAAAAAAGAAATAAAATTATTAGTTGAATGGTTTGGATTGGGTAACTCTGCTCTATCCATCCATCCATCCATCCATCCATCCATCCATCCATCCATCCATTCACCTACCCATCCATCCAAATGCATATGTCTCTTTGTATGTATGTACATGTGTAGTTATATGTGTATGTATGGAAACATGAAGGAATACCTGTAAAGTGTATGAAACAGGTGGTTGGGCCCAACAAAAATGTGGATGTGTTAATGTGTAAATGGGAATGTGAAAGAAAATGTATGTATGAATTTATATGCATCTAATTTCTTTTCCTTATGTTCATCCCTGGTTCACAAAGAGTTAACCAGGTTAGCCAGAGAGGCTTCTGACTGACTTACCAGATAAAAGAACACTAGCAATAAATCCTTTTTCTTAATTCCCTGATGATAAACAGTATGTGTTAATCATCAGATATTAGTGCTTATTAAAACGCAAGTATTAAAGAGCTATGTTTTCAGGACTCAATGAAGCACAGAACGGTAAGAAAGAGTTGTTTCCCTAGCACTTATTTAAGCCTAAAGAGTAAAATAACGCACAGAGGATTATGCCATGTAATAAAGCACAGAGATAAAGAGAAAAGAAGCCGTTGGTTTTGAGCCACAGGATCAGCAAGAAGGTTTTTTAGTATTTTTAAGAAGTTATCAGCAAGCATTCAAAATCCTTAGAGAACTAGAAGGTCAGAGACCATCAGTCTTTAAAACTACATCCAGAAACCATTGGAGATAATGAGTTTTTAAAGCTAAAGCTATGTCTGATGTTGTGACCCACTTCAAACCTTTCCAGGCTAGACTGACTTCCAGCATCAGGGGTTGGCTCTCTCGCTTGGAATGGGTCTCATATTGGGGCAGTCATTGGTTGGTTGTTCCCTCAATCTCTGCTCCAACTTTATCCCTGCACATCTTGTAGGCAGGACACATTTTGTGTTGAAGGTTTTATGAGTGTAATGTTGTCTCCATCCCTCCTCTGGATGCCCTGCCTAACTATAGGAGGTTGACACTTCAGTCTCTATATCCCCCTCTGGTCAAGATTTCAGCTAGGGTCTCCACCCTAGACTCCCTGTATCATCTCCTGTTCCTGGCCTCTAACTAGTCACAATAGATGCCCTTCCATTCTGACCCCCAGACCTCTTCTGCACAACCTCTCCACACAGCTGATCACCGTCTACTTTCTCCTTCTCACCTCCTCTCCTACTTAGTTACCCTCTCCATCCACACTGATGATTATTTACTTTTTCCTTCAGAATAAGTTTTGCATATTCACCTTTGGGACCTTTTTATTAACCAGCTTCTTTAGGTATGTAGATTATAGCATGGTTGTCCTGTACTTTATGTCTAATGTCCAGTTATAAGTGAGTACATAACATGTGTGTCTTTCTGACTCTTGGTTATAGCAATTTGGGTAATAATCTCACATTCCATCTATTTGCCTGCAAAATTCATGATGTCGTTGTTATTAATAGCTGTATAGTATTCCATTTTGTAGATATATCACATTTTCTTTAACCATTCTTCAGTTGAGATACATCTAGGTTACTTCTAGTTTCTAGCTATTAAGAAGAAAGATGCTGTGGACTTAGTTGAGCAAGTGTCTCTGTAGTATAGTGGGGGGTCAGTTGGGTATATGTCCAAATTATATAGCTGGGTTTGCAAATAGTATTATTTCCAGTTGTCTGAGAACTTGGAAAGTTGTGGTTTACAAAATGGTTGTACAAGTTTGTATTTCTACCAGAAATAGAGAAATATTCTCCTTGCTCCTTATCCTCTCCAACATGTGCTATCATTTGACTGTGTGATGTTGGCTTTCAGATGTGTATTAGATTGAATCTCAAGGTCGTTTTGATTACAATTTCCCCAAAGACTGAGGATGTTAAACATTTCTTTACATGCTTCACAACAATTCAAGATACTTCTGTTGAAAATTCTCTGATTACCTCTGTACCCATTTTTAAATTGGGTTCTTTGTATTATTAGTGTCTAATTTCTTAAGTTCTTTTGAATTTTGGATATTATCTCTCTATGAGATGTAGGGTTGGTAAAGATTCTTTCCCAATCTCCAGGCTATTGGTTTGTCCTATTGACACTGTTCTTTGCCTTACTGAGATTTTGTTTCATGTGTTCCCATTTATCATTTGATCTTTTATTGTTGATCTTACTGCCTGGGCTGTTGGAGTTCTATTCAGGAAATTGTTTCTTGTACCCATGAGTACATAGTTATTCCCCAATTTCTATTCTATTAGATTTAGTGTATCTGGTCTTACACAGATGTTCTGATCCACCTGGACTTAATTGATCCAGGGTGTGCAGGGTGATAAATATAAGCCTATTTACTTTCTTCTATATGCAAATATCCAATTAGGTCAGCACAATTTGTTCAAAGATTCTCCCATTTTCATTCTGTTTCTTGGCTCCTTGGTCAAAAATAAAGTGTCTGTAGATATGTGGGTTTATTTCAGGGTCTTTGGCTCACTTTCAGTGATTAGCCTGCCTTTTCCTATACCAAAAACATGAAGGTTTTGTGCATATTTCTCTGTAATAAAGCATTATATCACAGACATTGATATCTTGAGACTTTCATTTATTTTCACTATGTTAGTCCTACTGATCCACTAGCACGGAAGACCTTTCCATCTTCACATATGTTCTTCTGTTATTCTTTCCATAGACATAAAGTCCTTTTCTAACAGGTATTTTACTTGCTTGGTTATGTTACATCAAGATATTTCATGTTATTTGTGTCTATTGTAAAGTTTGCTGTATTCTTTATTTCTGTAACAGCCTATTTACTTTAGTATATAGAAGAGCTACTGGTTTGCTGTTGTTGTTGTTGTTGTTGTTGTTGTTGTTGTTGTTTTGGTTTTGGTTTTATAGTAAATTTAATGTCCATTCACTTTGCTAAGGTGTTTATCAACTGTAGGAATGATCTGGTAGAATTTTTGGGGTCATTTGTGTGTACAATATATCATCCTCAAATAGAGATAATCTGCCTCCTTCCCTTCCAAATTATATCCTCTTGATCTCCTTTAGTTGACTTATTGCTCAAGATAGAAAGTGAAGTACTATATTGAATAGACAGGGAGAGAGTAGACAGCCTTCTCTTCTTCTTGAGTTTAGTAAAATTGCTTAAAGTTTCACTCCATTTAATTTAATGTTAGCTATTGGCTTTCTGTGTATTTGTTTTATTATGTTTTGTTAAGTGCCTTGTATCTCTGATCTCTTTAAGACTTTTAACATGAAGGGATGTTGTATTTTGTTAAAGGTCTTTTCAGCATGTAATGAGAAGTTTATGTAATTGTTTTTCTTACAGTTTGTTTATAAAATGAATTACATTAATGGATTTTTGTATATTGAACCATTCTTGCATCCTGAAAATAAAGCCTACTTGATCATAGTAGATAATGATTTTGGTGGTTTTGATGTGTTTTGGGATTCACTTTGTGCATATATATATATATATATATATATATATATATATATATATATATATACACATATACATATACATATACATATACGTGTATATATATATATGTGTGTGTGTGTGTGTATATATATATATATGGCAGGGATCTATGTCAGGCAGTCTAATGTCTAGTTGAGCATAGGCTGGAAGCCCTGGGAGACTCGGTGGAAAATCCATGAACAGTGGAACCTCCACGAGGGACCAGAATTCATGCTTCTGGCCAATGCTTTCAGGAGATTCCCATAGCTCTCACGACCCCTGTATAGAGAGAGGCCTGGCATGTGAGACTTGTGCCAGGTAGAAAGCAACCCTGAGTCCCAGGCAAAACAAATGAGGCACGAAAAGGGTCCCCAAGCTGGGCCAATGGAAAGTATCAGCTACCAAACTCCTATCTCCCAGAACAATATAGAGCACCCTGACCCGAGTACCTCTCTCTCTCTCCCCTCCTTCTCCACCTGTCTGCCTTGTGAGTGCTGCCCACCATCCAGAATGAATGAAGATGAAAACTATTTTGACATCGGAGAACTTTATCTAAGGGGCTGTGACACTTGGGCTCTTGAGGAGATTCACTCTAAGGCATGGAAGCACTCTTAATGGTGGCGGGTACTGCGGGAAGTGCGCTACTGTCAAAACTTAGCGCAGAGTAGCAAGTGCTTGCAGCTAGTCTCTATCCATGCCCCATCCCTGCACTGTGGCCAAGCAGCTGGGAGCAGCTTGGGGGCATCAGCTTGGGAGGTGCAGCAGTGGTGCAGGCTGTGCCAGCTGCGCTGCGGCAGCGAGGGAGGTGAGGCAGTGGATAGCCATGGCATCGGCCCGGACTAGAGAGCTCCCGAGGCTCGCCCCACCTCTAGCTTCCCTGGACCTGGCCGAGGCGCACAAGCAAGCAAGCCCACAGGCGGGTATCACAGAAATCGCACAACTGGAATCAGGCACAGAGCAGGAAAGCAGCGCTCCCTCCTAGCATGCGGGCCCAGCACCATAGTCAGGGGACCCCGCCAGAGCCTGAGTGCGGCAACTGGCGCCAAACGTGGGGCTCGACCACAGACCTAACTACTCTGAACAGACTCTGCAAAAAGGTAAGCTCCCTTCCCCCAAGGATAAAACCTATCCTTTCCTGCTGTGTTTTCAGCCGACACCATCGCGTGAATCTAGACAAGCTAGGGGAACAATTGAGGTCTTCTGGCCAGAGCAACTCTCTGGTGTTAGCTAAAGGTTCCACTAACCCCTGTCCAGATTCCGACGGCCCCATGGGCGTTGGCAAGGCTACCTGTCTAACTGATCTTAAAAACAAAAACAAAAAAACTGGTAACACAGTGACCATGTAAAGGCAATTAGAGCAGTCGCCAGATCTTAAATCTGCGGGAAGGCTTGAAGCTTTGAATCATTGTAAAATACCCCAAGGTCATTTGGTCCAGGGAATGTTCCCCTTGGGCAAAGCATTTCTTTTCTTTTCTGTCATGGGTAGCTCACAATCACACAAAAAATCTCCCCAGACCAGGGAAATTCGGGCCCTTCTAAAATTCCATGGAATAAAAGTAGCTGAAAAACAAGCCTCCTGGTTTGGGGAAGAAGTCCTTAAGGTAGCGCCAAGCATGGCCAATGATAACATTTATAGCCCAGACTCATGGACCTGAGTAGCTTCTCTCATTAAAAGCAGGGATACCCAAGAAGGAAAAACACCCTCCTGTGATTTTCTGCCAATCATAGCTGTGATTTGACAATGCATAGGCCAATCGCCTAAAACAGGACAGGCCAATGGCAACGCGGCTCCTGAGCCTCCTCAATCAGATGAATCCCAAAACCAAGGACATAAGACCAATCCTATCTCAGATCTAGCAGCCCTGACCCAATTAATAAGGGAGATAAAATCCATTTACTCACCCCTTCCCCCTTATGCCCTGGAGGAAACACTAAACAAACATTCTGCTCCTCCAGCCCCTCCAGCCCTTCCCACTCCGATTCAAGGGCAAGGTTACATTAACAAAACAGAGGAGCTTCTGCCCTGCCTCTCCCCCTACAGCACCTCCTCCTATCTGACCTGAGAGGAATTTCTCTCCTCCCCCTTCTCCAAGGCGGAGATCTGTAAAACTAGCAGCCTCTTATCCTCCACCTTCCACCATCCAACAACTTTGTAATGTCCGAGACTCTCTTACAAAAGCTAGCCATGCCCCCCATGCTGCTCAACAGTCTGATATGGAGCTAGAAATCCATAATGCTCAAGCATTCCCAGTTACTATCAACCCCATTCGAACTAAACCACTCAATTGGTACCCACTCCAAGCCTCAGACTTAAAAGAACTCAGACAGGCATCCATGCACCCTGGACCAAATCACTCTTACAGAGCCATGTCTCCAACTTGAACACCCCCCAAGACTGGAGGGATATTTGTCGGTCTTCCCTTCCTGGCCCAATATTTTTAGAGTGGGAAGCCTTATTTAGAGATGAATGCCATCAACAAGTGAGACAGAACAAGGACAGAGGTGATATCCCATGGGGTTTTAATGAACTCTTTGGCCAGGAAGAATTCTCTACTGGGGCTAAGCTAGCCAATCAGCCTCCAGGTTATTATGAACAAGTTAAATTATGTGCAACAATGGCTTGGGACAGACTGACCCTGCCCTCAGTGTCACAAAATCCTGCCTCCTCCCTGCTTTCTCTCCGTCGAAAACTGGGAGAATCTTTAACTGATTTTATTCTTAGAACCAAAATGAGTCTAGAAAGAAAAATTCATAATATAACAGCCCGAGACCTCCTTCTTAAGACAATTGTCTGGGAAGGTATGACTTCTGAATCCAGACTGGCTTGCCAAGGTCTCTGGGAAGAACATCAGGATAGGTGGATTGTGGCTACTCGAGATATAGGGACAGCATCACACCAGACAGCATCTATGGCTCAGGCATTTATAGCAGCAGTAAAAACAGAAGGAATCTGCTTCAATTGTGGAGAGGCAGGGCATTGGAGGAATGAGTGCCGACAAAACTCCCACCCCATAACAGGCTCTAACTCCCCTAAGTATATCTGCCCCGCTGCAAAAAAGGTTTTCACTGGAAAAGGCATTGTAGTGCTACGCATGATAAAGATGGTAGGCCACTAAAACCTTTAAAACTTCAAATGGAACAGTCCTCAGCCCTGACAATAAGAGAGACAGATACTCCCATAGAAGCCTTGTGGGTGTTCAGTATTTCAAAAGACTCCCATCCAAAATTAACTATTAAAATAGGTAATAAACCATTCAAATGTCTTACTGGTACAGGAACAGACAGGACAATTTTAAGACAGCCAGAGATCCCAAGTGACTGGCAAATAATCCCTGGGCCCCAGCTTCTAGGCATAAGAGGCACCTCACACACATTTATCACCAAACAGGCCTACAGGTGGGAAGATCCAGATGGGGCTAATGGCCTTATATGCCCCCTGGTGGCTCAGGTGACCACCAATCTTCTAGGGAGAGATATCTTACAGGCCCTGGAGGTGGTGCTTATAGTCCAACCAGAAAGAGACCACATTGCAATGGGGGATATTACCCATAAAGAAAATAATATCCAAGGAGATCATAAATATCCTCCTCCAAATCACCCCCAATTCTAGAGGCCACTGCTAAATTTAATACTCCCTGCCTTGATTGGCTCTCCAATAAAGCCATCTGGGTTCCACAGTGGCCTCTATCAAGGGAGAAACTTAGAGCCTTCCCCATCTACATCCAACATGTCCGATCTCACAGTCCCTTACCAGGCCCTATATCTGAGGGAAATACACTCGCTGACCAAACTGCCCCAACAGGGATACGATGGTGAGATCCTTAACATAAAATTTAGAAGGGACCAGACCCCCTCCTTACAACTGGGAGGGGTTTTGTTTGTGTTCTTCCACAGGACCAGCCCAAGCCTATCTGGATTCCTGCCAAAAATGTCTGACATCACCCCACCAACCGAAAAGATGGCCTGCCTCTCGCTGACAGATCAGAGACAGAAGAAAGAAAACCAAGCCTTGTTTCTTCCTAACAGGAATACCTGAAATGGTGTTCTGTGCTTCCCAACTCAAAATTTTCTTACCTCTTTATTTAAATGTTTATTTTTCTCCCTAGCATTCCTGATATTTGTCCAAAAAATCTTCCAACTTGTTTAAGGTTTCCTTTAAGGCTCAAAAGTCACCTAATCTACTCTCACAGGTCAAATCAACTATTCAGATCACCGGTTCTTCTTCAATCCTTAATTAACAACCAGTTTCCTTTTACAGACAGTTACTGCCAATCTCAAAACTTTTCTTCCTCAGCTATCCAAAAGCAGACTTAAAAGATGCCTTCCCAGACCACTCCATGCTCCCAAACAAGCCATTACAGGCTTAACTTGCTATTCACCCTATACAGGCATCCCCCTGCTGGAATTCTGCTCCTCTGTGATTTTCCTACAGGCTTATTTCCACAAAATCTTGCTGCCACAGATCCAGTGGAGACAACTCCATCTCCTGGGACCTGCCTGGGACTACAGAGCTGCCTTCCTCCAAACAGAAGACTCCTGAAAGACTCGCTGAGATCCAGAGACACATACTCAGCCCCACAGAGGACAGACATGAGACTTTCCATCTATAGACAAACTCTCTTGCCAAAGCCAAATGGCTATTGAACTTTGGGGAAGCTATATGATAGTAAGGAAACCATCATGTCTATCTAGATTAATCAAATGTTGCTTTAAACTAATGTTATTACCTTCAAACTGTACTATCTGTAGAAAAATTAATTGATTCAATGATCTTTTGCCTTCCCAATCCCCCACCCTTAATCCTCCTTACCCTCTGGCTTATATTCCAAACATCCCTTCTCCTACTCCAACCCATTGGTAACTTGGCTTCTTCCCCTCCTTGGTCTAGCCATTGGGACCTTGCTTCTCTTAGCGTTGCCTCATCCAGTTTCTAAAACAACAGATGAGTAGCATTGCAAAGTTCACCGCCAACCAGGTCTTGGTTCAATATCAAACTGTTCCCAATATGGGAGACAGTTATTCTGATGACACCTCCCCTTTATAAAAAAAAGGGGGGGAGCTGTGGGGCAGTGATCTATGTCAGGCAGTCCAATGCCCGGTTGAGCATAGACTGGAAGCCCTGGGAGACCCAGTGGAAAATACATGAACAGTGGAACCTCCATGAGGGACCAGAATTCATGCTTCTGGCCAATGCTTTCAGGAGATTCCCATAGCTCTCACGGCCCCTGTATAGAGAGAGGCCTGGCGTGTGAGACTTGTGTCAGTTAGAAAGCAACCCTGAGTCCTGGGCAAAACAAATGAGGCACCAAAAGGGTCCCCAAGCTGGGCCAGTGGAAAGTATCAGCTACCAAACCCCTGTCTCCCAGAACAATATAAATAGAGCCCCCTGACCCGAGTAGCTCTCTCTCTCTCTCCCCTCCTTCTCCACCCGCCTGCCTCTTGAGCGCTGCCCACCATCCAGAACGAATAAAGATGAAAACTATTTTGAAGTTGGAGAACTTTATCTAAGGGGCTGTTACACTTGGGCTCTTGAGGAGATCCACTTTAAGGCATGGGAGCGCTCTTAACGGCAGGAGGTACTGCGGGGAGGATGCTATGGTCAAGGCTTGGTGCAGGGCAGCGAGTGCTTGCGGCTAGTCTCTATCCACGCCCCCTCCCTGCACAGCGGCCAAGCAACTGGGGATGGCATGGCGGCAGTGTGGTGGCAGCGCGGGTGGTGAGGCGGTGGAAGGCCACGGCATCGGCCCAGGACTAGAGAGCTCCCGAGGCTCGCCCCACCTCTAGCCACCCTGGACCTGGCCAAATTCGGCGGTGCATGTGCCTGCAGGCAGGTCTCACAGAGATCGCCCAACTGGAATCTGGCACGGAGCAGGAAAGCAGCGCTCCCTCCTGGTGCACGGGCCCAGAACCGGAGACAGGGGACCCCACCCATGCCTGGGAGAGTGCGGCATATATATGTGTGTGTGTGTGTGTGTGTGTGTGTGTGTGTGTGTGTGTGTGTGTGTGTATATATATATATGCATACACATATATGTATATATGTGTATATATATATACATATATATGGATATTTAATTTATATACATTTCGAACATTTGGAAACCACCTATTCCATTCCCCTCCCCCGATTCTATGTGGGTGCTCCCCTAACGAACCACTCACCTACACCGCTCTTGCTTCCCTAGAATTCCTGTACATTAGGGCATCTAACACCCTAAGACCCAAGGGTCTCTCTTCCTACTAATGGCCAACAAGGCCCTCCTCTACCACATATGTTGCCAGCATCATGGATCCCTCCATGTGTATTCTTTGGTTGGTGGGTCAGTTTCTGGGAGCTCCCAGGGGTCAGTGCAGTTGACACTGTTGCTCCCTCCAGGGGGCTGCAATTCCCCCTCGGCTCCTCTACTCCCTTTTCCAACTCCTCCATCCACGACCCCATGTTCAGTCCAATGTTTGTGAGCATTCCGCTCTGTATTTTTCAGGCTATATGTGAGCCTTTCTTTTTTTTTTTTTTTTTTTTTTTTTTTTTTTGATACTTTATTTACATTTCCAATGTTTCCTCCTTTCTATGTCTCCTCTTTGGAAACCACCTATCCCCTCCCAGTCCCCCACCTCTATGAGGGAATTCCACCTCATATTCCCACCTTGACATTCCCCTTTACTGGGGCCTCTTCTCCCCCTGATGGCCAACAAGGCCCTCCTCTGCCACATATGTGGTCCGAGCCATGGGTCCCTCCATCTGTATTCTTTGGTTGGTGGTCAAGCCTCCATGAGGACCGGGGGGAGGGGGATCAGGCCAGTTGACACTGTTGCTCCCTCCATGGGACTGCATACTCCCTCAGCTCCTTCAGTCCCTTCTCCAACTCCTCCATCTGGTACCTCACTCTCAGTCCAGCAGTCACTGGAATGGATACAGAAAATGTGGTACATTTACACAATGGAGTACTACTCAGCTATTAAAAACAATGATTTAATGAAATTTGCAGGCAAATGGGTGGAACTTGAAAATATCATCCTGAGTGAGGTAACTCAGTCACAAAAGAATGAACATGGTATGTACTCACTGATAAGTGGATA
>CM052700.1:15775518-15823060 GCA_028551405.1 Uromys caudimaculatus
AAGGAGATGACCATGTGGTTTTTTTCTTTGAGTTTGTTTATATAGTGGATTACATTGATAGATTTCCGGGTATTGAACCATCTCTGCATCCCTGGGATGAAGCCTACTTGATCATGATGAATGATCGTTTTGATGTGTTCTTGGACTTGGTTTGTGAGAATTTTATTGAGTATTTTTGCATCGATGTTCATAAGGGAAATTGGCCTGAAGTTTTCTTTCTTTGTTGGGTCTTTGTGAGGCTTTGGTATCAGTGTGATTGTGGCCTCATAGAAGGAGTTGGGTAGTGTTCGTTCTGTTTCTATTTTGTGGACTAGATCGAAGAGTATTGGTATTAGGTCTTCTTTGAAGTCTGATAGAATTCTGCAGTGAACCCATCTGGACCTGGGCTTTTTTTGGTTGGAAGACTTTTAATGACTGCCTCTATTTCTTTAGGCATTGTGGGACTGTTTAGTCTTAGCCATTCTAACTGGTATGAGGTAGAATCTCAGGGATGCTTTGATTTGAATTTCCCTAATGACGAAACATGTTGAACATTTGTTTACATGCTTCTCAGCCCAAGTTTCCTCAGTTGAAAATTCTCTGTTTATCATTGTTCCCCATTTTTAATAGGGTTACTTGATTCTGTGGAGTGTAACTTCTTGAGTTCATTGTTGGATATTAGCCCTCTATCCAATATAATACTTAAAGATCTTTTCCCAACCTGTTGGTTGCCGTTTAGTCCTATTGAGAGTTTCCTTTGCCTCAATTTTATGAGGTCCCATTTGTCAATTCTTCATCTTAGAGCATAAGTCATTGGTGTTCTGTTAAGGAAATTTTCCACTGTGCACATGTGTTTCAGACTTTTCCCCATATTCTCTTCTATTAGATTCAGTGTATCTGGCTTTATGTGGAGTTCTTTGATCCACTTGGATTTTAGCTTTGTACAGGAAGATAGGAATGGATCAATTTGCATTCTTCTACATGTTGACAGCAAATTGAACCAGCACCATTTGTTGAACCATTTGTTGAAAATGCTGTCTTTTTTCCACTGGATGATTTTAGCTCCTTTGTCAAAGATCAAATGACCATAAGTCATTTCTGGGTCTTCAATTCTACTCCATTGATCTACCTGACTGTCACTGTATCAGTACCATGCAGATTTTATCACTATTGCTCTGTAGTACAGCTTGAAGTCAGGGATGCTGATTCCCCCAGAAGTTCTTTTATTGTTGAGAATAGTTTTTTGCTATACTGGGGTTTTTTTAATCCAAAAGAATTTGAGAATTGCTCTTTCTAAGTCTATGAAGAATTCAGTTGGAATTTTGATGGGGATTGCATTGAATCTGTAGATTGCTTTCAGCAAGATGACCATTTTTACTATATTAACCCTGCCAATCTATGAACATGGGAGTTCTTTCCATCTTCCGAACTCTTCTTCAATTTCTTTCTTCAGAGATTTGAAATTCTTGTCATACAGATCTTTCAGTTGTTTGGT
The DNA here is from genome assembly GCA_028551405.1 of Uromys caudimaculatus. NCBI lineage: Eukaryota > Metazoa > Chordata > Mammalia > Rodentia > Muridae > Uromys > Uromys caudimaculatus. The sequence continues at coordinate 15,776,993 of CM052700.1, forward strand.
TGGAGCCACACCAAGATACTTTATATTGTTTGTGACTATTGTGAAGGGTGTCATTTCCCTAATTTCTTTCTCAGCCTATTTATCCTTTGAGCATAGGAAGGCTATTGATTTGTTTGAGTTAATTTTATATCCAGTCAATTTGCTGAAGTTGGTTATCAGCTGTAGTAGTTCTCTGGTGGAGTTTTTTGGGTCACTAAAGCATAAATCTTATCATCAGGAAATAGTGATATTTTGATTTCTTACTTTCCAATTTGTAACCTTTGACCTTCTTTTGTTGTCTAATTGCTCTAGCTAAAATTTCAAGTTTCTTCAAGATTGAGAGAGAGAGAGAGAGAGAGAGAGAGAGAGAGAGAGAGAGAGAGAGAGAGAGAGCAGCCTTGTCTAGTCCCTGATTTTAGTGGGATTGCTTCAAGTTTCTCTCCGTTTAGTTTGATGTTGGCTACTAGTTTGCTGTACAATTTTTATTATTATATTTAGGTATAGACCTTGAATTCATGATCTTTCCAAGACTTTTATAATGAACAGATCTGTAATTATGTCAAATGCTTTTTCAGCATCAAATGAAATGAACATGTGGTTTTTTTCTTTGAGTTTGTTTATGTAGTGGATTACATTGATGAATTTCTGGGTATTGAACCATCCCTGTATCCCTGGGATGAAGCCTACTTGATCATGGTGAATGATCATTTTGATATGTTCTTGGATTCAGTTTGCAAGGATTTTATTGAGTATTTTTGCACCAATACTCATAATGGAAATTGGTCTGAAATTTTCTTTCTTTGTTGGGTCTTTGTGAGATTTTGGTATCAGTGTAACTGTGGCTTCATAGAATGAATTGGGTCGTATTCCTTCGGTTTCTATTTTGTGAAATAGTTTGAAGAGTATTGGTATTAGGTCTTCTTTGAAGGTCTCATAGAATTCTGCACTAAACCCATTTGGTCCTGTGCTTTTTATTGGTTGGGAGACTTTTAATGCCTGCTTCTATTTCTTTGGGGGTTATGGAACTGTTAGATGGTTTATCTTATCCTGACTTAACTTTGGTATTTGGTATCTGTGTAGAAAACTGTCCATTTCATCCAGATTTTCCAGTTTTTTATGTATAGGCTTTTGTAGGAGGATCTGATAACTTTTTAATTTCCTCAGGTTCTATCTCCTGGTTATATCTCCTTTTTCATTTCTGATTTTGTTAATTTGGATACTGACTCTGTGCCCTCTGGTTAGTCTGGCTAAGGCTTTACCTATCTCGTTGATTTTCTCATATATCCCCTCCTGATTTTGTTAATTCTTTGTATAGTTCTTTCTGTTTCTACTTGATTGATTTCAGCCCAAGTTAGATTATTTCCAGCAGTCTACTCCTCTTGGGTGTAATAGCTTCTTTTTGTTCTAGAGTATTCAGGTGTGCTGGGTTTTTTGGTTGTTTTTGTTTTGTTTGTTTGTTTGGGTTTTTTGGTTTTTCAAGACAGGGTTTCTCTGTGTAGCCCTGGCTGTCCTGGAACTCACTCTGTAGACTATGCTGGCCCCAAACTCAGAAATCCACCTGCCTCTGCCTCCGAAGTGCTGGGTTTTAAAGCCGTGTGACAATACTACCCAGCTCAGGTGTGCTGTTAAGCTGCTAGTGTATGCTCTCTCCAGTTTCTTTTTGGAGACACTCAGAGCTATGAGTTTTTCTCTTTGCTTTGCTTTCATTGTGTCCCATAAGTTTGCTATGTTGTACCTTCATTTTCATTAAATTCTAGGAAGTCTTTAATTTCTTTATTTCTTCCCTGACCAAGTTATCATTGAGGAGAATGTTGTTCAGCTTCCATGTGTAAGTAGGCTTTCTATTGTTTTTATTGCTATTGAAGACCAGCCTTAATCTATAGTGATCTGATAGGAGGCATGGTATTATTTCAATCTTCTTATATATGTTGAGGTTTGTTTTGTCACTTTTGAGAAAGTATCGTGGGGCGCTGAGAAGAAAGTATAATCTTTTGATTTAGGATGAAATGTTCTATAGATATCTTTTAAATCCATTTTGTCCATAACTTCTGTTAGTTTCACCGTGTCTCTGTTTAGTTTGTATTTCCAAGATCTGTCCATTGATGAAATTGGTGTGTTGAAGTCTCCCACTATTATTGTATGAGGTGCAATGTGTGCTTTGAGCTCTAGTAAAGTTACTTTTATGTATGTGGGTGCCCTTGCATTTGGAGCATAGATGTTCAGAATTGAGAGTTCTTCTTGGTAGATTTTTCCTTTGATGAGGATGAAGTGTCCCTCATTATCATTTTCGATGACTTTTGATAGAAAGTCGATTTTATCCGATATTAGAATGGCTACTCCAGCCTGTTTCTTTGGACCATTTTCCTGGAAAAATATTTTCCAGCTCTTTACTCTGAGGTAGTGTTTGTCTTCAACATTGAGGTGCATTTCCTGCATGCAGGAAATGCTGGGTCCTGTTTATGTATCCAGTCTGTTAGTCTAGATTTTTGATTGGGGAATTGAGTCCATTGATATTAAGAGATATTAAGGAATAGTGATTGAGGCTACCTGTTATTTTCAATGTTATTTTTATATATTTTATATATATTTAATGTTAGGCTATCTTCTTTTGTACTTGTTAGAGGAAGATTACTTTCTTGCTTTTCTAGGGTGTAGTTTCCCTTCTTTTTTGGCATTTTCCATCTATTATCCTTTGTTGGCCTGGATTTGTGGAAGGATATTGTGTAAATTTGGTTTTGTCTAGAATATCTTGGTTTCACCATCTATGGTAATTGAGAGATTTGCTGGGTATGGCAGCCTGGGCTGGCAGTTGTGTTCTCCTAGTGTTTGTATGAGATCTGCCCAGGATCTTCTAGCTTTCATAGTCTCTGGTGAGAAGTCTGGTGTAATTCTGATCAGTCTGCCTTTATATGTTACTTGATCTTTTTCCCTTGCTGCTTTTAATATCTTTCTTTGTTTTGTGCATTTGGTGTTTTGACTATTACACCATGGGAAGAATTTTTTTCTTGTCCAATCTATTTGGAGTTCTATAGGCTTCTTGAATGTTTATGTTCATCTCTTTCTTTAAGTTGGGAACCTTCATTCTCTTCTATTCCTATTAACCTTAGGTTTGGTCTTCTCATTGTGTCCTGGATTTCCTGGATGTTTTGGGTTAGGAGCTTTTTTCATTTTGCATTTTCTTTGACTGTTGTGTCAAGGTTTTCTATGATACCTTCTGAACCTGAGATTCTCCCTTCTATTTCTTGTATTCTGTTGGTGATGCTTGCATCTATGATTCATTATCTCTTTCTTAGGTTTTCTATCTCCAGGGTTGTCTCCCTTTGCGATTTCTTTATTGTTTCTATTTCCATTTTTAGATCCTGGATGGTTTTGTTCATTTCCTTTGCCTGTTTGGTTGTGTTTTCCTGTAATTCTTTAAAGGGATTTTTGTGTTTCCTCTTTAAGGGCTTTTAGCTGTTTACCTGTGTTCTCTTGTAATTCTTTAAGGGAGTTATTTATTTCCTTCTTAAAGTCTTTTATAATCATAATGAGATGTGATTTTAAATCTGAGTCTTGCTTTTCTGGTGTGTTAGCTTTATGCAGGGCTTGCTGTGGTGGGAGAACTGTGTTCGGATGATGCCAAGTTGCCTTGGTTTCTTTTCCTTATGTTCTTGCCCATGCCTTTCACCATCTGCTTCTCTCTGGTATTAGCTGGTCTTGCTCTCTCTGACTGTGGCTTGTCCCTCCTGCAAGCCTCTCTGTCAGTACTCCTTGGAGACCAGTTGTCTCTGAGAGGAATATGGGTTTGTAGAACTGTGGTACAGGGTCAGCTCTAGGGTATAGACACAAACTAGAAGGATCTTGTCCTCAGTTTTTCCTTTGTTCCTGTGTCTTGATAGCTCTGCAAGGGTCCCTCTTGAGCCAGGAATTTGAACAGAAGTGGTGCTTTTGCCTGTGCTCAAAGGTGTATTGGCACTCCTGGGAGATCTCTCCTGGCACTATTTGGGTATGGAGCCCTGTGGCACAGGATCAGCTCCCTGGCCACAGAAGTAAACCAGAAGGCCACTCCTCCATCCCTGTGTCCTGAGGGTTGGGTAGGTCCATCTGAGCAGAGGTACTGATCTTACCTCTGCTCACAGGCTTGTCCATACTCCTGGGAGACTAGCTTTCTCCAGGCACCTATTTGAGTATGGAGCCTTGTGGCACAGTTCACAGGCATAACCAGAAGTCTCTTGTCCCAGGCTGCTCCTCTGTCCCTTTGTCCTGAGGTTTCTGGGTGGGTTCCTCTGAGCAGAGGGGCTGGTCTTACCTGACACCTGGAAATTCTTACTGCCTATAGCCTGGTGTGATTACTTTCTGGTCATATAGCCACTCTGTTGGGCAACTTTAGTGCTCATCAATATGAAGATGAATGTTCTTGAGATGATATGTTTAGATGAATTAATAATTTTTTGGAAATACTTATTTGATTTAAGTAGTTTTAGGAAGTTAGTTAGATTTAAGTAATTTTGTGAAGTTAAGGTAGTTAATAAAAGTTTAAAGTTAGAATCAATAATGGAATGTGCCCCTTCTTCATAGAACTGCAAAAGCTGCATGAGTTTTTAAAAGGAGTACAGTGAGCATTCATGCATTCCAGGCACATAAATGAATCATAGCAGCAAATAAATGACTTAGGACAAATTAATGGTCAAAGAAAACAATCACTAGACGTTTGGGTGACTCCTTGATCTTTTGATCTAGGGGTATAGTAACAGGTTTTCAGTGTGCACCATCAAATAGAAAGGTCATGAAAAAGAAGTAAATAATTCTAATATGAGTATAAGAATGAAGGAGCTGATTAAGATTTCAATATAATACTTAAAAGAGATGACCACTTTCTTAGTAAACACAGATTGTCATCAATAAGCATAGGGAGAAATTTTCTAGTATAGACTTGGTCTGCTTAAATTTGTTAATGTATGACAAAAAAAATCTTGCTTTGGGAGTAAAATGAGCTTGTGGAGAAGAAGTAAGATGAGAAATTTTTAGTTCCATGTGAAGTTTCAAAATAGGAATACATAATCAATAACACTGTCATAATGTCCTCTGTTACAATTATTTTATATGTTTTTGAAGAATATGTTCTCTTTATTTTGATGATTGTTTGTTAAAATGTGTTAACTTGTAGCTATTTTTCTTCTTACAGAGAAAAATAATGTCTTAAGGCATATAAAAAGGTTAAGAAAAGATAAAATGCTGGAGGATGCTTTTGCTTCAACCACTCAGTGTGCATGCTTGTGTGTGTTTGAATCCCAACACTTTCTTTTCTCTAATCACTGGCTGACACTAGCAGATGCCTGTGTCAGTTGCTATCAGCACAGCACCCATCAGCCCTTCTGGTGCTGACCTCCTTCAGCTGCTGTCAGCACTGACCCCCTTTGTCATTGCCACACCACACTGCTTGCCATAATTTACCATGTGATGAGAAAGTTGACCTCTGCCACTACAGTCTAGAACACAGTAAAATCTAGATTTTGTCATTAAGGACCATTTTCAATACCATCTGATGTCTAAGGGGAGAAGAGCATAGAGATTTCCCTCCTGACCCTCAGTGGATGAGCATGTTCTCACTTTGTCCAAAAATATGTATTTTGTTCTGCTTTGTTTTGTTTGACAGGTCTTGCTTCATGGCTTTGATTGATCTAGAATGCCCTATTCATAGACCAAGCGATAATATTGCTGCTTATTGGGATTACAAATACAGAAAGAACACATCAATAACAACATCATGATCTGGGGGTATAGCCATGTGTTTGACTAACACACATAAATCTCTAGGTCTATTCCTCAGTACTATATGAGATAAGTATTCTGGTACACAACTGTCACTTCAGCCCTAGAGAGATAGAGGCCAAAGGATCTGAAGTTCAAGGTTTTCTCCACTTACTTAGTGAGCTTAAGGCAAGCCTGGGCAACATAAGACTATATCTGTAGTGCAAGGAATAAAAATCAATCATCACAAAAGCAAGCATCAACATACACCACAGGACCACATCGGCAAAAACTAAAGTGAAGACAATTCTCCATTACAAATTGTCAGAACTCTTGCTCTCTTTTTAATGCATTAATTGAAAGAAATGAAGAAAGTACTAGCAACTAAAAGATGTTATTTCACTGTAATTTATTTGGATTCATTTTAATAAAGCTAATTTTAAAGTAACACATTTATTATATATGAAACAGTTGGATAATTGAATACTGTCTAGACTTTTGAAAATATTAAGAAATTATTCCAAATTTATTATATATGTAATGAAATGGAACAGAAACTGGAACCTAAAAGTATTCAAACCAGGAAGATCAATGTGGGAATATTAATAAATCCTCAGGATTTCACTGTCTCACATTTGCATCTTCCCGGTTTCCTTTACCCTAGAAAGACTTTCAGTGAGGGAGAGGAAAATCACTTTGTAAGGCATGAATTTGTGACACAGAGTCCAAGGAAGAAGTGTGGGATTTCAGGGACATACAATCCTTTCATTTGTTAGCAGCATGTGGACACAGAAGATTAAAGGTTTTTCCAGTGCCCACTTTGTTTTTGTAGATGTATGTTGCAGCCACAACTTTCAAGTTTATGTCCTTCCCATACTAAGAAAGACAGACAATAATCAGAAACTGCATGCTGAATATTTTATTTGTATCATGTAGACAATCAATACTGGTAAATTTGCATGTATTTCTGAAAGACGTAATATTTCCATGCATTTTTCTGAAACAGAATAGGTAGAAGGACAGTTACTGAAAACACTGGGGCATGCTGGGGTTTCCTGATGTGACAGAGGTGGAAACACATAGCCTCGTCTTCCGACTTCTTCCCCTGTCTACTTTCTCATTTTCTCAGGGTTAATCTTGTCAGGCACAGAGCACACAATGAAGCTAATCTATTTCTTACAAGATGAAAGTGAATGATGAATCTTAACTTGTTCATCCTTTAGTTCAGATTTTAATATGCTACAGGAGATATTTCCCAAAGTGTCCCTTGCATTGTACCCTGAATGAGTGAAAAACTGAACCAAGCTTAAATGTCTATTAACAAAACAAAGGGTAAGGAGACTATGGCAGACCAAGCAATGTGGTAGTACACAGTGTTAACATCCAAAAAATTTTGAATACATTAAAAACAAGAACATCAGCAAAACATGCTCTTGGGAGATCCATATACTTATATGAGACAATGTAATTTTCTAAGAAATGTTGTTTTTGAAATAAATACCTTAAAATTTACATAAAATATCATTCATGTAAAACTGGTTTATATTATATAAATCCAAATATACACAAACTAATAATTTTAAGAGCATTGCAGAGAATTAAAAATAGTGTCTTTCAAGAACATGAATGTACACTTAAGGTAATACATGACCACAATATTCAGGCTTGTGTCCTCCTAAGAAGGTTGATTTGGAGGAATTTGGACATACACAAATTATAAGCAGGAATCTCTAAGATATCATGTAGATTCAGTGAACCTGAGCATACTAGGTTTGAGTTGGAAAGAGTACAAGCTTGAGATGAGACATCAGTGAGGTTGAAAACAGAAGACAGAAGACCAAAAGGAGGTTGCTGTGATACTTCTATAAACAAATCCATCTCAATGGTAATATTGAAAACATACAAACAAATGAGCTGTGGAACTATGTTTCTCAAAAGTGCCTTGGAGACTTTGTCCAAGTTCACTTTATACAATCATAACTATATCATCCTATACTATTTGAACATAAAAATTTGAAATGGGAATGGGGACACTGTTACTTCCTTATACTTTAGGATAACTAATTTTCACATTACAGTTTAAGAAAGAAAGAAAGAGCTTCAATAAACTTAATTCACATTTGCCTTTGCTATCCAGGTTTCTAGAAAGGTAAACGTGAGAGTTTTATCAAAGAATGTAAGCCGTCTGTAATAAATAGAATCTGACATGTTTAGCAGACTATGAACTTGTTCTCTAGGGAAATTATGAGCAGATCTTTTTCTGTCTGCAGAAGGATAATATGCTTGCAGGCTTTCAGAAGGAGAAGCATCTTGCTGTTGACCTTCTTTCTGGGGTGGTTCTTGTGGATTTCCAGAAAATGGAAAACGTTGCTCTTGAACCTCCTTTGGTAGTTGTACATGTTGTTCATTAACAAATTCATTACCATCAGTAGCAGTGGACTCTAAGATTGAGCTCTTGTTATGTTCCTTGCGTTCTGTATGGGTAGGACAAGAAACTATGAGCACATCAATGCAAGAGTTTCTTCTTGTTTTCTTTCCCTAAGCAGGTCACACAATTCTTTCACTCAGAACCTGTCTGCCCTCTTCTAACTCCCATTAAAATACATTGTCATGCTTTGCTTTCTCATTCTACATTGTAAAGATACAGAATATTTAGCATTAATATTCCTGCCCTTACATACAAACAAGAAGGTTTGGAGACCTTCATGTATCACATAAGATGAGTCCAAAGACAAAAGGCCAGCTATACAAATTAAAAATGAATATCAGGAGGGTTTCCAGTTGTGCTTTATGATGCTATATTAGCTCTCTATGTATGCAAGGGAATCTAGTCAGGTTTTCTGAGCACTAAGAAGAAATTTAGCTGTTCAATACCTTATAGCTACACATTGAAACCCTGAAAGAAGAGAGTAACAAAAATGACCTACACCAAATACCTGGGGAAAATTGATTATTTAGTTTTTAAATCAAAAACAGTTACATAGTAAATAGTGTGATAAAGAGAAAAGGGGAAAGCTAAGTATTTCTCCATCTTGATCATGAAACTATATAATTATAGACAAGAATAACAAGTATGAAATAAACCATAGATCCTTACACTATCAGAGGAGTCAGCATTAAGGTTGTTCTTTTTTTTTATTATTTCTGCCTCATCTCACAGGGGTCATAGCTGGACAGAAAGCAAGCAAATTTCTTCTGTTTGTATGAATACTTCGTATCTCCATCATTCAGTTAGCTGAACTTAATCATGGTCCCCAGCATAAAGGTTAGGGGATATTTGTTTATAGCTTTAAAAAAAGTAATATTCATTCATTCTAATGACAAAAAATTACATTAAAATGAGACACTGAAACACAGACAAAGAGTATGCAAAGATGATGAATTTGACTTTATCTGCTAGGAAAGAGAAGGCTCATTATTCATGACCTCTAAAAATAAAGCAAGAGATGAAATGAAATATCAAATCACACTCTTTCACAGCTGACAGATGTCCTACATGAAAATGTGACCTGCAGAGTCACACTTTTGAGCACAAGTGAGTTCCTCAGTCAGTCTCTGAGATGCTTCTGGGAAGGGTCTGGGATGGAAAAGTATGTGGAGTTTCCATGTGCTGATAAATTCTAGCTCTAAATATCAAAAAGTTTCTTAACTTCCCTACATATCCACAGCATGTACTGGTCCCTTTTCCTAAGTATTCTTCACATTTCAATACATGTAGAGAATATGTCTAATTAGTATGCTTCTTCAGTAGTCCTTAGCACTCTCAAGGAATTGGGTTATACTTTCATCTGGGCTCCGAGCTGAGCTCACAGCTAGCAAGGCCTCTGTGAACAGGACCACCAGCATCTTGGATGAGGATCTAGATGTTCTCCTAAGTGTATACTGAGACATACAAGGCAATTCCCTAATTAAAAGGAGCCAAACAATTAAAATTTTGAGCTTCAATTGTGTGATCTTCATCATTGTCTTTGGAATTTTAACCTAATAGGATGAAGTGTGGGAGATTGTCAGTGTGACCTGTCTAGAAGAAATAAGATATGTTAAGGTTGTTAAAGGAACATTGCCACCTCACAACCGGTACTCCATTGTGTTTATGTGCCACAGTTTTCAAATCCATTCAGTAGGTTGCCTTTACTTCCTAGCTATTTTGAAAAGAATGACAATGGACACACCTGAGCAAGTATCTGTGGTGTAGGATGTTGAGTCCTTTGGGCATGTGCCAAGTAATGGTATAGCTTGATCATATGATAAATGTAGTTGTAGCTTTTTAATATCCCAATTCCTATTTTTATACTGACTGCACTGGTTTGTTGTCCCATCAACAATGAATGAAGCTTCCCTTTCCCCTTATTTCCTCCAATATTTGATATCAACTCTTATCTTGATTTTGATCATTCTGACTAGAGAAAGATGAAATCTAAAAGAACTTTTAATTGAAACTTCTCTAACTTCTACTAATGTTAAACTCTTTTAAAAATATTTATTAGGCATATTTTTTTAAATCTTCTGTTTACATCCCTGCCTCATTTTCATTTGAGTCATTTGCTTTCTTGACTGTATTTGATTTGCTTGTATATTCCAGGTATTAATATTCTATTATATGTATAACTAGCAAAAATTATCTTACACCCTGTGGACTTTATATTTATTTTATTGATTATTTCATTTGCTATACAAAAGATTTTTAGTTGTATGGGGTACTATTTATAACTTATTAGCCTTAGTTGCTGTATGTGTGAGGTCTTATTCAGAAAGGCCCCTTTTTATGGCAGTGTTTTGTAAGATACTACTTATATTTTCTTCTACTAGTTTGAGGACTTCAGGGATCACATTGAAATTCTGGATTCATTTGTAGTTTATTTTTTTTCCTGCAGGGTGTTAAATAGGTCCATTACTCTATGTGTGGTAATTCAATTTTTCTGCACAATTTGTTGAAAACAAATTCCTCAGCTGTCTATTTTTGACATGTTTATCAAATGTCAGATGTCTGTAGCTGTGCACACACATGTGTCTGTCTTCTCTTTCATTGCCTTGATTCACAAATCTGGTTTTGCCAGAAACATACAATCTTCTACAGTGATAAGCCCTGAATATACCCAATTTCAAGTGATCGTCCCTGTACATATGCAAACAATAAATGGCCTCAGCAAGTCATATATATATATATATATATATATATATATATATATATATATATATATACACACATATATATATACACATATATACATATATACATATATATGTATATATATATATATATATATCCATAGTAATAATAATTATAGAAGATGTCATGAATTTGAAAAGGAAATGGGGAAAAGAAAAAGAGTTACAGGTGTGAGAAGAAGGAATAAATACTATATTAATACAGGGTACACAAAATTCACAGAAAATTTTAAAACAGGAGTATTGTCTATACAATGAGCCTAGGTATCAGAATTAAATTGTTGAGGTTTCATCTATTGCTATGTATTGTAATAGTAAATATTGTAACCAGTCTAGGACTAAAAGAGATTTCTCACATTTACAAGCTTTTGTTGGGCAAACCTTGTTCCTTAATTTAAAACTATTGGTTAAATAAAATTGACAATGCCCAATTACAGGAGGAAATAGAGGTTAATGGGTTTTGAGTTACCTGATTGCAGGTGGGACAAGAGAGGAGAGAGGAGAAACAAGAAGTAGAAGGAAGAAGAACTAGAGGAGGAGGGCTCTGCCATGAGGGTAGATGGACCATTATCACATGGCCAGGAGAAACAGCAAGTGTTTAGGATACACTGCTAGGGAGGTAGCCAGGTCAGCAGTAAGAAAAGTAGAATAGGATGTAGTGCCACCCCCAGGAATTGTCAAAGCCAAAAAAATAACAGTAGCCTGAGTCACATTTGTTTGTAGGGGGATAACTTTATATTGGTGGTACTACATATATTTTCTTGATTATTTTAATATCAGCTTAGTAAATAATGCTATTTCACATTCACTGTTGGGTTTGTATGTTAAGAAATGAAAGCAGGATACACAGGCGTTATATGAGAACCATATAACCCCTATATATTCAGTAGAGAACATATAGGCTTCAAAGAATACTGAACATCTCTAATTGTTTTTTGTTTTTGTTGTTGTTGTTGTTGTTGTTTGTTTGTTTTTTTGTTTTGGTTTGGTTTTTGGTTTTTCAAGACAGGGTTTCTCTGTGTAGCCCTGGCTGTCCTGTAACTCACTCTGTAGACCAGGCTGGCCTCGAACTCAGAAATCCGCCAGCCTCTGCCTCCCAAGTGCTGGGATTAAAGTTGTGCGCCACCACTGCGTGAGGTTTTTTTTTTTCTCTAACAATCATAATATATTGCTCTTTTTGTAAGATATTTAAATATTGCTTTGTTGATATTGGGGTGATTACTGCCCAAGACTCTTATGTGCTTGGATACTACTTTGACTACCAACAGGAGATTGATTCTTAGTCTGCTCAGGCCCTCAAAAACTTTTGAATATCACAAGATCTAATTTTAAGCGAAAATGCCTGCTGATGGAAATAACATGATATAAAATCCCTTCATTCTTATTAACCTTAAAGTGAAAGTTTGTTAAGTCAAAAGTGGCTAATAAATCTACAAATAAATTTCCACTGTGTAGCAGTTTGTATATGTATTTTCCAGAAGTAATATAGATTTCATATTGTAAGAGCTCTTATAAGATTCCTCTCATCTCCAACCTGTCCCAGGAGGCTGAGTTATAGTGTTCTTTCTTCCAAGAACTAGTTTTACTCATTGTCAGTATACGTGACTGGCCATAATTGAACATGTGCTTACGCTGGCCTATACAGGCTTTAAACAGGTATTATGTGTCTGTCATTCCAACAATGTTTGAAATCCCTGTTTTATACTATACTTCTCTCTGACTGATTTTTCAATGCAGAGTATTTTTCTCTCAGATACTGATTCTTATTATTCCCCTATTTTTCATGTAAAAAACAGTTCATTGATATTACCTATTCTGAAATAATTTTATTTTCTATATATTTTTCAGTGATTCAGGAACAATTCCTACGTAAAGTCTTCAAGTGTAGTTTCTAAATTATTTTCCTACTTTATGTTTTTTCGTAATTTTGAACAAAAAAAATAATTTGCATTGAGCCCTCTTGGAGTTGATACTCTGTTGGCTTTTTGCTCAAATGTTATTTGATTTTTTTAAAAAAACAAAAAACAAAACTATTTTCCCCTACTCCTTCTTTTCCTGGATAATCCCAGTTGGTCAATAACAGTACCTACCTCTATAATTTTATACTACATAGAGAATTGTATGGTAGGACATGAGGAATTTTGGGTAGGTTTATTCCTTGGTTTCTATTTTTGATCTGGATTTTCAGAGCGTATTTTGCCTGGTTGTTGGCCATTTTATTAGCCTGCTCACCTGGTATGTTTTAGAAGAGTACTGGCTCGTGTCAGAAACTGGAAGGAAGGAGAAGCTGGGGTGGTGTGGTACATGGTCTTTGAGATTCACAGGTGATTTGGACAGGGGAAAAGGGGGATGTAGCTGTTATTCTCTTGCAGTAGTAGAAACAACTGAGGATTTGGTCTAGAGGAACATCAATTGTAAAGAAGGTCTACAGGCAACCTACCTAGTCTTGTAGCAGGTCTAAATAGTGGGAGTTCAGGGTGTCCACCTGACTTGGAGGCTGGGATTCAACAAGGGAACAAAAGGGGGACAAGAGGGATGGTCTTTTGGATCGACAGGAGTAGGCATGGAAATGGGAGAAGGGTGGCTACAAGTGATGTTTTTCTGCCATGCTAGGGACTACCCTGAAGATTGGACTTGGGAGACCGAAGAAAGTAGAGAAAGCCTAACTGATCTTCTGGTTTAATGGTGTTTTTTTGCTGTTGTTGTTGTTGCTGTTGTTTTTGTTTTTTGGTTTTTTTTGCCTTAATGTTTTTTTTAAATAATTATTTGCTACTTTTCTGTCTTCACTTATACATATTTATTATAGAAACTTGAAATTAATGACTATCAGAATTTTAAATGCAGTCCTTTTACATACCTAACAAATAATAAATAATGACTTTGTTATCTCATATAAAGTAGGTGTTTTTAACTTTAGTCAAAATAAATTGGTGTTTGACTATACATAAAAAAGTAAAGCATTAAATAAATTGGGACATCTCTGGCTACCAAATAAAAGAACTAATGGTGGAATATCTCCCCAAAAATGGATGGGTCAGTGGTACATAGAGACTTTCAAAAGATACAAAATATTGCCATTGATCTTGGTTGCCCTCCAAGTATATGAACAGCACAAATTAGAGTTCATGTGTTATTTTAAAATTGTAAAAAAAAAAAAAAACCCAAAAAGTTAAAGGGATTAGAAGGTGAAGGCAGATCTAGAATGAATTAAAGAGTTAAGGGTAAATATAATTGTGATTGTATGCATGTCTCAAGTAATTAAAAAGATATTGTTGAAATAGAATAATGATGCAACTTAAGGCCTTAGAAAAACAAGTGAAAACCTAATGTAAGAGAAGCAGCCTTGAAGAATCATGGTCACGACTGAAATTAGTGAGTGAAATGAGAAATACAAAGCATCATGGATCCTAGAAAAGATAAATAAGATTGACAATTTTTTACCAAATTACACACACACACATACACACACACACACACACACACACAATTAAAAAATAAACATTTAACACCTAGATTATTGATGGAAAGGGAGATAAAAGAAATAAAATGAAATAAAACCAGAACTCTAAAGATATAGATATAGATACATAGATATATAGATATATAATTGTTCCACTAGGTAACTAGAGAGTGATCATGGAAGGTAGGATAAGGAAGAAAAGTGAACAAAGGGACAGGAAGGGAAGAGAAGGGAAGGGACGGGACGGGACGGGAAGGGAAGGGAAGGGAAGGGAAGGGAAGGGAAGGGAAGGGAAGGAAAGAGAAAGAAAAGGAAGGATCAAAAGGAAAGCTTACATTATATATGATGCTTATAGTAAGAATAATGAGGAAGTACATTTAGTGAGATGTTGTACTGGTTTGCATATCAGAAAGAGATAAATGAAGAGTTTATAAATATTACAGAGAGAGATCTTCTGTCCTGTCATGAGTGTCCCTAAAGCAACAGACCCTGTTTAGAAGGGTTTTGGGGAAAGAAAAAGTTGATTTTTATATTTTATTTTATTTTATTTACTTTGAGACAGGGTTTCTAAGTAGACTTTGCTGGTCTGCAGCTCACTATGTAGAACAGGCTGGCTGAAAACTCAGAGGTTCAACTACATCAGACTCTAAAAAAGGTCAGATTTAACATTTGTACCATCACCCTTGTCTCTGCCTGCCATTTATCTCAGCTTTGGGGAAGTATTAAATTTAGATTCCTTTCCAAGGATTTAAAATTATCAGAATATAGAATATCAAATTTGTAGAAAATTTATCAGGGTTAAAAGAGAAGAAACATAGAAAGATTATCAGTGGAAATGTGGGTCTGGTCTGCTATTGGATATAGAAATGGTCAAGTCACCAAGGTTTGTCTTTGATGCTAAAACTGAGAAGAAGAAAACAAATACACATTTATGACTTCTTCACTAACTGATAGCTACAGAGATGTAAAATTATAGAGGGCATTGTCTTACAAACCTTAGGAATAATAGGCAAGCATATTTCTGTGAGTTCCAGACCAGCATGTCTACATATCAATTTCCTGGGTTAGGGATACACAAGAGACCCTGCCTCTAGGTAGGTAGGTAGATAGATAGATAGATAGATAGATAGATAGATAGATAGATAGATAGATAGATAGAGATAGATAGATAGATAGATAGATAGATAGATAGATAGATAGATAGAAGATAGATGTAAAGGGGAGTGGACAAAGAAAGCCACGAGTTACTCATGAAGCCTTAAGGTCCCCTGAAAACATATTATTCAAAAAAAAAATCAAAATCATTACACAAAAAAACGTACAACAATATTTTTGATTACGTATGTCCCTTTTGGGACTCATACATAACTAAACATTTCCCATCGCACTTTCCATTATGTTCATCAAACTCCAAAGCAATAATACTTTTGTCATGGATTAACAAAGTTTAGGCAAACCATCAATTAGTCTACATTTACTTTGAAATCGTTTTCACCTCAACTGGATAATCACTCTCTATTCTTATACTCAGAACTATTGATGTTTATTCCTAACCCTACCTTTTCATGCTGTACATCAAAACCTTAGATCATACTTAGATCACAGTATCCAAGAACTCAAACCAAACCTAGAATACAATGTTTTCTTTGATCGTTAACTTGTCCTCGGCCTATTTTCCAAGTATAGTTACATTCTTGTAATCCATGAAACCTCACTGTACTTCTTTTCTAACCTATGCAGCAATCACTATTCTACAATGGGGCTGGGGAGAGGGAGAGAGGGAGGTATGGAGGGAGGGAGGGAGGGAGGCACATTCTGCTCTTAATTCTAACTTTATTATATCTTTCTGGCAAAACAACTTATATCATCTTAAACTTTTTATCAACAACCGTAACTTCCCAAAACTTCCTAAAACTATTTAAATCAAATCAGGAATTCTGTAAAGTCATGAATTCATCTAAATAATAGTATCTTATGAAACTTCATCTTCATATTGACTGACAGTAAAACTTCCCAATAGAGTGTGCTGTCTCCCAAGAGGCAATTACACCAGACTGTTGGCAGTACATGTCTCCCCATACAAATTCACACCATACTAGATTCAGAAGGAATGTAGCAATGACAAACATGAGAAGGAAGAGCAATAGCATGAAACAATCAAGAGATGAAGCCCCTGCATCTGCCCTTCTCCAAACTACATCCATTGCAGCTCTATGAAATGCTGGACCATCTCCAGGAATCCCACTTACCCACTGAAGTTCCTCCTGCATAGCATCTGTCAACAAGTCAATCCCTCCCACACTCATCTCCACAAAAGTACACAGTCTTCAATTCTCTTTCCAGTGGATGCAAAGTGCCCGTACCTATGAACAAATTGGGGAAAGCCACAGCCAGAGCACAGAAGGTAGAAATCACCAGGCACTTGTAGAACACCATGCTTCAGTAGAGTTAAAACACCCAGTCAGCAGAATAAAGTAACACAGAAAGTGTTCTTCTGGGCTTTTATATGTTCCTTTACTCTGCCGCTGAAGGTGGCTTTCCATGGTTGGCTAGAGAAAAGCTGTTGGGGAGTGGATTGGGGAGGACCATGATGAAACATTAAAGACTGCCCAAGGAAGTTAAGAAAAACTAACTAGGGCCAATGAAATAAAAGAAGCCAGGCTATGCTATGGGAAAGTGTATGATAAGGTTCTTTGCAAAATTAAGCATGCCGCCCATTGACATTAGCTCTATTATCCTCTGATGGCCAGGTAGAAAATTCTGTTCCATGAGATGCTCCTGCACAAACATGATTACTCTTTTTCTTCTATTCTAGACCTTGATGCCTTTTTTTTTAACTAAAATGACTTTGCTTCAGAAAATTGACTGACTCTAAAGAAAAACCTATTGTACACATTAGATTGTGCACCCTGACAGATCCATAGAGGAGAATACTTGATTGCTGCTCATTGCAGTAGCAGAAATAACTAAGACCATTTTATGGGAAGTGCTATACCATGTGATTCTCAAGAGGAGGCCATAGTCATTTCACCCATCTTTTCCCAAGAGGATCCTGAAGTCTGGCAGTTGAATTAACTCCAGGTTTTCTAAGTGTTCTGAAGGGTCTTTCCTCCTGCTTAATGATCCAGGAACACAGTACTGTGAAGAAAAGCCCTGGCATCCATCTGTGATCTAACACTCTTAAGAGATGAGAACTAGACAAGAGAAAATCATGCTGGAAGCAGCTTGTGTGTGGCAGCTGCCTTGCTCAGTTCAAATTGCCTCTGTTCCTAGAAGGGAGGTCTACAGGAAGCTTGTAATAGTCTCACGCAGGAGACCAGTTGTTTTGTGTGTGTGTATGTGTGTGTGTGTGTGTGTGTGTGTGTGTGTGTGTGTGTGTGTGTGTGTGAGTGTGTGTGTGTTAGTCTTTAGTTATCTCTGCTTACAAGTTCACAGGTGGTTTTTAACTTTCAGGGGAAAAAAAGATCACCAATATCATGTGCAGAGGAATCTCTGAGTAGCATTAGTAATAATGGCTAACACCTGAGTACTCAAACATTACTAAGGCACAAGGAAAGATATTAAAGCATCCTTCAGGAATACAATAGGAATTCATAAACAGAACATGAATAAATACCTTAAAATAAATTATGAAAACACAAAAATTGAAATAAATAAATAAAACAATTAAAGACCTAAAAGTGAAAATAGAATCAATAAAGAAATCCAAAACTGAAGAAAATAAAAAGATGAAAAACTAAGGAACTCTAAAACAAGGTGACTCTGACCAACAAAATATAACAGACAGAAGCAAAATCTGAGGCATTGAAGATAATAGAGGAAATGGATTCCTCAGTGGAAAAAATGTTAAATTTAATATATTAAGTTTAAGATTATTCTGAGAGAAAACATCCAGGAAAACTGAGACAGGATGAAAAATCAAATCTATGAATAATAGGAATATAGGAAGGAGAACAAATACAGAACAAAAACACAGAAAATATTTTTTAACAAAATCATTGAAGAGAATTTGCCTAAACAAAAGAATGAGACACCTATCAAGGTACAAAATGTATACAGAACACCTAATAGAATGAGCCGTCCCTTGGCACTAAATCAAATTACTAAATGTATGGAAAGCAGAAAGATTATTAAGCTGCATAGGGAAATGAACAAGTAACATATAAAGTCAGACCTATTAGAATTACCCCTGAATTCCAAATGGAGACTCTGAAACCCTTGGCCCTGCATGCTGTTAAAGGATTTTCTTACGTTGTTTGATTTTTAAATATGTTGGATCAACTTTAAATCACTAAGGTAAATGTCCCTTTATCATAGGAATCTTTTCCATAGCTTTCTGGATTCAGGTCATTATGAAATTTGTTTTTTGTTTTTTTCTTAGAGATTCTTAACCTCTGGCATAAAATTCACCATATAACATGAACTACTTTCAAATTGACAGCAATATTGCTTTGGCCTCCCCAGTGCTGTAATGGCATGTATAAGTCATCATGTCAAGGAACTTGATATCTTTAGGTTAAAGAAATGTACAAATATTATAATGGATAATGGTCATGGACAATACATAAACAAATAGTCATTTCCAGCATTTACTTTACTTCTATTGTTTCTCGGTTTTTTTTTAATTTATTTATTTATGTATTTTATACTCCAGAATTTATTCCCTTCCCACATCCCATATCTCCTCTCTACCCCCTGACTCCACGAACATGTCCCCCGCCCCACCCCACCCACCACCAGACCTCTAAAACACCCTGGGCCCTCTTGTCTCTTGAGGATTAGTTGCATCCTCTCTAACTAAACCCAGACCTGACAGTCCTCTGCTGTACATGTGTTGGGGACCTCATATTAGCTGGTATATGCTGCGTAGCTGGTGGTCCAGTGTCTGAGAGATCTTGGAATTCCACATTAATTGAGACTGATGGTCCTCCAACAGGGTTGCCCTCCTCCTCAGCTTCTTCCAGCTTTTCCCTAATTCAACCACAGGGGTCAGCAGCTTCTCTCCATTGGTTGGGTGCAAATATCTGCATGTGACTCATTCAGCTGCATGTTGGGTCTTTCGTAAGGCACTCATGACAGATCCCTTTGTGTGAGCATTCCATAGCCTCCTTTTAGTGTCAGGTCTTGGAGCCACCCACTAAGCTGGATCCTACTTTTGACCTGTTGCTGGACCTTTTTTCCTCAGGCACCTCTCCAGTTCCATCCGGGCAGTTCTTTCAGACAGGAACAATTAATGGTCAGAGTTTTGACTATGGGATGGCAACCCCATCACTCACTTGATCCACTGTCTTTCTGCTGGAGGTAGACTCCACAAGCTCGCTCTCCCCAGTGTAGGGCCTTTCATCTAAGGCCCCTCTCTTTGAGGCCTGATTGGGTATTTATTGGGAGGAAAAAGACTGAAATTCCTGAGGGCCAGCAGAAAGAAGGGAAACATGCAACCTCAGGAGGTAGGATATTGGGGGTACCCTCCAGAATATACTAGAGACCAGGGAGGTGAGAGACTCTCATGACTCAAATAGAGGGACCTTAGATGAAATGTTTCTTGGTTTTAATACCAACATTTGCTTAATGTATAAGATTTTTGAGAATTTTTTCATCCTTCCCTTTTTAGGCAAATGTGTATGGAGATGTCACCATTCATTGAATACTTAGTCAGTTTCTCCAAATTAGTAACATGATATTGGGCTTTTTCAACAAAAGTGAGAAATTTTTAAGGAGATAACTACATACATGCTGATTTGTATCTTGCTTTTACCTATATTTCAAATCCAAATACACTTTATTTTTCCATTTATTTATTTATTTATTTACTTATTGACTTTATATTCTGATCTCTGCCACTCTTCCTCCCAATGACCCCTCACATAGTCCCTCTCCCTATCCTTCCATCCTTTTTTAATCTCAAAAAGTGGAGGTGCCCCCGAATATCTTCACACCCTGGCACATCAAATCTCTGCAGGGATAGGCATAAACACTCCCACTGATACCAGAGCAGACAACCCAGTTAAGGAAACAGGATCCACAAATATGCAACCTTTTAAGAACAGCTTCCACTCCAGTTGCTTGGTGGCCCACATGAAGATCAAGTCTCACATGTGCTATATATGTTCCAGGGTCTCAGGTCAAGGCAGTGTATGCCCTTTGATTGGTGGTTAAGTCTATAAACTCCCTCAAGGGTCCAGGTTAGTTGAATCTGCTGGTATCACTGTAGGATTCCTATACCTCTGAGGCTTCCAATCCTTCCTGAAAATCTTCCATAAGTCTCCCCAAACTCAGTCCAATGTTTGGCTGTGGACTTCTGCATCTTTTTCAGTCAGCTGTTGAGTGTAGACTCTTAGAGGATTGTTATACTAGGCTCCAGTCTGCAAGGATAACGGTATCATTAATAGTGTCAAAGATTAGAGCTTGCTCTTGGGATGGGTCTCAAGTTGGGCCAGTTATTTGCTGGCCATTCCTTAAGTCTCTTATCGATATTTGTCCCTGCATTTCTTGTATCCAGGACAAATTTTGGATTGACAGTTATGTGGGTGAGTTGGTGTTCTTATTCCTGTACTGGGGGTTCTGCCTAACTACAGGAGGTAGCCACTTGAGGTTCCAAATCACCACTGCTAGGAGTCCCAGCCAAAGCCACCAGCATAGACTCCTGGAATATTCCCCATCTCAGGTCGCTGGCACATTGTAGAGATGTCCCCCACTGTCCACGCCTTCCAGCTATAGATTTCCATTCATTCTCCAGGCCCTCTATCCCTCTTTCCTGTTTCTCACCAGACTTGATCATGAATACCCCCAGTTCTCCCCATCCCTTCTCCCACCTAGTTCCCTTTTGTCCAACTGCCTCCTATTTTATTACCCCTTCTAAATGAGTTTCAAGTACCCTCACTGGGATTTCCTTCTTGTTTAGCTTCTTCGGCTCAGTGGAGTGTAGCATGTGTATCCTATACTTTATGGCTAATATCCACTTATAAGTGAATATATACCATGTATATTCTTTTGGATCTGGGTTACCTCACTCAGGATAGCATTTTCTAGTTCCATACAATCAAACATTCTGGTAAAAATTGTATACTATACAAAGTCTTATAGACATGGAACATAATTATTCGTTTTATGAATCTTATATTTGGATTGATCCACACAGGAAATCCTGTGATACTCACCCGGGCTATTTGCACTATAATAACTTTAATGATACTAATTGCAACAAAATATTTCAGGCCATCTAATCCAAGTCTTCATGGAATCTGATTGAACCTATGTTCTTCAACTCTGAGAAAACCTTTCATTCTGTGAAGACATAGAGTTAATTTTGTGCTATCTTTTGTTCATGTGGTGTGCAAACCCATTAAACAATCGATCAAAAATTGCTTATTATCATTAAAACTTTACTAAATATCATATACATAGAGAGATGTGCATCAGAATAGATGGATATTTTGCTATATCAACAGAATTATTGAACATATTCATTTGAAGTTAAATTAACAGAGCTACATACCATATAATTAGAGCCTTTAGAATCACTGCTGATGTACAGACACTCTGAGTGCCCACATTTCTACCACTTAACACAAACTTGGCACACTTATATGCAGTTTGACAGTTACTAAAACCAAGGCGAAACTCAAATGATGCACAAAAGAATTAAAATCCTTCTATCTATTAGTTGTTTATAGAGTGCACATTGAACAATGTCATCCAAGTCATAAATTGTACCTTTAAGAATTGACATTGACAACTTCCTTCACACCTCATCCTGCTGGGTTAAAATCCCAAAGGGAAATAAGATGTGCAGGACATATGGTGTGAAAGGTACGTGATGTAAGAACACACAGTTAGAGTTCAATAGGACCATTCATTTGTACTTATTTATTGTGGAATCTGCTGTTCTTCCTACTTGGGAAAAGCTCCAGAGCCGCGTACAAGATATTGTTTTCCTGTTCACAGAAACTGGATGACTCTGAGCTCAACTCAGAGCCCAGATGACAGTATGAGAACATAGATATGGTGGCTGTGGAGTGGAGAATGGAGGTTAGTAATGAGATAAAAGACTATCTTGCTGAGTTTAATCCACTACGGTAGGATTATATCCTCACTGTACATATAGACCTTAATAAACAAATATTTAAAATAAAATAAATGGCCAAGTGTGATGATACGTGCCTGTAATCCCAGCACTCTGGAGGCAAACGGATTTCTATAGGTTGGTACTAGCCTAGTCTACAAAGAAAGATGCTATTTCACATGTAAATCTAGTCTTAAGGATAAAATAAAACAAATAACAAAAAATAAAATTATATAATGAAAAGGTTATGCTTTTAATGTCCAGAGAGATCTATCTAACTTCTCAGGATGCCTGAGGACAGAAGTTTGTGAGAAAAATAGATTCCACGAAAACATTTGTCATCTTCAGAGCATACAATGAGAATGATGGCTAACTTTGGTGATCTAGGGATGCAGATCGGACCCTCCGACTTGCTCCCAGGCATTCCTGGTCTCCTGTCTTTCTTTCCATTATCCTCAGCTTCCCCCTCAGCACCTGAGTGTCCTACAGGCAGGGCACTTCGGACCCTGGTCAACAGTACCTTCCGGGAGGGCCCCCCGGGCAGGACGGGACAGCTAGCTCTTTGCATCCATCATTCATTTCTTGGAGTTTAGGTTCTTCTTAACACCATTCATTTAATGAAATAGATGAATGTTAGTTGCTATACAAAAAGAAGACAGCCCAGGCTTAAAGCTGAAGATCATGAGCAAGGCTTCCAAATGTGGTGAGAGGCTGACTCACATTTGATGGCAACAGGAGTTTCCCCCTCACATGAAGAAGAGCTGCTGTAAAAAGAGACTCATGAAGTATATGTATAATACTGGCCCTTCATTGCTGATAGAAAAGCAGACCTCACTCCCAGTGTTTTCTCTACCAGTTCAGGGATATTAGTGAAGAAATATAGGTCTGTCTACCTTTTTCCCTTTTCCATTATCCCTTTTTCTTCATCTCATGAATGTGTAGCCTGGGTACCAAGAGATAGCTCTTTGTTCCATCTCTCTATATTTCTCTTCTCCCCTTGGTTTTCTCTGTGTACGTATGCTGGTCTCACTTAAATACAGGACTCTAAAGCATTGAGATGAACACACAGATCACAAATAAATAGTGTCCAACTGCCACTGGCCAAATAACTGCTACTAATAATTATTGTTCTCTTACCTTCTGTCTTTTAGATACATATGAAGTGTAAACTAACATTCAAAATCCTAATGTTCTCATGATGGTTTATATCTCTGATGAGAACACATCTATGATATTCCATATCATTCATGTCGGAAGTCAGAAGGCCTCAGAGTACATGTTGGTATGAGGTTGACTAGACAGGTAGCTTACTGGAGAACAGATTGTGCTTTACAGTCAAAGGAAGAAAATAAGAAGATAGTCTTCCTCCAGTCTTCTCACATGTTCTGCTCTTAACCCTCACAGAAGCAGAGGAACACAGTCAGAGCCCAACCCATTGTCTTAGTCACCACATTCTGAATTCTCTGCTGATGGAAGCAATGGAAAGAAGTAATTTGTAGTGAGGACCACCACAAAGAAGTGATCAACAGCAACCTGCTACTCCACCTCCTGACAAAACAACAAGAGGTTGGCAGCACAAACACTACATTCTTCCTAGTAACAAACAAAACTACACAAATCTAAATACAGATGCTATGAAGGACAAACTAAGCTCTCCATGTTACTAGACTTTGAGTAAAACAAATGCTTAATTTCTCAATTTCCCTTTTCCCAGTGATTTCCTGTTGAAGTGGTTGTTGTCTGGAGTACAGCAGTAAGCCTCTTCAGTTCTCTGACCCCTTTGTCAGTCTTACTGAACACAAAATTCATGTCTGTACATAACTACTCATGCACATTCCTGCCTCTCCTGAACTACTCAGATCTAGTCTCCTGGTTCAAACATATGTCAATTTCCTTCTACTCAACATTGACTAAGCCTGTCAGCACTCAATTGTGTACAATTACAGCCCAATCTACTTGAATAGAAATCATGAAACAGAATCTTAACCTCATACTATAATTTTTCTCATTACTGTTGCCTTCAAAGTTTACCACCTTTAATCATTTGGACATCTTTTAAAAATAATCTTCAGTTCTTCCACTAATGTTGTAATACTAAGATATAAAAGACTATGTTATTCATTTCATAAACACATTTCTTAGGAGATTCCTCCATCACTTCATAGAGAATTCACAGAATCCAGGATTTATGTTATTATTGATCTACATTCATTTTGTTGTATTTTAACTATCACCTTCTTTGAATTAATTATTTTTAGTTTTGTTTTATTGTTTTGGTTTGGTTTGGTTTGGTTTTTTTGCTTTAGAATAAGCCTGAATAGATAATGTACATATACACACATACACAGATACACATACACACACACACACACACACACACACACACACACACACACACACACACAAAGCTCCAGAGCCTCTTCAAGATAGTTTTGTACTGCTCATAGCAAATGTGATGACCCTGAGCTCAAATCAGCCCCAAAGATAGTATGAGAACACGGATGTAGGGACTGTGGAGAGGAGAATGGAAGGGAGCAATGAGATGAAACACTCTTTTGTTGATTTCATACCACAGAGTAAGATGAGTTATGGCATCACTTCACATGAAAACATTGAAAACACTGTAGTGGGTATGATAGTGCTTGTGTTATATTCCAGCACTGTGGAGAAAGGGGCAGGTGAATCTCTGTGAATTTTAAGTCAGCCTTGTATACAAAGCAAGATATAAGACAGCAGGGATGTTATACAGATAAACCTGGTCCCAAAAATTAAAACCAATATAAGATGAAAAGGGTAAGTTTTAATTTGCAAAAATCTCTCTAACCTATCAGAATGCCTAAGGAAATGGCAATATGGCCATAAAGAGATCTGCTGTGAAAATATTTGTTATAATTAGAACAGAAAATGAGAATGATGGATAATCTTAATGAGCAGTGGTTGCAGACCAATGAAAGAGAGCACCTCATAGGTGCTTAAGGGCTTGAGAATCATATAAAAAATCTTACCCTTTCTAATGGGTTACCAGAATGCAATTTATAAATTTCCCCCTAAGAGAACAGAATTTTACTTGCTACAGTTTATGTGGCATTGCAGAAAGAAGAAGGAAATGGGAGCACGCTCATAAATGTCTAAGATTAATACAATAAAATTGGCGATATTATCAAAAGTAATCTATAGATTAAATGGAATACCTATTAAAATTTCATAGACCTTGAAAAAACAATCTTCAGCTTCATATGGGAACACACACACACACACACACACACACACACACACACATATACACACCAGTGTGGTGGTTTCTCAGAAACCTGGGAATAGATCTACCACAAGATTCAGTTATACCATGATTGTGCATATACCCAATAGTCAACTCTTCATACTCAAAGACACTTGCTCTATTATGTTGATTACTCTTCTATTCATAATATACAGAAGTTGGAAATTACCTAAATATCACTCAACAGAAGAATGAATGAAGAAATTATGTTAAATTTGCACAATAGAGTATTACTTTGCCATTAAAAATGAAATCATAACAATCACAGATAAATGGATGGAACTAGAAAAAAGTTCCAGACACAGAAATAAAAGTATTCCATGTATTTGATTATTGGCAGATATTACCTGATAAATCAATGACAACTAAGCTACAATCCATAGAACCACAAAAGTAAGATATAGAGTACCAGACAAAAAGGAACAAATAATGAAGAAAAAGACATAAAATAGGTACAGATGAATTGGGTAGAGGTGAGAAATGGATGTATCAAGTAGAAAAGGGGAACTGGAATGAGAAATGGAATACAGAGAGATATACCTAATATAAAAGGCCATTAAATGGGTAATTGGAAACCCAATATAATATAAATCTTCTTAAAATATATATATATATGAATATGATATAAATGAAATTGCCATATAACAGGCGTGACAGAGCCCTAAGTTCCCATCACTTATCACTAAGCCTCCAGTACTGGGTTAGGTTATGTCCAATTGGGTTCTTGGTCAAATGGAACATGGGAATGCCAAAAGAATCCAAGCTGTTGCCAAGACTACAGATAGCTCCCCACAAACTGACAAGAAGACCCTGTAGGCTTAGATTTTTCAAAAACTACTTTAGTTAGGGATTTCTAATACTTCTACCTCCCTTCTAGCCAATGACTCCACCAGAGATAGGGGGAAAGAAGGGTTAATAGGAAACAGGGAGTTGTGGAAGTAGTTTAGAAATAGTTATTTAGGGCATTTCTAATCTTTGTCAGTAGACCAGTCCAATAGTGAAACACTGCACAAACAAGAATCAGCAGCAGCAGTCCACTCCTCTCAGCAAACATCAAATACAACTAAGTAGCAGAAGCTCCATACAAAAGAAACTATGAGGTTCCACTAATTGGCAAGAGTCCTTGGAAGCAGCAAAAAGCAGCAGAAATATGACCAGAAGTTCTTTGGTGCATTTATCTCTACAATGTCACACAAACAAAGATCGTCGAAGAAAGCAAGGTGAACCAATGCACAAACATCATCAGCAAAGATCAGCATCAGAGAAGCACAACAAAGACCAGAAAGAATTGCAAGGTGAACCAATGCAAGAATGTTGTTCACTGTCTATTGAGTTATACTTATACTCTTTCGAAACATCACATGCTTTCAGGTGTACAATCCAACAAAACAACACGTAACCTTTTACCAGACAGCTTCTAGAAAAACACCACATTTCTGGTCTCAGCAAAACATCTTCACAATGTTTGCTTCAGCAAAATAGTCTCTTATAGGACAGCTTCTAGAAAAATATCACATGACACAAGGGAGTCTCCAATAAAACCAGAAATTCCCACTTCAAGACCCCATTGCTGAAGCGAGCAGCTAAACAACTCTTTGGATATAGAGAATTTGGTGTTGTCATAAAGCTTTTACTCCTACATGTTAGCATCTTTGGTACATGACGTTACTCTGAATACTGTTAAAAGGAAAACAAATACCAGGCCAGCCACAAACCCTTGGATCTATAATGGTGTTTTGTCTGTGAGAAAGACTAGTGAATTAGTTGCAAAATTTTTGTGGCAGTAACTAAACAATAGGTAATTTGATTGAGACTAGATAGCCCAGAGACCTAGGAGAAAACCAATTAATAAATTGTTTCTGTACTAGCTGGTTTTGTGGGCCAATTTGACACATGCTAGAGTCATCATAGGAAGGAGACTCAGGCAAGAGAATGCCTCTATAATATTCAGCTATAAGGCATTTTCTCATTTAGTGATTAATAAGTAGGGCCCAGTCTATGATGGTTAGTGCCATCCCTGGGCTGGTAGTTCTGGATTTTACAAGAAACCAGTCTGAGCAACCAATGTGAAGCAAGCCAGTATGAAGCACACATCCATGACACCTGAATCAACTCCTGCATCCAGGATTCTACCCTGTTTGAGTTCCTGTCCCATTTTTCTCTAGTGATGAACAGAAATATGGATGTATAAGCCAAATAAACCCTTTTTATAACTCACTTGTTGATCTTATTATTTCATTGCAGCAATAGAAACCCTAAGACATCTTTTTAAAGTTGAAATAAAAAGTGAATCTTAATAGCATTCTGCTACACTCATAGGTCACTGTCTTTCTCAACCATCATCAGAGAAGCTTAATTCTACAGCAGATTGGAATAAATAAAAGTACACACACCTAGACATTTTACAGAGAGTAAGAGAGTCTACAACAATCAGTCCTAAAATAGATATCTCTATCAAATCCCTCTACTCAGGGGTCAGATAACACCAAGGCTGAGGAGATGGGAACAGTTTAAGAGCCAGAAGGGAACAAGGACCTAAAGAAATCAAGTTCTTCTAAATCAACATGATTGAGGTATGTATGAAATCACAGAGACCAGGGCAATATGCACAGGGCCTGCATGGCTCCTCTCCATATTGTGTCCTAGATCTGAAAGAAGTGGATCCATGCCCAGATCCCTAACCCAGAGTTCCCCTAGTTTGCTCTCTCTTGTTGTCTCAAAGCTTCTACTTTCCCATGGTTCTTCCAAAGGAATAAAATGAAGTTCCATCAGGGCTAAGGGTAAGATTCATTGCAAAGACAGATATCAAACTTTCAAACTCTGGGACCCACATTGTAGAAAGAAAAAACTAGCATCTGCTAGTTTTCTCTGACCTCTCCAGAGGAATGTAGAATTTGAACAAATAAATGAATAAACAAACAAACAAATGTAGAGAACAATGTCATACTACATTTGGCAGTTGACAGGAATATTTAACTGAGAATTAAAGTATTTATAAAGAATTGCTAAAGGTACAGAGCATAGAGTGCTATCAGAGAACAAACTGGCAGGGAATATACAGAGAAGAGACACCTAGAAAGGTAAGAGTAGTTCTCTCTTCCCAGCATTGAGTTCAGTCAAAGTGCAAGTCACTACAGAACCATAAGGACAGGCAAGGACAATGTCATGATTTGAGCCTCTGTATATTCAACACTCAGCTTCCTTGACTGAGGCTAAGCATGCATTTGTCTCATGATCAATGCTTCCTGTCCTAAAACCTATGAGGGAGAAAATGGTTTAGACCCATAAAATTACCAGTCTAGACATGAATGTAATTTCTCAAGAAAATTTCATAAATATTTTTGCAGTTATTAGAAACTAATATATAATCAGTAAGCAAAGTTAATGTAGAAATTCAAAGGTTCATTATGCTTTGGGGACAGTAACCGGTACAGGACAAACACAAAGGACTAAAAACCACCATTTTTAACAACTTTGTGAAGACAGTAGGTGTTATTAAAGCCTTCAGAAGGGACTGGAATGCTTGACAGAGATTACTAAAAAGATTTATAATTTTAATGGTTTAAAGGGACATATCAGTAAGATATGGTGACAATGCTTTAAGCTTCCTAGATTAGTTTTATGCATATTAATATAGAAGTTTTAATATAACATGGTTCATACTAATTGCCAATTGTCCTACAGAACTAAGAACATAAACTTCTTTAATTGTTCAAAGTTAGGGCACACTGTCTGCAATTAGGTTTAACTTAAGCAGAGGGAAGAACTCCTTCTGCCAGTTATAACTACACTCAATTCTAAGACAGAATATAGTGTTTAAAGCTGACATTTCCTGGTCAGAAGAACATGACGCTAAAGCATAATTATGATTGAAAGGCTGAAGACATGACAAGGATCCAAGACAAAGAATAGAGGACAGCCTGTCTCAAGATTTGAGTATTTTGGACCATGTGACTCATAATGTCCTCACAATACCACATGGACTAACAACTCTCACGTGGTCTTAGATATTGAGAAACTAAATTATCATTAAAACATCCTGCCTGTGCTTCTGTCCTCCATTTTTTTCATGAAGTCTTACTTACTGTTCAACTTTACCTCCTGTGATTAATTCTGATAACATATTGAGCAGTTTCTCTTCACCAGGAAGACATAGGACTCTACTCTCCAGTATTATGTGACAAAGGCCTCCCTTCAGAACCTGTGCTAGGTGGAGCTGGCATGAGCAAAGTCCTCTGAGATGTAGTCTCTGCTGCTATTGGTTCTCTACTAGTTTTAGTGAGGACTAATTGCCCACCTTTTTAGATACCAATTAATTATTTCCTGTTTTCACACTTCTTCTTGTGCATAGCTGGGAACATACTGGGTAGCTATGTCCCAACTATTGGCTTTTTATACTTTGGATTCAGGACAATTTTCACATGTAGGTACAACGAAGATATTATCTAGAATTTCTGGATTTGCTGTTTAGTTCTTCAGTCAGTTTTAGGTAATATTTTTAAATACTCAGAAAATAACCTTCTTTTGCCAATGCACTTCCACAATTTTATGCTACTAAATTTTATAATTTAAAATAAGTTTATTGTAGTTTGTGCTCAACCTAGTGTAAGCTAAGTGAAAATATATTTTATTTAACATTCAGTTACACAAGCTATACAAGTAAAAATATGTTTCTGATGAAAATATATAATTATTTGCTCAAAATTATAGCTATCATAGGAGGCAAAAAAGAAGAAAGGTTGAAAACACTATTTAAATTAATAAAATTAACTAGCATCCAGTAGAATTAAAAGTTTAAAAGCACTTAATCTTTTCCTAAACACAGTGTGTTTCTTATCATTTAACCTTTGAATACAGGAAGCTATTTAGATACAGAATGATGTCCAGCATGACTTGGAACTAGAATTTATAATGAAAAGGAAAGTTTCATAATCCAAACAAAAATGTAAGTCTTCATATGGCAAAGAAATAACATAAGCAAGTATAAAAATGCAAACTAGACTAAAAGACGCTGCAGTGACAAAAAAGACCAAATCAAACTGAACAGGCAGCAAACTAGCTCAGGTTATTTGCGCAGCTCTCTGCTGAGGTACAAAGTCCCAGGGCACTGAACCTTGAGAAGTTGCTTGTGGGACCAAGATAGAAGCTTTCTATCGTCCCAATAAAGGACATGGGTGACATGGCAAGCAAAGGGTGGCTTTTTCCATATAATGTTGCCAATGACCAGCCTTGGCTTGGAGAGGGGTTCTCAGAGAAAGAATGTCTGGGAGCGGTGCAAAGAATGACTCAAAGTGGGTCTAAACTGTGTTCTGCTTGATATAGCTTTTCCAGTCTACTTTTCTCTGTGTTCTGTTTTCTCTCTGAAGATTTCTTTATATTCTGCTTCCTTGTTATTCTACAAGATTTCTCTGTTTCTGTGCTGCTTTCTATTCTAAAAGATGTCTATGTACATGTCCTGTTCAGTTGTTAGCTTATATGTCTCTGTGTATATGTCTATGTTTGTGTATGTGTGTGTGTGTGTGTGTGTGTGTGTGTTTGTCAGTGTATGTTTGTGTGTCTAAGCAGTTTACACTTTTTATCCAAAATACTCTCTGGATAGCTCATCTCCTGCAGAACACAGGTCCAGTCCTTTATATATTAATCCAGTCATTTGCTCCAAGTTTTCTTTAGATTAACTTATGAATCAACATTCTTATGAACCCAACCCTTTGATTTTTAAGAGACAGAAAGCACTTTTTTTTTCTTGACATTGCAAACGAATTCATAGATCTGTCTGCCTTTGTTAAGCACAAACACTAAGTTAGTTAGGTGGGACCCTGTCCTAAAATTACCATTTCTACCTTTCTGGGCCTAATCTCCTCATTCTGTCCTTTGTATCTTTCTAACAAGCTGGCTCATAATGTAGCTGCCTTTGTTCCTTTAGATTCATGAATCCCCTCATAATTCATATTGCATATTATAAATAGTTGAGAAATTATATATTTTTAAACTCATGTATTTACAGCTCTTTTCCATGTCAGTAAGGGCTATCCAGAGGATCCCAGCATTTACGATTCATTTTGTAGAGACAGTAGCCACACCTTTACTTTCTGGATTCATGTTGTCTCAGATTATCATGGAGTCATTAACATTAACAGAGAGGACATACTTCAGAGGAATGAGAAAGCATATACATTATTATCCAAACAAGCCTTATGTTCACAATAGCCATTGACACTCATGGAGGCTCACACTGGGGCCCTTTCCCAAGGGCAGGAACCATGTCACTCTGTCTGGACAAGGGCCACACCTGTCTCACCATAAGGTTCTGTTTGTCCTGGTTCCAGCCTAACATAGACAAAATATGAAATTGGAAGCTACACTAGGCAGTTTGACTTATTTTGAAACTTATTTGGTCACTGATTTGTGTGGTGAGAGTCATTCAGTTCTGAAAATATTTCTGTTCACAAGGAGGGAGGTGGAGAAGAAGAGAGGAAAGAACAGAGAAGAAGAGGGGGTGAAACAGAGAGAAAAATGAGGTAAAAGATCATGTCAGGTTTAGTGGTTCGTGCCTATAAACTCAAAACTCAGAAAGATCAACCAGGGTTGTGTAATGAGATCCTCATTCAAACAAACAAAGTAAGTAAGTAAGTAAGTAAGTAAGTAAGTAAGTAAGTAAAATTAAAGAGAAAAATACTTTATTATTAATAAGGTCTGAAATGGGTTACAGGAATTGATAGGATCATTGGGCTCATTTCTGTTGTTTAATGAAAATATTATCTTGTTTTGAGGATTCCAAATTGTGCTGTAAGGAGTTACAGGAGCTTGGGAGATGATGACAGATGATGTCTAATCATATAATGATGCAATGTGTTGTGTCAGAAGTGGCTTGAGTGTAGATGAAATTCCTCTATCCAAAATGAAATTACAAAGTGAAATTCTCACCTTCTAGTTAATTGCACAGGCTACTTTCAATTCACTTTCTACTTTCTTCTCACCAGGAATCAATCAGCTGCTGCCCTCTGCTGGCTACACAAAGCTATGCTGGGGCCACCTTTCCCAAATGTGTTTTCAGGAGATCAGATACCGTCTCTCATATTTTTAATTTCTCAAGAAACCATAGAGTGAATAAGAAAACAGAATCAACCACACATGCAGAACACTCATCAAGCAGCCATAATTTCAACTTGGGGAACTATGATTTCAGGAAAACTCGTGTCCTAGAATCCAGAACACGATAAATGTGGATGTTGCCATCAAGGACCATGTGTCACATTGTCTGGGGCAAATAGAGTAGGAGAGGTTTTCCTCATGGACTGGAGATGTAGCCCTGTGCTTTCTGAGCACACATGAAATACTAGGTCCGTTCCTGAGCACTACATAAGAGCACAATGGGGCATATCTGTTGTTCCAGCACTATGGAGGTAAATGGATCAGAAGTACAAGATTTTCTACAGTTACAAAGTAAGTATAAGGCGATTCTGGACTTCATAAGAACCTATCTCAAATGCAACTAATAAAAATCATATCATCAGGCCAGAACAGCAACCTGATACCCACCTACATGTTACAGCCTTCCCGCCTCCCAGGTCTACAGGCACCAAAGGCACACAGATCTGCCTTCCTTCCAGTCTGCTTCCTGACACAGGCCAGATCAGCAGCTGAATACCTTCCCACACACTAGAGCCTTCAAGCCTCCCAAGATGTCCTCAGTACCCAAGGACACAGGAGGCTCACAGTAACAAGGGACAAAAGAGGTCTGCTCTAACCAGAGGCACAAGAGGCCCAATCAAAGCAGAGACAACACTGCCTGCTTGCAAAGAGACCACCTCTAGCCCAGATCACATAGCTCTACCTGTCTCTAAAGAGGCCTGCTCCAGTCAAAGACACCCAGGGCAGATAACACCAGAGAGAACCAGATGGACAGAGGCAAGTGCAAGATCATAAGTAACAGAACCCAATGCAATTCGGCACCATCAGAACCCAGTTCGCCCTCAAGAGCAAGCCATAGAGACCCTAACATTCTCAAAAAGCTAGATAATGACCAAGAATCCCATCTCATGACAATGATAGAACACTTTTAGGAGGATATAACTTCTAATCTTGTCTAGACTTTTAAATTTTTCTTCTAAGTTGGTGTATATCCAAGTTCCTCATTATCTATCTTTGTAGGAAGGTACATGTCTGAATATTATGGTTATATATTATCCTACATTCTCAATCATGTCCTCAAATACCATTACTATTAAATCATTTGTAACCTTCTTAGAAATATTAGTTTCTTGTATATATGAAATTATATGATATAAAAATCAAGTTTATATGAATGAGATCATATGTATGCCTTTTTGGAATTTAGTTTTTAAAAAAACACGTTTCTTTGAAAACTGCTTTGCTTCATACAAATTCAATGATCTCTCAATGGGATTATTTTGCTGATGTTCTTGTTTTTATTTTCTCCTTTGTGTACTCAGGTTCTTCTGGACACTGAAGTTGTACACTATCATTCATACATGCTCTGCATGATCTTTCTACATCTCCTTCTGTTGATAAACATTTAGTCTAGTTTCAGTTTTTCACCTAGTGAGAGTGTATCGCAGTAAACATCTTTGGACATATCTCCTGGAGTATTTTGAATCATAACCAATGGATGAACAATGAAAAATCCCTCATTCACTTTCATTTTATTATAAAGAACTGAATTGTAATGTCTGATCTGTGTCTGGCAAGAGTAAACCTAAGAAAATAAGGAAGGAAATGGAAGAAGGTAACGGAGGAAGAAGAGTCTGTAGGTTCCTACCTCTCTCACATTAGTGGTACCAGTTAACAGTGGAAACTTTAGCATGACCCAATTTTTCAAGAACCTACCTCCTTTCTGTTCTGTTTCAGAGAAGACCTGAGATTTTTATCCTTCAGAAACCTATACCAATGAACGAGTTTTGCTTGGCTACATAATTCCAATAAAATTTCAGCATGTAATTTCAGAGTACTGTCTGCATTTCTTAGTATGGGGGGGTATAAAATTTTGAGTGCTGTGGCTAAAACATCGGTACAGCTGAGAAAACATACAATAAACACTGAGAAAGCATTTCATCCTTTTTACAACACAGCAAATGAAAGCATTTCATCCTTTTTACAACACACCATATCCCCTTGTATCCCCATCCATCTTTAGCAAACTATTTAATGCACATTCAGACTTTAAAATTCATTTTGAAATATCTCTATGCTACTATTTCTAATATAAAGGATGTAGATACCTCAAATTTGCATCTTCCTGTGGCATTCTCAACATTCCCAAGTGGGTTTTTTCTAATTTTTATTTATTATTATTTTTATTTTAACTTGTTTTGGCAGGGAAGTCACAAAGTAGGGTGGGGGACAGACATGGAAGGACTGGGAAGTGTGATGAGGGTGTATGATGTGAAATTCTTGGAGAGTCAATAAAAATGTTATGTTAAAAAAAATCCTAACAAAATGCTTACAAACTGAATCTAGGAACACATTGAGAAGATTACACATTATGACCAAGTTGGCTTCATTCCCAAAAGGCAAAGTGTTTCAACATACATAAATCAGTAATGGAATACAGCATATAAACAAACTCAAGGACAGAAAAACATGAGTTATTTCAGTAAATGATGAAAACCCATTTGACAAAGTTCAACATGTCTTTGCAATAAAAGCTCTAGAGACTGTAGAGATACATGTAAATATGTCAAAATTATAATGGCTGCATACAATAAATCTATAGCCAACATCATATTAAATATAGACACACTGAGCACTTCCTCTGAAATCAGGAATGAGATGTTCATTCTCATATCTTATTTGATACAGTATCAATGTCTTAGATATAGCAATTAGATAAGAAAAGAGACATAAAAGGGACAATAGGAAGGGAAAAAGCCATACTATCCTTATGTCTTTTTTGAACCAGGTTCTTACTGGCTGGCCTGGAGCTTGTTGTGTAGACCAGGCTGGCTTCACACTCATGGAGATATGCCTACTTTTGTCTCCTGAGTGCTAGGATCAGTGGTGTGTCCTACTACACTTAGCACATTTCCTGTTAGGTTTTGAAGAAAGGGTATTTCAGTGGAGCTCAGACTGTCCTGGAACTCATGGGAATTTTCTTGTCTCAGACTCAGTGCTAGATTACAGACAGATATGGGCCACCACACTCGGTGTAACTCATGTCTTTTTGTCTGTTCATTTTGGCCAGAGACTTCAACAGAGACAACAATTTCCTTTTTTTTTTTTCTCCTGATGGTATTGGATGTGGAACCCAGGGTTTTACATATGCTAGGCAAATACACCAACACTGTGCCCCAGCTCTAGCCACATTTACCAGTATCATCCTGTTCTGGGGTATTTTGATTCTTTTCAGTGTATGCCACAGGCTGACAAGTTAGGTATTTTTACCAGTGGCACAATCTAAGACAAATTATCTATCTATCTATCTATCTATCTATCTATCTATCTATCTATCTAAATGATGATTGTCAGCCTGGTTTCTGTACTTTTAGGCCTAGGTTACAATTTTCTGTTGCATTTTATTACATATAAAATAAATATGGAATAATTTCTCGTTTATTAAAAATATAGCCAGTGTTCAGTATCCAAGTATTTCATAATTGCTAAATATGTTTTAATTAGTTTATTGTTCTGAATAAATTACAATTGATTGACATTTATTAATTATGAAGACTCACTTCATCTATCTGTTTTACTTGTAAATAATGCATTTAAAAGAGAGCAAAAGCCTTGACCATTTGTCATAAAGGATTTCCTAGAGTTTAGCTTTTCCTAATGTCATTCTGTTATAGGTATGTGTTATAGGTTGATGGGGTCTTTTGTGATGGTATGATTTTTTTTAAGTTTTAAAAATTGTTTTATTTATTTATACCACAGTCATTGCTCCCCTGCCTTGGTCCTCCTCCCACAGTTCCTCAATCTATTCTTCCTCCCCCTTGCCTCCAAGAGGGGGTTCCCTCCCCACATGGCCTCCCCTTTTCCTGGGGCTTCAAGTTTCATGAGGATTAAGTGTATCTTCTACCACTAAGGCCAGACCATGCAGACCTCTGCTACATATGTGCCAGGGGCCTCTGATCTGCCCTGTATGCTCGGGGTTGGTGGCTCAGTCTCTGGGAACTCCCTGGGATCTGGATTAGTTGAGATTGCTGGTCTTCCTATGGGGTCACTCTCTGTTTCAGCTTCTTCAAACCTTCCACTAATTTAACCATAGGGGTCCCTGACTTCAGTCCAATGGTTGGGTGTAAGTACCTGCATCTGTCTCAGTTAGCTGCTGGTAATGCCTGTCAGAGGACAGCCATGCCAGGGCCCTGTCTTTAAGCACACCATAGCATCAGTAATGGTGTCAGGCCCTGGTGCACCTCCATGAGATAGATCCCAAGTGGGGCTGGTCGTTGGACCACCTTTCCTTCAGTCTTTTCTCCATTTTGTCCCTGCAGTTCTTTTAGACACCAAATTTCTGGGTCAGAAATGTTGATTGTGGATTAGCAACACTGTCGCTCCCCTCAAGGCATTGTGTATCTACTGGTGGTGGACTCTTTGAGTACCCTCTCCTCTATGTTGGGCATTTTGTGGAATACTTTGACCAGTATTGATATTAGCTCTTCTTTGAAGGTCTTGTAGAATTCTACACTAAAACAATCTGGCTCTGAGCTTTATTTAGTTGGGAGGTTTATGATGACTATTTCTATTTCCTTAGGAGTTATGGCACTGTTTAGATAAACCTCTGAAACTGTAAGACAGCCTCAATTAAATATATTTATTTATAAGAGTTGTCCTGTTCATGGTGTCTCTTCACAGCCATAATACCCAAACTAAGACATCCCTACACAAAATTCAACTGAAATGGATCAAAAACCTCAGCATAAAAACAGATACACTGAACCTTAAATAAGAGAAAATGGGAAATACCCTTGAACTCATTGGCATAGAAAAAGACATTCTGAACAGAATAGTGTCTATCTACAGAGGCACTAAGGTCAACAGTTACTGTACAGATGAAGACATCTGTACAGAAAAGAACAATGTCATTCAGACATCAGGCATCCTAGTGAATAGGAAAAGATTTTACCAACAACATATCTGAAAGAGAAATAATATCTAAAATACATGAAGAACTCAAAAGGAAACAACAGAATTAAAAGTAGGATACAGGTCTAAACGAAGAATTTTCAGAAAATGAAACTTAAATGTCTGTGAAAGAGTTAAAGCAAATTTTAACATCCTTAGTCATCAGGAAAATGAAAATCTAAACTCCTTTGAGACTTTATCTTGTACCAGTGAGAATGACCAAGATAAATTTGAAAAAAATGACTGCTTATGCTGGGGAGGATATGCAGTAAAAGGAACACACTTTCATTGCTAGTAAGAGTAGAAAGTTGTACAGACACTATGAAAATCATTGTGGTAGTTTCTCAGAAAACTAGAAATAGATTTACTTCAAGTTTCAGATATACCACTCTTGAGCATATACACAGAGATTACTTCATCCTACCATAGAAACACTTGCTTTACCATGTTCACTGCTGCTCTATTCAATAATAAGCTGAAAATGGAAAGGAAAAACCCCTAGGATATTCCTATAAAGAAGAATAAAGTAAGAAAATATAGTACATTTACAAAATAGAGTATAACTTTACCATTTAATAAAATGAAATTATGAAATTCACAGATAAATAGATAGAACTAGGAAAAAATCATCCTGAAGTATCCCAGATGCAGAATGACAAATATGGCATGTAGTTACTTACATGTGGATGTTAGGTTTTCTATCAATGATAACAAAGCTACAATCAGTAAAACCATAGAGTTTAGGTATAAGGACTTAGTAGGAGTGTGCAGATAAATCTCCCTGAGAAAAGGAAATAGAATAGATAGGTATGGATGGATGGGGTCAGGGTGGGGAGTACCTGGAATAGAACAATAAAATGCAGGTGGAACCAGGAACCAAGAAGGGAATGGGGAGACTGATTGCTAAAAGTAAGGGCCATTTGAGGGGTACTGTGGAAACCCAATACAGCTAAAGTTCTTAAAATATATACATATATGTAGGTGATATAAATGAATTGGCCAAATAATGAGGGTGACAGAGCCCTAACAAGGCATCATATGTCACTAAATATAAGCTTCCAGGACTAGAATTGGGTTGCATCTACTTGAGTTATTGATCAAACAGGTCCCATGAGATTCTCAAACAACTCAGACTGGTGCCAAGATGATAAGTTTCTCTCCACAACCTGAAAGTAAAGCCCTGTTGCTGGAGACAACATCTACACAACACATTGAACATAAAAATGATGGTGCCTAAAGGAGATTTCATCCCATGTACTAGTGTCTTTGGTACAGGAAGATACTCTGCATGCTATCAAAGAAGAAACCTAAGCAACAAGCTAGCCGCAATCACTGTGATCCACAATGTGTTTGCCTGAAATATATGCTAGTACTGTTGTGACATATATTTTTAGAACTAACTAAACAATATCTGATATGATTAAGACTAGATATCCAAGAAACCTACAAAAAAATAGTACTGGTGTAAAAATAGCAATAAAAATTACTCTTAATGGCATTCAACTCTCCTCATGTACGTATTAAGATGAGCATAGTAACGCACACCTGTCATTCTAGCATGAGGAACATAGATACAAAAGGATCAAAAGTTCAACATTTTCTACAGGTACATAGTGAACTTAAGGCCAGTCTGGGCTCCATGAGATACTATGTCAAATTCAATTAATAAAAATCATACCATCACAAAAACAAACATCATCCTATGTCACAGGACAATATCAGAAACAAGCAAATTGTAGGGAAACTTTCAGGACAAATGGTCAGAACTTTTGTTCTTTTATTTATTTTTATTTTGTTGTTTTGTCCTTTACATTCTTTTTGTTTTGAATTTATGATTATTTATTTAAAACTTATTAATGACTTAACTCACTGAGGAATTTCAGGAAAGCTGTCAGACAGTCTAGACAACAATGAGACAAATTTAATTCTTTTGTTATTTTGTTTTAAAATCATCTTGTTAAGTAAATGTAAATCCAACAAATAATTAATTAGACTAAAATCACTAAAAATATATCTCAATGACAAACAAAGATCACATTTGTATCATAGGTTACTTAATCGGTGGCTGTTTAGTTCCTCAAAGTATGTCTTCCAGATGACATTTTGCTGTTCCTCGCAAGGGTTTACCAGCATACACCAATCAAATCAGTACAACCTTGCCCTAAAAGGCAGGTTGTTCCTATTCTAATTCACTTTAGTTGAGCAAAATAACTCACAGTTCCAGAATTTTCTCCCAAAAGATCTCTGAATGAACTAGGTGTGAGACTCTGAAGCACACTGCATATGATCTGTATATTTTTTCATTAATTTACTTATTTATTCAGTTTACATGCAGATCACAGCCTTTTTAACCCCTCTTCATGATCTTCCACCCTCACAACACGTTCCCTTCCCCCATTTACTCCTCTGCTTCTCCTCTGAGAAAGAAATCCCTTTTCCCCCCATGGAAATCAACCCTCCCTGGCACATGCTGAGGGGTTGGCAAAATAATGACTGGTCTAATGTGAGACTCATAGAATATAGCCTACCCTTGATACTTTTGATGGTACTCTGCTATGCTTACATACAGGAACCCAGCATAACAGTCCTCTGAGAGGTTTAATCTCAAAGCTAAGCTTTTGGAAAGAGATGCAAAGACTCATAAACAAACATTAAGTCATGCTCAGTGAGTCCAGTGGAAGACAGGGAAGGATTGAGAGAAGTGGAATGTCAAGGGCACCACAACTAAACTGTGCCCATGGAAGCTCATAGACACTGAACCATTAACCAAAAAGCATGCATGGGCTTGACCTAGGGCCCCTACATGTGTGGCAGATGTCCACATTGGCCACCATGTGGGTTCCCTAACAATTGAACAGAGACTGTCTCTGATTCTGTTGGGTGCTTTTGGATGTTGGGTGTTTTTCCTAACTGGGCTGCCTTGTCTGTCCTCAGTGGGAGAGAATGCAACTAGTCCTGTTGTGAACTTTACTATCTTTTAAATGCATTCATTGGAAGTAAACAGATAGAGATAAGGAGAGCTTTAGAAATGGGACCTCATGAAACTGGAAAGCTTCTGTAAGGCAAAAGACAGAGCCAATAAAACAAATTGGCAAACAACAGAAATTGTGAGAAAAATCTTCACTAACCCTACATCCAATAGAGGGCTAATATCCAAAATATATAAAGAACTCAAGAAGCTAACCACCAAAAAAAAAA
The DNA here is from genome assembly GCA_028551405.1 of Uromys caudimaculatus. Lineage (NCBI taxonomy): Eukaryota > Metazoa > Chordata > Mammalia > Rodentia > Muridae > Uromys > Uromys caudimaculatus. The sequence goes on from CM052700.1 coordinate 15,817,952, forward strand.
AAAAAAAAAAAAAAACCCAATCAAAAAATGGGGTAAAGAACTAAACCAAAAATTCACAACAAATGACTGAGAAACACCTAAAGAAATGTTAAAAAGTCCTTGGTGATCAGAGAAATGCAAATCAATATGACCCTGAGATTCCACTTTGCACCAATCAGAATGGCTAAGATCAAAACCTCAGGCAACAGCACATGTTGGTGAGGATGTGAAGAAAAAGGAATACTCCTCCATTGCTGGTGGGATTGCAAACTGGTACAACCACTCTGGAAATCAATCTGCAGATCCCTCAGAAAATTGGAAATAAATCTACATAAAGACCCAGCAATACCACTCTTGGTAATATACCCAAAGGATGCCCCACATGTTCCACTATGTTCATAGTGGCCTTGCTTGTGATAGCCAGAAGCTGGAAACAACCCAAATGTCCCACGGCAGAATAATGGATACAGAAAATGTGGTTCATTTACACAACAGAATACTACTCAGCTATTGAGAACATGAACAACCTGAGTTTTGCAGGCAAATGAATGGAACTAGAAAATACTATGCTGAGTAAGGTAATGCAGACCCAAAAGGACATGCATGGTATGTACTCACTAATAAGTGGATATTAGCAAAAAAAAAAAAAAAAGTACAGAATACCCAAGATAGAGTCCACAGAACTCAAACAGTTCAACAAGCTGAAGGGCCTAAGTGAGCATGCCACAATCCCAGTTAGAAGGGAGAAGAAAGCAACCACAACTGGGGGGGGGGGCGGGCGGAACTTGGGAAGGAAAGGGGATGGTGGGGGAAGAGGGGAACATGATCTTGGATAGGATGGGGGGAAAGAACTGAAGCCCTGAGGGCCAACAGAAAGAATGGAAACAGGCAACTTCAGGACGTAGAAGGTAGAGGGACCCTCCAGAATGTACCAGAGACCTGGGAGGTAATAGAGTCTCAGGACTCAAAGAGAGGGACCTTAGATGAAAGGCCCTACATTAGGGAGAGGGACCTTAGATGAAAGGCCCTACATTAGGGAGAGGGAACTTGTAGAGCCCACCTCCAGCAGAAAGACAGGGCATCAAGGGAGAAATGAGGTTGCCATCCCATAGTCAAAACTCTGGCCCATAATTGTTGCCATCTGAAAGAACTGCAGGGATGTAAATGGAGAGGATCCCAAGGAAAAGAAAGTCCAGCAACAAGTACAAAGTGGGATCCAGCTCAAGGAGAGGCCCCAAGACCTGACACTATTACTGAGGTTATAGAGCGCTCACAAAAAGGGGCCTATCATGACTGCCCTCCTAAAGACCCGACAAGCAGCTGAAAGAGTCAATGCAGATATTTGCACCCAACCAATGGACAGAAGCTGCTGACTCCTGTGGTTGAATTAGGGAAAGGCTAAAAGAAGCTGAAGAGGAAGGCAACCGTGTAGGAGGACCAGCAGTCTCGATTAACCTGGACCCCTGAAATCTCTCAGACACTGAGCCACCAACCAGGCAGCATACACCAGCTGATATGAGGCCACTAACACATATACAGCAGAGGACAGCCAGGTCTGGGTTGAGTCAGAGAAGATGCATCTAACTCTCAAGAGACTGGAGGCCCCAGGGAGTTTAGAGGTCTGGTGGGGTACGGGGTGGGGGAGTGGGGACATTCTCATGAAGACTGGGGGCACGGAGGAGATATGGGATGTGGAACACTTGGAGGGTGGACCAGGGGGGAATAAAATCTGGAATTTAAAATAAATAAATAAATAAATATAGATTAATTAATTAAAAGATTAAAAACAAGAAATTAAAAGTTATTGATCATTTATAACGTACTTGGATTCAGATGAATAAAACTGATTTGAAAATAGCAACCCATTTATCATTTATGAAACAGGTGGATAATTGAATATGAGTTATACTTTCAGTAAAGTTAGGAAACCATTGCACACATATTTTAGATGCAGTAAAGTAGGAACAGATAATGCAACCTAGGACTAGATATATGGATACCAGTCTACTCCACTTCAGAATGTTAAGAATTTCTCACTTTACAGCCTCACATTTACATTTTCCCAGTTTCCTTGAAATTAGAAATAATAGCAACAAGAGACCTCAAAATCAGTTCTAAAACCACCAATTCGTAGTACTCAGTACTAAGGAAGGAACATGCAGGTACAATCCACACAGGATTTTCACTTGCTATGTTGTACTCAAAGAAGATGGAAATTTTCCCAGTGTCCATTGTGTGTTTTCCTAGATCTTCCTATGTTGGAGCTATAACACTCTACTCTTGCGGCTTTGATACTAAGCAAGATAGACAAAGTTCAGAAATTGGGTACTGACATTTTTATCAGGATACTATAGACAATCAGCACTTGTTCATTGGTCTATAAATCCTAAACACATAATCTTCTCAGCCATTCTCTGAAACAAGAATAGGAGGGAAGTTAATGAAAAATTGGGACATGCTGGAGGTTCCTCATCTGTTGCTAGGTCCACTGAAATAGGAGGGTCTGAGGTCACATCAGTTTATTACTCTATCTCCTTCCCCTCAACCTTCCACATTCTCTCAGGTTTACTCCTGTCAATCACAGGGCAGACAATGGAACTAAGCTGTTTCTTACAAAATGAACCTGAATGATTTCTCTTAGCTTGTTCGTCCTTTAGTTCTGACTTAAAATGTTTGTTGAGATGTTTCCAAAGGTGTTTACTACAATGTGTTCTGTTTGAATAAATAAATGAATCCAGCCAAAATGTCTATTAACAGAAGAAGAGTTAAGAAGAAGATGACAGAACATGTATTAGAGCAGTTTACAACATTAACACACAAAATGCCTAAGTACACAATCAGAAAAATTAAAACAAGAACATGATATTGAAAGATCCATCTTCTTGTATGAAGCAATATAGAATTATAACAAATGTGGATCTTGGATCTTTCAAATAATGTAAAGTTTGAAATAGAATACATTCATGTAAATTTGAAGTTTATATTAATACACACATACAACAAATTAGGAATTATGCAAGGAAAGGACTTTGGATTATTGAATTTTCCTCATACCTGTCATTGATATCTAAATTGATTGGATAAATACACACATAGTAATTTTCCTTAGACTACAAAGGGTCCTTAACAAAGTCACTGCCTCTTAAATTACACAAGAGGTTGAGCTGAGTTTTCCATGGCCGTGCCTGGGAAGTGAGCATTTGCTACTGACAAAAGAATGATCTCCTTTCTGGCTCACAGGAAGAGAAAATTTCTGCTGCTGGCCTGCCTGATTGGGTGTTCCTAGGATGGTTTCCAGAGGGAGAGGCAGAGGCAGACTGCACTTGTACCAATAGTGGTAGTAGTTGCAGCTGTGTGAGACTGGGCAATGTCTACTTTACATAGTATTTATATGATGAGGGCCAGAAGATACAAGCACATTAATGGAAGACTTTCCTCTTGTTTTCTTTCTCTGACCTGATGACACAATCCGTTCTCTCAGAACCTGTCTGACACCTGGTAACTCCTCTTCCACACATGCTCATAATTAACTTTCATTATCAATATCCCAATGATCCAGAAGGTTTTGCATGTACATTTGTGGGACAATTATGTGCCCTTATATCTGACAAACAAGAAGTTTACTTTTAATCCACTAATGAGGTGTGTCCAAATATGGAAAGAAAGTAATACTAAAGAAGGATATATAAACATCATGAGAGTTGCTGATTGTGATTCAGGACACTTTTCTCTGCCTGTGAAACAAGTTCTAGTCTCAGTTTCTGAGCACTAAGGAAATTTAAGTTAGTTATTCAAAACCATAATTTTCTGCACTGAAATCCCAAGAAAAGAGAACAACAAAGTTGGTCTCTACCAAACTTACTAAATTCCTGGGAACAATTGTTATTTCATTTTAAATCAAAGACAGTTGTAAAATAAACGGGAAGGTACAGAGAAAAAGAGAAAGCCAGGTATTTCCTCCTCTTATTCATAAAGCTGTGTAATAATAGAAATGAATAGTGAGGAAGAAGGAAACTGTGGACCCTCTCACCACCATAGGAGTCAGCATTAAGACACTTTTGGGAACTTCTGGTCTCCATCAGCAGCTGGGGACCTCAGCTTAGGCCACAGGGCTCCATAGCCAATTAGCACTGGGAGAAAGCTACCATCCCAGGAGCTTGGAAAAGCCGGGAGTCTGCCCGGAAACCGTGGGCCACAGAGACTGAGAGACAGGAACTTCTGGTCTCCATCGGCAGCTGGAGACCTCAGCTTGGGCCACAGGGCTCCATAGCCAAGTAGCACTGGGAGAAAGCTACCATCCCAGGAGCTTGGAAAAGCTGGGAGTCTGCACAGAAACCGTGGGCCACAGAGACTGAGGGACAGGAACTTCTGGTCTCCATCGGCAGCTGGAGACCTCAGCTTGGGCCACAGGGCTCCATAGCCAAGTAGCACCGGGAGAAAGCTACCAACCCAAGAGCTTGGAAAAGCCGGGAGTGGGGCCAAGACAAGCTCGACAGCTCACCAGGAACCACCCCTAACCTGGGAGACACAGGGACTGAGGTAGGTGGGCATAGAAACCCCCTAGATCCCATCGGCGGTGGCAGGAGACCTCCGCCTAGGCCACCAGGGTTCCATAGTCAAGTAGCAGCGGGGAAAAATTTACTCTCCCAGGATCGTGGAAAAAACACCTCTCAGAGAGAGCTGGTCTTCAAGGAGTATTGACACAGAGGCCTACAGGTGGGAAAAGCCATAGCTAGACAGAGTAAGAACAACTAACATCAGAGTTAACAAGATGGCAAAAGGCAAGGGCAAGAACCTAAGGAACAGAAACCAAGACCACTTGGCATCATCAGAACCCGGTTCTCCCACCACAGCAAGCCCTGGATTCCGCAATATGCCAGAAAAGCAAGACTCAGATTTAAAATCATTTCTCATAATGATGATAGAAGACCTTAAGAAAGAAATTAATACCCTTAAAGAAACACAAGAGAACAGAGGTAAAGAACTAGAAGCCCTTAAAGAGGAAACACAGAAATCCATTAAAGAATTACAGGAAAACACAATCAAACAGACAAAGGAAATGAACAAAACCATCCAGGAGCTAAAAATAGAAATAGAAACAATAAAGAAATCACAAAAAGAGACAACCCT
>CM052700.1:15823560-15856798 GCA_028551405.1 Uromys caudimaculatus
GTGGGAATAGGGGCATGGGTGGGCGGGTGGGTGGGAGGTAGAATTCCCTCATAGAGGTAAGGATGGGGAGGGGATGGGGGCTTCCAAAGAGGAGACCCAGAAAAGGGGAAACATTGGAAATGTAAATAAAGTATCAAAAATAAAATAAAATAAAAAAACCCCAAAAAACAAAGTGAGAGTTCACAAACAAAAATAAAATCCACAAATTCTGCAAACTACAACACCATTCAGAAAATAAATAAACAAACAAGAAGGTGAAAAAATTGTAATTTTCATTATTAAAATAGTATATAGAACATGCAAATAAACCCCTTACTCTTATATTGTTTAATTTTAATTAAAATATAAATTTAGCTGTGGACAGGGAAAAGTTTACAACTTTAAAATGTTTTGTGTATTTTTATTGGCATATGTTCATTGCATATAGGAATAGTTTTGCAAAGACAATTTCATTGAAATATCATGATATATCTCCAGTTGATTCCACCTTCACACAAATGACATTCTTACTTATGGCTCAATCAAACTCCACCGTGTGTACACATCATATTTGGATTGCCAATTTATCTATTGATAGATCAGCATAGGCTGATTCCATAGCTTGCTGGTTGTAACTAGTGGTGCAGTAAACATAGATGTACAAATATCTTTGTGGCATGTTGATTTAGAATCCTTGAGATTGATGCCCAGGAATGATATAATTTGGTCATGCAATCATTCTATTATGCTTTTATTTAGCTTTCATAGATGGCACTTTATTTAGGTTAATAGACTGAAACTTTACAAATACTTAGCAAGATAGGCATAGTAAAAGTTATTGCATTGCATTTTATAGGGGAAAGAGTCTCAGAAAGACTAATGTTTGGTCTGTATCTTTATCACCCTGAACGTACACAGTATTATCTGTTCTTTGTATGTAATCAGAGTTAATGACAACAAGTACTGTGTAGGAGTAACAGTAATTTGAAGAGTAAATGACATGGAAGAATTGGAGGAATTTAGGGCTTGAGAATCTAGCATCATCTGGCACTAGGAAAGCAAAATAGCATGGATGAAGCTTCAAGCTCAGTCCCAACTTGATTTCTCTATGCCCTGTCAACAAAACTTGTGATGACTTCAGCAACATCTGTACCTACATTTGAGGAAATGAATTCTATAGAGGCTGGAATAATTTCAGTCTCAGTAGCACTGTATAAGTCTTTCCTTTCCCTCTCATCTTCATTAGTACTTAGTATATTAGTCTTTTCTTGATGATGATAGACATTATGAAGGATGAGTTTGAAGCTGTCCTAACTAAGCAGGAGAAAGTTACAATGAAAGTTTCAAGCCATAAAAAAACAAAATTAAAGATAATAGATTAGATTATGGAAAGATGTTCCTGGATTGGCAGAATTAATATTATGAAAGTGGCCCCTTTACCAACATTAATCTGCTGATTTGATGCAATATCTATCAAATTTGACCATATTTTATAGATCTAGAAAACTTTCAAGAATCCTATGGAATCGTAGACTACAAATAGATGAAGTGATCCAAAAGAGTAAGACATAGCTGGAGGTATCATAATACCATTACTGATTTTAAGTTATGATATAGAATTACAGTGATAAAAATTAGCTTGCACTGGGCAGTGGTGGTGCACACCTTTAATCCCAGCACTCAGGAGGCAGAGGCAGGCGGATTTCTGAGTTCAAGGCCAGCCTGGTCTGCAAAGTGAGTTCCAGGACAGCCAGGGCTACACAGAGAAACCCTGTTTTGAAAAACAACAACAACAAAGTAGCTTGCTACTAGCATCAAAGCAGGCAGGTGGAACAAGGAAACAGAACAGAGGACCCATAAATAAGCCAAAAAAGGGTATTATTTTTGACAAAGGATATAAAACATACATTGGTCAAGTGATTAATTATGCTACAAAGTCTGGAAAAACTAGGCATCTGCCTGCAGAAGAATGAAATTAGATTTATATCTTTCACCTTGTACAAAATTTAGTTTGAAACAGACTAGAGATTCCTATTTAAAACCTGAATCACTGAAACTTCTAGACAAAAACACATTCTTCAAGACACTGGAAGGAACTGTCTGACTGGAACAGTAACAGCACATGATGTAGTGCCAAGTGTCAACAGATGGGACTACATTAAATCAATGGAAAATTTAAGTTTTATTTACCTGATGGCTAAATGTGCTGAACATACTTCCAAATGTTTATTATCATTTAGATTTCCTCTTTTGAGAACTATATTTTTATTTCCTCAGCTCATTTCTTGATTGTATTGCTTGAGTTTTTTACATATACTAAACATTTATTATTTTTATTTATTATAGATAGTAATCCTCTTATTCTGTCTCTCTATTTTTGTCTCCATTTTTCTGTCTGTGTGCTCCTTCTTTCTCTTCCTCTCTCTCTCTCTCTCTCTCTCTCTCTCTCTCTCTCTCTCTCTCTCACACACACACACACAGAGCTAGTAATAGGTTTCTCCTCTTCTTTTGGCCCTTTCCTCACTCAATTCACTGCTTTGTTGTGCAAAAGCTTTTAAATTTCATGTAATCTCACTTGTCATTTTTTTGTTATTTCTTGTGCACTATAGTACAGACCTGTTCAGAGTGTCTCTGCCTGCACCTATCTCTTGACATATTTTTCCTTATTTCCTTTATCAGATCTAAAATTTCACATTTTACATTAATGTCTTTGATCAATTTGAATTGATTTTCATGAACACTGAGAAGTATGGCTCTACTTTCACACTTTCAAATGTGGATATATTTTACTAATGCTACTTGCTAGAGAGGCTGCTTCTCCACGCCCAATATGTGTTTTGACAACATTGTTGTCAGAAAGATTAAGTGGCTGCAGCTATGTGGCTTTATTTCTGAATTGTATATTCTATTCCATTGGTCTCAATGTATATTTTGTGAAGAACCATGCTGTTTTTGTTACAGTGAATTAGTATAATTTGAGATTAGGCAATATGATTCATATGGCATTGTTCTTTGTGTTTAGAATTTCTTTGGCTATTGTGTTTCCATATAATTTTAGTATTTTAATCAGTTCTGTGATAAAAGTCATTGTGATTTTCATGCTTTTTTATTGAAACTACAAATTATTTTCAGCAATATAGACATTTTTTACAGTTTCATCTATGCTAATCTATGAACACAAGTTATTTTATGTTCTAGTATCTCCTTTGAGTTTTTAAAAAATATTTTGAAACCTTCATTGTAGAGGTTTTTCACCTTCTTGGTCATGATTATCCCTCATTAGTTTTGTAGGCATTGTGAATGAGATATTTTCCCCCACTGCTGATCTATTTCTCAGTATGTTTGTTATTGATAATATGAAAACAACTAGAACTGTATGTTGATTTTATAACCTGCTATTTTCCTAGAAGTATTTATCAGTTCTAATGTTTTTTTTTCTTGATTCTGGGATGATGTCATCTCTAAAAGGATAACTTGACTTTTCTATTCATATTTTTTTTACATTTCTTATCTTGGTGATCTAGGTAGGACTTGATACACCACACTGAGAATGGGGAAAATGAATCCTTTTGTTTCATTCATAAAAGTAGAAATGATTTCAGCATTTCCTCACTTCGTATACTATTGGCATAGTTTTATTACATGTGATCTTTATTATGTTAAGGTATATATTTTTTATTCTTATTTTTAAGGCTTTTATCATGAAGCAATGTAGTACTTTGTGAACAGACATTTGAACATCTACTGCTATGATCATGTGATTTCTCTGCTGAATTAGTTACATTTCTCTTGCTGTGATAAAACATTATCACCAAAGAAACTTATAGAAGGAAGAATCTATTTGCATTTCCAGTTTTTCAGGGTAAGAGTCCACCATGGTACGGCAGGATGTGCCAGGCATAGTGACAGGAGAAGGAAGTTGAGAGATAATATCTTAATTCCAAGCACGAAGAAGAGAAAACAAACGTGAAGTAGGGTGAGTATATACACTCTCAAGGCCTCTCCCAATGATGAAGTTATACCAGCAAGGATGTATTACCTATTTGCTTATCTCTCAAGCAGTGTCACTAACTAGGGACCAAGTGTTCAAATACTTAAGCACATAGGGGACATTTCTCATTCAAAGGAACATGTGTGCTTTATTCTATGTGCTGTATTATTTAAACTTTTCTTCATGTGTTGATTAATCTTTCTGTCCTTGGATGAAGACAGCTTTAGTGTGGAGAATGATCTTTTAAAATGTTCTACTGAATTAATATTATAAATATTTTATTGAGAGTTTCAACATTTGTGCTTATCAAAGATATCAACTTTCAATTTTCTGTTGTTTTCTTGTGTTCTTATTCTGTTTGATACTTGTGCAATACTGGCTGTGTGAAATGAGTTTGTTATTGTTAATGTTTTTATTTAATGGAGAAGTTTAAGGAATCTTGTAATTTATTAAATGCTTTATAGTCTTCTTCAGTGAATCTCTGTAGTCTTGGTCATTTGTTAGTTGGGAGATTTTTTATTACTGCTTTAATCTCATTGCTAGTCAAATACCTATTTAAATATTTTATATTTTCTTAGTCTAATATTTTGTAAGGTCATGTGTTTCTAGAGACATCTATTTATTTTGATTTTGGATTTTCTAATTTATTGGAGTATAGGTTGTTTTAAAACACGTCCAATAACACTATGAATTTCATTGGTATTTATTGTAATGTCTCCACTTTATCTCTTGTTAATTTGTGTCTTCTCTCTCTAATTTTGTAAGTTTGTTTTTGAAATGTTTATTAGTTCATTTCATTAATCTTCTTTTGTTGGATATTTTCTTTATTTAAATTTCAAATATTATTCCCTTTCCTGGTTCCACCCCCTCCAGAAACCCATTAGCTCATTCCCCTTCCCCCTGCTTCTATGAGGGTATTCCCCACCCACCTACCTGTTGTGTTTATAAAAATATATATAGAGAGATATGTGCTATGGGGTTATGGGGAGGTAGGTGTGGGGGAAGGGTGTGCCTCAGTAGGCCCGAGCCCAGGCATCCCTTCCCTATGAGGAACCAGCCACACACAAAGGTATAGTATAGAAATAGAGTTTATTTAGGGCATGGGAAGGGGAGTTAAGAGGGTAGTAGAGGCAGAGAAAGGCAGAGAGAGGGAGATAGTAGAGAAGTAGAGGAGTGGAGGCCAGCCATGACCACGTGGAGAGAGGGGGGAAGGTAATGGGGAGAGGTAAGAGAAGTAAGAGAGTGGCAAGAGAAAGAGATAAGAGAGAGAGGAAGGGGCAAGCAGCCCCTTTTATAGTAGGCCAGGCCCACCTGACTGTTGCCAGGCAACTCTGGGGAGGAGCATACCTGTCTGTTGCCAGGTAACTGTGGGGTGGAGTTTAGACAGAATGCCAACCTACCCACCTGATTCTGCCACCCCACCCTCGCATTCCCTACACTGGACCAAGGGCCTCTTCTCCCATTGATGTCTGACAAGGCCATCCTATGTTACATATGTGGCTGGAGCCATGGGTTTCTCCATGTGTATTCTTTGGTTGGTGGTTTATTCCCTGGGCGCTCTGGGGGTTCTGGTTGATTGATATTGTTCTTCTTCCTATGGGGTTGCAAACCCCTTCATCTACTTTAATCATTTCTCTAACTCCTCCATTGGGCACCCCATGCTCAGTCCAATGGTTGGCTGCGAGAATTTGCCTCTGTATTTGTCAGGTTCTGGCAAAGCCTCTCAGGAGACAGCTATATAAGGCTCCTTTCAGCAAGCTCTTTGTAGCATCCACAATAGTGTCTGGGTTTGGTGACTGTATACTGGATAGATTCCCAGGTGGGGCAGTCTCTGGATGGCCTTTCCTTCAGTCTCTGCTCTACACTTTGTCTCCATATTTGCTCTCTAGGATATTTTGTTCCCCTTTCTAAGAAGGAACAAGGCACCCACAGTTTGATCTTCCTTCTTCTGAGCTACATGTGAGCTGTGAATTGTATCTTGGGTATTTGGAGGTTTTGGGCCAATATCCACTTATCAGTGAGTGCATAGCATGTGTGTTCTTTTGTGATTGGGTTACCTCACTCAGGATGATATTTTTTAGATCTTTCACTTGCTCTATTAGAATCACATCAAGGTATTTTATATTACTTGTGACTATTGTGAAGGGTGTCATTTCCCTAATTTCTTTCTCAGCCTGTTTATCTTTTGAGTAGAGGAAGGCTATTGATTTGTTTGAGTTAATTTTATATCCAGCCACTTTACTGAAGTTGTTTATCAGGTTTAGGAGTTCTGTGGTGGAAATTTTAGGGTCACTCATGTATCCTATTATATCATCTGGAAATAGTGATATTTTGCCTTCTTCCTTTCCAATTTGTATCCTTTTGACCTCCTTTTGTTGTCTAATTGTTCTGGTTAGGACTTTGAGTACTATATTGAATAGGTAAGGAGAGAGGGGGCAGCCTTGTCTAGTCCCTGATTTTAGTAGGATTTCTTCAAGTTTTGCTCCATTTAGTTTGATGTTGGCTACTGGTTTGCTGTATATTGCTTTTACTATGTGTCTTAGTCAGGGTTTCTATTCCTGCACAAACATCATGACCAAGAAGCAATTTAGGGAGGAAAGGGTTTATTCAGCTTACACTTCCAATTGCTGTTCATCATGAAAGGAAGTCAGGACTGGAACTCAAGCAGGTCAAGGAGCAGGAGCTGATGCAGAGGCCATGGAGGAATGCTGCTTACTGACTTGCTTCTCCTGGCTTGCTCAGCTGGCTTTCTTATAAAGCCCAAGACTACCAGCCCACAGATGGTACCACTCACAAGGGGCCCTCCCCCCTTGATCACAAATTGAGAAAATGCCTTACCGCTGGACCTCATGGAGGCATTTTCTCAACTGAAACTAATTTCTCTGTGGTAACTCCAGCTTGTGTCAAGTTGACACACAAAACTAGCCAGTACACTATGTTTAGGTATGGGTCTTGAATTCCTGATCTTTCCAACACTTTTTCCATGAAGGGGTGTTGAATTTTGTCAAGTGCTTTCTGAGTGTCTAATGAGATGATCATGTGGTTTCTTTCTTTGAGTTTGTTTATATAGTGGATTACGTTGATGGTTTTTTGTATATTGAACCATTCCTGCATTACTGGGATAAAACCTACTTGAACATGATGGAAGATTGTTTTGATGTGTTCTTGGATTTGGTTTGGAAGAATTTTATTGAGTATTTTTGCATTGATATTCCATAAGGGAAATTGATCTGAGGTTTTCTTTCTTGGGTCTTTGTGTTGTTTAGGTGTAAGTGTAATTGTGGCTTCATAGAACAAATTGGGTAGTGTTTCTTCCATTTCTATTTTGTGGAATAGTTTGAAGCATATTGGTATTAGGTCTTCTTTGAAGGTGTGATAGAATTCTGCACTAAAACCATCTTGTCCTGGGCTTATTTTGGTTGGGAGACTTTTAATGATTGCTGCTATTTCTTTAGGGTTTATGAGACTGTTTAGATGATTCTAGGGTGTAGGGAAACTACACCTTAGAAAAAGCAAGAAAGTAATCTTCCTTCAACAAACCTTAAAGAAGATAGCCACACAAACATAACTCCACCTCTAACAATGAAAATAACAAGAAGTACCAATCACTTTTACTTAATATCGCAACATCAGCAGACTCAGTTCCCCACTAAAAAGACCTAGACTAACAGACTGGATATGTAAATAAGACCCAGCATTTTGCTGCATACAGGAAACCCACCTCAGTGACAAAGACAGACACTACCTCAGAGTAAAATGCTGGAAAAAAATTTCCAAGCAAATTGTCCCAAGAAACAAGCTAGAGTAGCCATTCTAATATTGAATAAAATTGACTATCAACCAAAAGTTTTCAAAAAAGATAAGGAAAGACACTTCATACTCATCAAAGGAAAAAAATCTACCAAGATGAACTCTCAATTCTGTCCATCTGTGCTGCAAATGCATAGGAACCCACATTCATAAAAGAAACTCTACTGAAGCTCAAAGCACACATTGCACCTCACACAATAATAGTGGGAGATTTCAACACCCCACTTTCATCAATGGACAGATCATGGTAACAGAAACTAAACAGAGACACAGTGAAACCAACAGAAGTTATGACCAAATGGTTTTAACAGATATCTATAGATCATTTCATTCTAAAATGAAAGAATATACCTTCTTAGCATATCATGGTACCTTCTCCAAAATTGACCATATAATTGGTCACAAAACAGGTCTCAACAGACACAAGAAGATTGAGAGTATCCCATGGATCCTATCAGATCACCACAGACTAAGGCTGGTCATCCATAAAAACAAAAACAATAGAGAGCCCACATAGACATGGACGCTGAACAATGCTCTACTCAGTGATATCTTCGTCAAAGAAGAAATAAAGAAATAAATCAAAGACTTTTTAGAATTTAATGAAAATGAAGGCACATCATACCAAATCTTAATGGGACACAGTAAAAGCAGTGGTAAGAGGAAAACTCATAGCTCTAAGCACCTCCAAAAAGAAACTGGAGAGAGCATACACTAGCAGCTTCAGAGCACACCTGAAAGTTCTAGATCAAAAAGAAGCAAATACATCAAAGAGGAATAGACAGCAGGAAATAATCAAACTCAGGGTTGAATAAAACCAAGTAGAGCCATAAAGAATCAACAAAACCAGGAGCTGGTTCTTTGAGAAAATCAATAAGATAGATAAACCCTTAGCCAGACTAACCAGAGGGCACAAAGACAGTACCCAAATCAACAAAATCAGAAATGAAAAGGGAGATATAGCTACAGAAACTGAGGAAATTAAAAAAAATCATTAGATCCTACTACAAAAGTCATTTCATTAATCTTGTCAGTCTTTATTATTTAATTGTATTTATTGAATTGCCTTTATTTCGTTCTCAATTCAATAACACTTTGAGGTACATCATTAAGTTATTTATTTAAAATACCCATGCCGTTTAAAAAGACATTGTATTTATCATGGATGCCTTTCCATAGGTTTATTGCAGTGATCAAACATCAGTGAAAAATATCAAGCATTCATCACATTTTAAGAATGATAGCTCTGCAGAACATGCTTGGGAGCTGCAGTTTTATCTCTTAAAGATAACAGAGCATTAAAATTAAGCAAGGAAGTGAGGAATTTGATTCTTCAAAGATTAAATCCAAACTGAATAAAATTTTATCTCAAAAGTTATCACCCAGATGGAATAAAATCGGTGTCAATATATTCTCTTCTCAACTTTGACCTTTCTTATAGCCCTTTTATTGCAAAGCTTAACAAAGCAATGCTACCTCACCATTGACCTTAAACAAAATTTGATCTATTTTACTCTAATGACGGGTGTCATTTCCACGGATGTGCCATATGCGATTTAGTTTACTTTATCATACATCTGTGTCTATTCTCTTGTGGATGAATGGCTTGGGTGCTCTTCATTGGCTTCAAGTTTGGCAAAAATCTAAGAGATTCAACTAACTTTTAGTAATTTATAAAGAAAATCAGTTTTTCTTTTCTTTTCTTTTTTTTTTTAAACTTTATGGACTTTATTTAACTGTCAGTCTAGCATCACCATCTAAGACTTATATTAACACATTCAAATAAGCATATCAGACAGAAAATGTAAATTAAATATTATAAAGTGTACTACTAATGGAACATGGGCTTAATAGGACAGGAATATATAAGTTCATTTGTTTTATTGCAGTTAGAAAAATTATATTATGAAAGATACAAAAAATCATCATCATTATTATTATTTGTTTATTTTACAATCAGTATGCCATCTTTTATCATTATGGCTTTAAATTTTCATCCTACTCAATAGGTGTCAAAGAATAGTTTAGTCCATGGCTTAATAAAACAGTTAATATATTTACAAATTAAAAATAGATGTTTTCACAACTGAAAAGTTCACCTGAGATTTCACTATAACATCACCATTTGCTTCTCTTTCTTTTTTTCCAAGTTGTAACGTGGCTGAGTAGCCTCATGCCATCTCTGCTATCCCTGTATCATGTATGTTGAATTCCTAACTTAAAATTGGCTAAGCATCAAGCTCCAGTATGTTGTTATAAAGCTTGCAGGTGGACAACCAATGATATATCTATATTTATTCTGAATATACTAATTTAACAAATTACTGTCACTCTTCAAGCTAGCTATTTGAACTTTCAAGGAAATATATAAGTTGAAAATCATTGTATGAGAGGACCTTTCAATGATGTAGGAATGGAAACTAAGAACATTTTGGTTAAGTTAACTGAGGTATGTTTACATAGTGACATTGTTTGTGTATTCTTTATAAGAACATTTTGTGAAATCCTGCAATATTTTTTCCATTATCACTTGAGAACATTAAAGACTTACAAACTAAATAGGATCTGTTATCTGGAGAGTGAGTGACTCTTGAAGAAAAAATAAATGCAAACTAGTGAAATATGCATATAATTCTGAAATTATAAACTTGTGAAATTACCAACTGACTAAAAAATATCTAAAATATTTTAATTTTAAAAATGTCTGACTTTATAAAAGATGCATTACCATGCCTGCCAAATACTGGATTTTCTTTACTTCTCCCCCTTGCTTTTTCTATCCTTTTCTTAGCCTTTTTTGGGTTTCAATTTATACTAGCTCATCTCCAGTGACACCTTCACACTCTGATGACGCAGTCCAGCCATTGTGCACTACTAATAAGTATCATTCACTATTTTTCACTATATTATCATTGTACTGATATTTGGTTCTGTTCTGTGTTTTCAACATCTAGCAATGTAATTTTTCTGCTAACCCCTGTAGTTGAATTAGTGAAAAGCTGGAAGAAGCTGAGGAGGAGGGCAACCCTGTAGGAGGACCAGCAGTCTCAATTAACCTGGACCCCAAGACATCTCAAACACTGGACCACCAACGAGGCAGCATACACAAGCTGATATGAGGCTCCCAACACACATACAGCATAGGATGCTGGGCCTGGGTTTAGTCAGAGAAGATGCACCTAACCTTCAGGAGACTGGAGACCCCAGGGAATTTAGAGGTCTGGTGTGGTGGGGGCTGGGGACTGGGGACATAATCGTGGAGACAGGGGGTTGGTCGGGGTATGGGATGTGGAAGCGTCAGAGGGTAGACCAGGAGGGGAATAAAATCTGGAGTGTAAAACAACCGATTAAATGAAATAAATAAATAAATGAAAACATTGGATGAAAGTGTAATATTATTCATGTTTCATAATGCTTGTTTTATGTCTATTTGACACAGTAAAAACTTAAGACAAGATAAATACAGAAAACACAATATAGATATAAATTTCAGGATCCACCTTCATAGTGACTTATTACACATGTCCAAAAGTAATCATTATATAGGAATATTTTTGCAACATGGGGAATCAATAACTTGTAATGTAATTGGTAGAAAGAGATTTGCTTCTGAGTATGATTTCAGATGATCTTATCTGATGAATTTTGTTGAAACTCGTTAGTGGCATTAGATTTCTTTTGTAATTTGTATTAATTTCTTAACGTAATATATTTTGGTCATAATTTTCCCCTCCTCCAACTCTTCCAAGAACCTTTCAATCTCTCTACCCACCCAACCACATCATTTCTGTCTCTCTCTCCAAAACAGGTATTTAAAAAATTTTTTGTTTCACTTTTATCTATATGTACATTCTAAAACAAGATAATTAAAATATAAAATATTGCTTCAGAAGCCTATATAGCAACTGAATTAATCCTTTATATGTACAGGAATATAAGTGAGTGACCATTACCATAAACACCAATGCACTTTTGTCAGTTGTCAACATAGTGCATTCACCTAGATCAGTGTGTCTGCATCACCTACATGATGTTCCTAATGCTGCAACCCTTTACTGCACTTCCTCATGTGATGACCCCAATCATAAAATTATTTTGTTGCTGCTTCCTAACTGTAATTTTGTTACTGTTACAAATTGTAATGTAAATATCTGATATGTGACTCCTGTGAAAGGGTTGTTTAGCCATCCAAGGGGTTGAGATTCACAAGTTGAGAACCACTGATTTAGATTATTAGGTTGGACAAAAAAAATTCTCTCTAAAAACAATAGACATATGTGTCTGTGAGTATATGTCTATATATGTGAGAGTGTGTGTGTGTGTGTGTGTGTGTGTGTGCGTGTGCGTGTGCGTGTGTGTGTGTGTGTGTTGAAACCCTAAATCAGAATTCCAAACTGCATAAATTTGCTCCTGGTTGCTCTTTTTCTCTTTGTGCAGAAGCAGAGTGAGACTGTGGTCTTTGAATCTATTCTAGCAGAATTCTTCCTCAGATATCTTTGCTCCACAACTTGGCTTCATCTGAAATCACTATTTTTGATACACATGATGACCAGTTTAATCAGTCCTCTAATCTCTTCTTCCCAAAACAGCCTGTTTTCTTAGCTATTTTCCACAGATCACATCTACTCTCATGATTGTTGCCACCACTACAAGCATCTACTGCAACTAACTGGGAAAGGAAAAGTAACAATGTAAGAAATAAAGCTGTCGGCACACAGAATCATCCCTCTGGCTCCTCAGTTCCATGTCCTAGATGCCAAGATTCATCATACATGTCTGACTCCCCCTCACTGCCCCTTTGGTTTCTTTGGTGGATGGGTGTCAATGCTTTAGGAACTCAGTTGAATAAGACTGAAGCATCTTATTTCCAGTGTTTGCTCTTACTCTAAATGTCTTACACTGGAGTAGCTGCAGTCAATCAGTTGCCAAAGGTTTCAACGATGTTTAACAATTCAATTAAAAGACAGTGTGAGAGCATAGTGGAAATGAAAAAGGCTTCAGGGATTCCCTTGCTGAACTGTGCCAGAACATGCATTTCTATGTTAAGTCTCACAGCATTTTAATCCTTGCAGTGCCCTCACAGAGGCTTGCTTCAGCTCTGTGCTTGTTAGAATTAGGATTAAGGAATGATAACAGGGATACATGGATGACAAAGTGAAGCCAACAATAAAGAGAAGTTTGTTTTCTGTGAGAAATGAGCATAATGTTTCTATGAAGACACCCATAAAATATAAGATAAAGTGGATGATAAATGAAATTAAAACTGTCATGGCTTTCATGTGAGCTTCTGTGTTGAGATCTCTGAATCCGGATCCAATGGACTGCATCCACCTGCTGTGTCTCCAAAGGGACATGGTTAACAGGAAACTAGCAATTAGGGCCACCATCAAGAGGGAAATGGGCCCCATATTGGCAAAAACATAGGTCATAAGTAACTCACTTTTCTCCAGGTGGATCAGCCAGGATGTGTTGCTCTGATGCATTTTAATATCTTTAATCACCTTCACAGCTAGTGGAAAGGAAGCTAGACACGTTATAATTAAGTATCCAATTAGAAAGACAAAAACTTGATCAGTTCTTCTCTTCAACCATAGAAATATGTAGTGGAAAAAATTTGCTATCTTCAGGAAATAAACGATGCTGAGGCTGGTGGCAAAGCAAGTGCTCTTGTGGTTAATAATTACCCATATGTAACTCATGCATTCATGTACATTGCTAGGCATAAGAATAGTCAGAAAGAAAACCTTTGTATATGCAGCTGAAGTTATTATCCATGTGGTAAAAATCCTGGAAATTGCCAAGCCAGTAAGAATAAAGTTAATCTTAGAGAGTTTCTTATTTTTGACCCAGTCTGTGCAGTTAACAAGTACAATAAATGTATTCCCTAAAACTCCCAGCATAGCTACACTAGTGACAACCGAAAGGGGGATGCTTTCCAGTGTACTCAGCATCTCTACCAATTACCAAGACTGCTTTTGGTGGACCTGGTGTAGGTTACCTGCTGCAGAATTGTTGCAAGTAGCGGCTACTTGATGCAGAACTGACGTTTATCTTCTCCCCTTAAATAACGACTCCAGAGAACATCAAGAATGTGTGGTGGTGAAATGAGAAATATTGTCATAGTGTTCACTCCTGTGCCTTCGGTAAGATTCAGCTAGTCTACAGAATGTGTGTGGGCTAAATGTCTTTTTGCAATTTGCTAATATGCAAATTGAAGTTTCTGTTTCATGGATTTTACTTGTCCCCCTGAGGCTATTTTGCATTTGATAAGCTGAATTATGTTAAAAAGCTGTATTTAGTAGCATGCATCTGTAATCCTAACACTGCTACCATGAGAATGGATGTTTAGACAGGTAAACTGGCTGAAAGCTGTTAGTTCAGCTAGCCTGGACTGTCAGAGTGAGGGCCAGAAAGGAGAAACCCTAACCTAAGGTTAGAGGAGAGAACCAGTTCCTTGGCCTGTGAATATCCACATGAAAAATAACACATCTATTCTCCCTTACACCTCCTAAATCACACACACACACACACACACACACACACACACACAGAGTGAGAGAGAGAGAGAGAGAGAGAGAGAGAGAGAGAGAGAGATACACACACATGTTCACATAGAATAAAAAATAAAAATGAAAGAGAAGTTTACATCTCCCCAAACACAATGCAAGAACACTGTACAAATAAAAAAGACCTTCTATGATTTCCTCATTATTATTCCAGACAACCCATTTCTGTTCCAGACTCATGTGGCTTTAATATCTTTTCCTTTCTCGGAGAACTTTAATCCCTGCAGTACCTTTACAAAGGCTTGCTTCAGCTGGCTGTTTGTTAGAATTAGAATAAATGAGTGACAGCAGGGATATATGGATGCAGTTGTGAAACCAAAAATAAATAGAAATTTGTTTTCTGGGATAAACATGCAGATAATTTCTATTGAAACACCTATAAAATACAAGATGAAAAAGATGATAAATGAAATTAAAAATTTTATGGCTTTCACATGAGCTTCTGTGTTGAGGTCTCTGAATTCTGAAACATTAGACTGCATCTGCCTGCTGTGTCTCCAAAGTGAAATAATTAACAAGAAACATGCAGTTAAGGTCATCATAAAGAGAGAAATGACTCCAATATTGATTAAAACATAGTTAATTGTGAATTCACTCTTCCCCCAATACATGTCCCAGGTCCTGTTTCTATGATTCACTTTATTGTCCTTCATCACCTTCACAACAAATGAGAAGGAACTTACCCATGAAATTAGCAAATACCCCAACAGAAAGACAAAAACTTTATCAGGTCTCCTCTTCAACCAGAGAAATATATAGTGTGAAAAATTTGCTATCTTCAGGAAATAGAAGATGCTGAGGCTGGTGGCAAACCAGACAGTCAGGTGATTCATAGTGATCCATATATAAGAGACGATTTCAGTCACACTGTTAGACTCATACTTCCTTGGATAGAATAGTTTTGCGTATGCATCTAAAGTTATTATCCATACAATAAAAACCCTGGAAGTTGCTAAGCCAATAAGAAGGAAGCCAATCTTAGAGAGCTTCTTGTTCTTGGCCCAGTCTATGCAGTTTACCAGTGAAATAAATGTGTTCCCTAAAACTCCCAGCCCAGCTTCAACAGTTGCAATAGAAAGGAGGATGCCTTCAGCTGCACTCAACATGTCTGCAGGTCCCTAAGGTTGTATCCGTTGCATCTATAGTAGGTCTGCTGCACAGTGTCCTCTATATTGAGTACTTAATAGATTTTTTCTTCTTTCCTTAAATAAAGAATTTAAAAATACATCAAAATTGTGTTGCAGGGGAATCTGAAGTGTTTTCACAGAGTTCGGCCCACTTGCCCTGTAAGACTTAACTTGTCTACAGAATGTGTGCAGAATAAATGTCTTGTAATTTTCTTATAGGCAAATGATGGTTTCCATTTCTTGTATTATACTTTACCCTCTAATACTATTTTGCATGTAATAAGGCTATTAGTTGAGTAGGAGTGGCAGATATAAACAGGAAGAAATTAAGCAACTGGAGCAACACTTAATTTTATGTTTTAAATATGAAATCATCATCATCATGAGTTGTGCAAGGTAACACATACCTACAGTAGCAGCTCCTTGAGAGGGGAAATACTGCACTACTTTATCCTGTGAATTAGAGACCAGCTAGCTAAACTACAGCTCTCTTCTGAAGAAAAATAAATTCCATAACTGTAAAACTAAATTCCATAACTGTAAAACTAAAAGGACAAGGAAGAATGAAAGGAGATAGATAGATAGATAGATAGATAGATAGATAGATAGATAGATAGATAGATAGATAGAGAGAACCATAATTTTATTGTTTATAGACATAACCTGAACCTACAAATAAAAACTAATTAGATATAGAAGAAATATAATCACTTTACTCTAGAATATTGATTTAATGTTTAATTAACACATGAGCTCATAAGCTCATTTGTAGGTATGGTAAGTTTCAGAATAAGAAAATTGTTATATTTTTGAATAATTGTACTTACTGATAGGTTTCATAAAAATTTTTAAAATAAAGCACATCATGATTTTAACAGTTTCAAACTTCCACTACAATGCTCTTCTATTTCCTTTCCTTTTCCTTTTCTGTACAATTTTTTACGTACTTTCATGTCTCGTGTGTGTGTGTGTGTGTGTGTGTGTGTGTGTGTGTGTGTGTGTGCGCACCAAGGCATACTCTTTAACTTGGATCGTGTGAACAGTGTTGCAATAAACACAGTGTCCAAGCATCTTTGTGGTATGAGGACTTGGAATCCCTGGGCTGTGAAGTCAGTGTTGTTGTAGCTAGGTCATGTGGTAGTTCTTTTTCATGTTTCTGAAAATCATCCATACTGATTCTTGTAATGGCCAGACTAAGTTACATTCCCACCAGCAATGTAGAAGAACCTCTTTCCCCAATGCTCTTGTCAACATTTGTTGTAATTTGTTGTCTTGATTACAGCCATTCTGACTGGAGTGAGAGGGAATTCCAAAAATAGTTTTAATTTGTGTTTCCTATGAAGCTAAGGTGTTGAATGTTTTTTGAATATTAATGGGCATTTGTGTCTTTTTGAGAATTATTTGTTCATCCCATTAGCCTAATTATTGATTGAGTTTGTTGGTATTTAATATTTTGAACTTGTCATATGTAATAAATATTAATCCTGTGTTGAAGATATGATTAGACAATGAAGATTTTCTTCCATTCTGTTGGCTGTCTCCTTACTCAACTAGCTATTTCTTTGCAGATTTACATAGTTACTGGCTTAATTTTATAGTGTTATCAGCAATATATATATATATATATTTTTTTTTTTTCTTTCTCACGAAGGTCAGTATAAGCTTCATCCTCAGTGTCCTGTGTCCTAAAATTGTCCTCTTTTCATCAGTAAGGTCTTATAAAATTGTAGTGAGTAAGCAAGAATAATGGCAACAGGCTGTTTATTTGTGGAGATCTCCTCCCTGTCTGATTTGGTGTCACTGGCATTGATCAGTATGAAGAATCATTTCATCATTCTTCTGATCCAATTTTCTATTACTGATTTTTTTTAGAGCTAAATCCATGATTATGGATTATAGTATCCATGGTACTATATCAAATATTTGATGTAACATGAACATTGTGGTTTAATGGGTAAAAATAAAGGCAACTTTGTAAGACATAAAAATGTACACAAAAGTTTCATGTTCCAAATGTCCAGATTGATTGCAATGTTCTGTCTTGGTTTGCTTTTTTTGAGTCTTCTGGGTAAAGGGTGTCAATGGTACAGGAAAGCCAAGGGAATTGCAATGAATTGTTTTTGGATATTTGGCACACCATGAAGTCTTTCATTACATGGGATGGTCTGTGGTTGATGTTTTTTCTTTGGCAAATGTACAGGAACAGATTAAGGAGTCATGAGACTGACTGAACAAATTAACCTGTGCATGGGATTAAAATCCCACCAGGGAGTGGGATTCCTTGAGAGGCAGAAGACTTTGAACAATAGTTCAGAAGATTCTAACAGTGTTTGATAATGATGCCAAATCAATAAAAGAACATAGTACAAATGAAAATATCTTCAGGGATTTTTTTCCCACTGGCTATTCCAGATTGTTTGTCTTCCAGACTGTCATGTGCCTCTGAGTTCTTTTCCTTTCTCAGAGCACTTTAATAGTTGCAGTATCCTTACAGAGCATTGCTTCAGTTGACTGTTTGCTAGAATTAGGATAAGTGAGTGGCAGCAGGGATAGATGAATGCAAGCATCAAACCAAACATGAATAACAAGTTGCTTTCTGGGATTAACAGACAAATTACATTGATGGTAATACCCATGAAATGCAATATAAAAAGGATAATAAAAGATAGTAAAACTTTTATTGTTTTCACATGAACTTCTGTGTTGAGATCTCTGAATCCTGACTCATTTGATTTCATCTGCCTGCTGTGTCTCCAAAGGGAAATGATTAAGAGAAAACATACAATTAACATTATCATAAAAAGTAAAAATACTCCCCCATTGGTGAAAACATAGTTAATGATTAACTCACTTTTCTTCATGTCGATCTGCCAAGATGTGTTTATATATATCATTTTATGATCTTTAACCATCTTCACAACTACTGGGAAAGAAAATAGCCATGACGTAAGCAAGCACCCTATCAGGAAGAAAAAAACTGTATTAATTCTTCTTTTTAACCAGAGAAATATATAGTGGGAAAAATTTGCTATCTTCAGGAAATAAAAAATACTGAGGCTGGTGGCAAACCAGACATTCAATTGATTGATAATTATCCATAGATAACTGATGATTTCAATTATGTTGATAGGAGACAGCAACTGTGGAGAGAATATTTTTATGTATGCCTCTGTGATTAAGATCCACACAAGGCAGACTCTGGACATTGCCAAGCCAGTGAGAATGAAGCCAATATTAGAGAGCTTCTTGTTCCTGGTACAGTCCACGCAGTTCACAAGTGCAATGAATGTGTTCCCTATAATGCCCAGCACAGCCTCAGTTGTTGCAACTGAAAGAAGGATACCTTCCACTGCACCCAGCATCTTTTCAGATCTCTAAAATGGCTTCTGCTGCAACTGTTAAAGATGTCAATCTATTGGCTGCTCAATAAAGGAATGGCTTTACCTTCTTTGTTTAGAAGCTTAAATATATTTAAAAAAATATTTGTGGTAGAATCTGAAATGTCTTCATGGAGCCCCCTCCATTGTTCCTCCTATCTTAGCTTGTCTACAGGATGCTGCAGACTGAGTGTTTTCTTGCCATTTGTTAATAGGCAAATGAGAGTTTTTGTTTTGTGTGTTTTATCCGTCCCTGTGAGACTATTTTGCATTTGAAGAAGTGTCAGGTTGTGAGGTCCAGGTTCTGACTGCAGGAAAGAAGGAAGGTCACTGGAGCCTGAAATTGATGAGAGTATAGGGAATGTCAGACTGAACAGACTCACTTTGTTCACTCTGGATGAAGGTATCTGCCAGTAGTAACCCAAGCATGTTCTGGTACTCAGGAACCACACACAGTTGGGCAGTAGACAGGCTGCACGGAGGTAGGGACACAAGCCTTATAGATACACACCCACAGGCAACAGGGCAATGGGGAGATGAAGATGAGGTTCTCTGACGTCACAGCCATATTAACCCAGAATCATACAAAAGTGGCACTGAGTCAAAAATAAGTATATAATAGATGACTATTCTTTTGGGTTTTCCCACATATTTGATATCAGCTATTTTGTGCTAATGCTGAATACCTATATTAGTACTACATTATCTAAGTATAAACTTGCCCTGAGATAATCTGTTTTCTAAAGAAATGTGTGCAGAAATGATACAAAACACAAAATCCAACACCGATTTTAATCTTTTAAAAATCAAAGAGGCGGGTTGGGGAGGGGATGGGGGGGTATCCAAAGAGGAGACTCAGAAAAGGGGAAACATTGGAAATGTATATAAAGTATCAAAAATAAAAAAGGAGGAAAAAAATAAATAAATATTTCTCCAAAATAAAATAAAAAAAAAAATCAAAATCAGTATCACTAGCTGGTCACAGTGACACTTTTTTGGGGGGTAAATGTGGTATTTCATTCACAGTTTCTTATAACAGTTCATCATCAAAACCAGTTAGGTCGGGAACTCAAACAGGACAGGAGGCTGGAGGCAGGAGCTGATCCAGATGTCACAGAGGAGTACTTCTTCCTGGCTTACTTCTCTTGGCTTTCTTATAGAACCCAGGACCACCTACCCAGGGATGGCACCATCCATCCTGGGCTGGGGCCTCCCACATTGATCAATAATTAAGAAAATGCCCTATAGCTGGATTTTATGAAGGCATTTTCTCAATTGGGGCTCCCTCCTCTCTGATGACTCTAGATTGTGTCAAGATGTCATAAAACTAGCCAGTTCAGTCACCTTGAGGGACAGCACATGCAAAGTAACTATTATTTGACCCTCTATTGCTTGAGACATTTAGGACAGATGTCCAACATCTCCCATTAGGCAAGAGAACATATCTCCATATCACATGAGACTCAGGGAGTCGTCCAGCCTCTTCACTGATAAGGAAGATCTTCGTATAGCACAACCTCTGCCGCAGGAACAGGAAAGACAGAGAGTGGCAAGTCTTAAGTGTCATTGAATCTTGTGGCAAACTCAGCATGCAGTTTGCTTGGTGGGGGTTTGTGTCCCATCCAAGAGGAAGAAATGTTACTTCAGCCTAGGGCTGTCCTGCCATAGCAATTAGTCTTGTGCACATGTATGTAATTTTAATCTATTTCACTCAAGTATTTAACTCACCATATCCAGTTTCTATTTCTAACATCTGTATCAAGTTCCCACAGTGTGAAATTTGGCATGCATCAAGTTTTATATTAAGGGTTTGAAGTATTGCATTTATATAAGTCATTAAGCTATTAGGAAAAGAATATTGAGGAACTTCCCAGACAGTATTTCCACCTTACTTAAAAAGTCTCTATTTCTTGTATTATAATCAACCATATATATATAGACTTCAGAGATGGAGCTAAGCAAGGATCTGCATCAAGAAATGTGGAATTTTAAGGCCAGATCTGGTATTGGGTGAGGGAAAAGGACTGAAGCCCTGAGGGCCAGCAGAAAGAATGGAACCAGGCAACCTTGGGAGGTAGGAGGTTGGGGGGACCATCCAGAATGCACCAGAAACATGGGAGGTGAGAGACTCTAGAAGAGGGAACCTATAGAGACCACCTCAAGTGGAAAGACAGAGCATCAAGTGAGGCAGGGGTTGCCATCCCACAGTCAAAACTCTGACCCATAATTGTTCCTGTCTGAAGGAACTGCATGGATATAAATGGAGAGGAACCTGAGGAAAAGAAGGTCCAGCGACAGGCCCAAAGTGGGATCTATCTCAACAGGAGGTCCTAAGGCCTGACACTATTACTGAGACTATGGAGCGCTCACAAAAAGGGACCTAGCATGATTGCCCTCTAAAAGATCAACAAGCAGCTGAACGAGTCAAATGCAGATGTTTGCACCCAACCAATGGACAGAAGCTTCTGACCCCTGTGGTTGAATTAGGGAAAAGCTGGAAGAAGCTGAGGAAGAGGGAGACCCTGTAAGAGGAACAGCAGTCTCAATTAACCCAGACCCCTGAGATCTCTCAAACACTGGACTACCAACCAGGCAGCGTATGCCAGCTGGTATGAGGCCCCAACACACATACAACTGAGGACTGCTGGGTCTGGGTTCAATCAGAACTGTTCCTAACCCTCAAGAGACTGGAGGCCCCAGGGAGCTTAGAGGTCTGGTGGGGTGGGTGGTGGGTGGTGAGGACATCCTCGTGGAGACAGGGGGAGGGGAAGAGGTATGGGTTGTGGAGCAGTCAGAGGGTGGACCAGGAGGAGAATAAAATCTGGAGTATAAAAATGAATAAATAAATAAATTATTAAATTTAAAATAGGCTGGATTTTAATAGTTTCTTTTTGGGGGATTTTGGATTAGGGGTATTCTTTAAAATGAAGGTAGGTTTTGTTGCTTTACAATCACACAAGGCAATTGTAAGCACTGCACCTAGCAACAGTTAAAAACAAAGAGAATCTCACCATCATTATGTCCTTTATGTAACTAAGTATTATCAGATTCTTTCAGAATTAATCTTAAAGGCTCACCAAATGACTGAACTTTGAACATGTGTTTGTCCATCCAAATTTCTCTCTGCTTTTTATTTATTTATTTTCAAAGGCTAACTAGACATGCATTAACCTAACAGTTAGAAACAATGTTTTTTTTTTATTTTTTTTATTATATCAATCTCTACGTTTCTTGTTGTCTTTTCCAATAATAGGCAGATTGACAAACAGTTACTTCTCGATCTTAATTTCAAAGGATCTCCTTGTGGTAAGATTGTCCATTTTCCATGGAAATCATTGCCAGCAGCCTACTTTGTTAAGGTATAAATGGTCCAACACCTTTCAGCATTCTAACCCATATTCAGTGGTTAGCAGGACCAGAAAAGGACATTCCAAGGCTAGTTCTCATTTTTTTTTTTTTTTTTTTTTTGTCTTTCCCACTTTTATCAACATTTGGTCCCCAGGCTGGAAAGAACGGACTTGGAATTTGTGTGGTGATGCCTGGTTAAATGAGTTCTTGTAAATTATCCAAAGTGGAAGAGGAACTTAGTATATGATCTCTGAGAAAAAATGTTGCTTAGTTTCTATGGTGGGAAAGTCTGTGGAGACTTTCCAACACTACATGTGAGATATGCTCACATCCCTTCTTAAAGCTGTTAGAATTCTAAGAAAACTATAGGGAAATATTTAGTTCATAGTCACTTTGTTTTATGTATAACATTTAGCTATCCATTTCTTTCTTTTTTATTAATCATTTTATTTGTTTACATTTCAAATGATATCCTCTTCCCAGTTCCCCCTTCCACAAACCCTCAACACCACGCCCCCTCCCCTTTGCCTCTATGACGGTGCTCTTCCACCCACTTACCCACTCCTGCCTCACTGCTCTAGTATCCCCCTATACTGAGGCAGCAGCTTCTACAAGACCACAGGCCTTCCCTCTCACTGATGCCAGATAAGGTCATCTTCTGCTATATATGTAGCTGGAGTCATGGATTCCTCCATGTATACTCTTTGGTTGGTGGTTAAGTCTCTGAGAACACTGGGTGGTCCAGTCAGTTGATATTGTTCTTCCTATTGGGTTACAATTACCTTCAGCTCCTCCATTCTTTCCCTTAGCTCTTCCATTGGGGTTCCCAGGCTCAGCCTGTTGGTGGGCAGTTCATATCTGCATCTGTTTAGTCAGGTACTGGCAGAGCCACTCAGGTGACAGCCATACCCAGCTCCTGTCAGCAAGTGCTTCTTGGCATCAGCAATATTATCTGGGTTTGGTGTCTGCAGAAGGGATGGATCCCTAGGTGGGGTAGTCTTTGAATAGCCTTTCCTTCAGTCTCTGCACAATTTTTTTTTTTAAATTATTTTTTTATTTTTAATTTTTTTTGATACTTTATTTACATTTCAAATGTTTTCCCCTTTCAAGGTCTCCCCTTTGGAGACCCTGATCCCATCCCCCTCCCCCTGCCTCTATGAGCATATACTCCTACCCACCCATCCACTCCCTTCTTCCATCCCTGGCATTCCCCTATAGTGGGGCATCTAACACCCTCAGGCTCAAGGGCCTCTCCTCCCACTGATGGCCAACAAGGCCCTCCTCTGCCATATATGTGCTGGAGACCAAATGGCCTTGTTTGAACCTAAGGCCTTGCGCTTCCCAGCTAGCCAGAGGGTCCCAGGCCTTAGCAGACATTCCTTTGATTACTCCCCTCTGCAGATGTCCTTTGAGGTGATTAGATGGTTTGTTTGTAGTAGCCTGTGGCTCCAGAGAAACCTTGAGACATCCCCCCCCCTCCCCGTCTTGAAGTTTGTTATGCCGATTTACTACTTGTGATACTTGGCTGCAATTAAGGGGCCCTGAGAAACTTCTCCCCCTCTATCTCTTCCTACCCTGTAGTGACCTCTAGTAATCTTCTTACTCCTGCCCTTTCCACCTTGAAATGTCTATATAAACTTAGCAATAAAGCCATTTTTTGGAGCTTGATCAGACATTTCGACTTGCTCCCAGGCATTTCTGGTCTCCTGTTTTTCTTTCCATTATCCGCAGCTCCCCTTCGGACCCTGGTTGATAGTCCCTACCGGGAGGGCCCCCCGGGTGGGACGGGACAGCTAGCTCTTTGCACATATGTGGCCAGAACCGTGGGTCCCTTCATATGTATTCTTTAGTTGGTGGTCCAGTCTCCTGGAGCACCTGGGGGTCAGGTCAGTTGACCCTGTTGCTCCGTCCACGGGGCTGCAAACTCCCTCAGCTCCTTCAGTTCTTTCTTCAACTCCTCCATCTGGGATCCCACAATCAGTCCAATGGTTGCTGTGAATTGAATCTTGGGTATTCCGAACTTTTGGGCTAATATCCACTTATTAGTGAGTACATACCATGTTCGTTCTTTTGTGACTGAGTTACCTCACTCAGGATGATATTTTCAAGTTCCATTCATTTGCCTGTGAATTTCATGAAGTCACTGTTTTTAATAGCTGTGTAGTATTCCATCGTGTAAATGTACCACATTTTCTGTATCCATTTCTGTGTTGAGGGACATCTGGGTTGTTTCCAGCTTCTGGCTATTATGAATTTGGCTGGAATGAACACAGTGGAGCATGTGTTGTTATTACATTGTTGGAGCATCTTCTGGGTATATGCCCAGAAGTAGTATAGCTGGGTCCTCAGGAAGTATTATGTCCAATTTTATGAGGGTCCGCCAAACTGATTTCCAGAGTGGTTGTACCAGCTTGCAATCCCACCAGCAATGGAGGAGCGTTCCTCTTTCTCCACATCCTTGCCAGCATCTGTCGTCACCTGAGTTTTTTACCTTAGCCATTCTGACTGGTGGGAGGTAGAATCTCAGGGATGCTTTGGTTTACATTTCCCTGATGACTGAGGATGTTGAGCATTTCTTTAGGTGCTTCTCAGCCCTACGAGGTTCCTCAGTTGAGAATTCTCTGTTTAGCTGTGTTCCCCATTTTTTATAGGATTATCTGATTCTCTGGAGTCTATCTTCTTGAGTTCTTTGTATATATTGGATATTAGCCCTCTATCTCGGACTTAGGATTGGTAAAGATCTTTTCCCAATCTGATGGTTGCCATTTTGTCCTATTGACTGTGTCCTTTGCCTTACAGAAGTTTTGCAATTTCATGAGGTCCCATTTGTTGATTCTAGATCTTAGAGCATAAGCCATTGGTGTTCTGTTCAAGAACTTTTCCCCTGTGCCCATGTGTTTGAACTTTCCCACACTTTCTCTACTATTAGATTCAGTGTATCTGATTTTATGTGAAGGTCCTTGATCCACTTGGACTTGAGCTTTGTACAGGGAGTTAGGTATGGATCAATTTTCATTCTTCTACATGTTGACCACCAGTTGAACCAGCACCATTTGTTGAAAATGCTGTCTTTTTTCCATTGGATGGTTTTAGTTCCTTTGTTAAAGATCAAGTGACCATAAGTGTGTGGGTTCATTTCTGGGTCTTCAATTCTATTCCATTGATCTACCTGCCTGTCACTGTACCAATACCATGCAGTTTTTATCACTAGTGCTCTGTAGTACAGCTTGAGGTCAGGGATGCTGATTCCCCCAGGAGTTCTTTTATTATTGAGAATAGTTTTTCCTATCCTGGGGTTTTGTTATTCCAAATGAATTTGAGAATTGCTCTTTCTATGTCTATGAAGAATTGAGTTGGAATTTTGATCGGGATTGCATTGAATCTGTAGATTGCTTTCAGAAGGATAGCATTTTTACTATATTAATCCTCCCAATCCATGAGCATGGGAGATCTTTCCATCATCTGTGGTCTTCAATTTCTTTCTTCACAGATTTGAAGTTCTTGTCATACAGATCTTTCACTTGGTTGATTAGAGTCACACCAAGATACTTTATATTATTTGTGATTATTGTAAAGGGTGTGATTTCCCTAATTTCTTTCTCAGCCTGTTTATCCTTAGAGTATAGGAAGGCTACTGATTTGTTTGAGTTAATTTTATATCTGGCCACTATGTTGAAGTTGTTTATCAGCTGTAGCAGTTCTCTGGTGGAGTTTTTCGGGTCACTTAAGTATACGATCATATCATCTGCAAATAGCGATGTTTTGATTTCTTCCTTTTTAATTTATATTCCTTTGACCTCCTTTTGTTGTCTAATTGCTCTAACTAGAACTTCAATTACTATATTGAATAGATAGGGAGAGAGACGGCAGCCTTGTCTAGTCCCTGATTTTAGTGGGATTGCTTCAAGTTTCTCTCCATTTAGTTTGATGTTGGCTAATTATTTGCTGTATATTGCTATTAGTACGCTTAGGTATGGGCCTTGAATTCCTGATCTTTCCAAGACTTTTATCATGAAGGGATGTTAAATTTTGTCAAATGCGTTTTCAGCATCTAATGAATTGACCACGGTGTGTTTTTCCTTTGAGTTTGTTTATGTAGTGGATTACATTGATCGATTTCCAGGTACTGAACCATCCCTACATCCCTGGGATGAAGCCTACTTGATCATGGTGAATGATTATTTTGATGTGTCCTTGGATTCAGTTTGCAAGAATTTTATTGAGTATTTTTGCATCGATACTCATAAAGGAAATTGGTCTGAAGTTTTCTTTCTGTGTTGGGTCTTTGTGATGTGTTGGTATCAGTGTAGCTGTGGCCTCATAGAATGAATTGGGTAGTGTTCCTTGTTTCTATTTTGTGGAATAGATTGAAGAGTATTGGTATTATGTCTTATTTGAAAGTCTGATAGAATTCTGCACTAAACCCATCTTGTTCTGGGCTTTATTTGGTTGGGAGACTTTTAATGAATGCTTCTATTTCTTTAGAGGTTCTGGGATTGTTTAGATGGTTTATCTGATCCTGACGTAACTTTGCTATTTGTTGTCTGTCTAGAAAATTGTCCATTTCATCCAGATTTTCCAATTTTGTTGAGTATAGGCTTTTGTAGTAGGATTTGATGATTTTTTGAATTTCCTCAGAATCTGTTGTTATTTCTCCCTTTTCATTTTTTATTTTGTTAATTTGGATAATGTCTCTGTGTCCTCTGGTTAGCCTGGCTAAGGGTTTATCTATCTTGTTGATTTTCTCAAAGAACCAGCTCCTGGTTTTGTTGATTCTTTCTATAGTTCTTTTTGTTTCTACTTGGTTGATTTCAGCCCTGAATTTGATTATTTCCTGACTTCTACTCATCTTGGGTTTATTAACTTCTATTTGTTCTAGAGCGTTCAGGTGTGCTGTTAAGCAGCTAGTGTATGCTCTCTCTAGTTTCTTTTTGGAGGCACGCAGAGCTATGAGTTTTCATCTTAGCACTGCTTTCATTATATCCAATAAGTCTGGGTATTTTGTACTTTCATTTTCATTAAATTCTAGGAAGTCTTTAATTTCTTTCTTTCTTTCTTCCTTGACCAAGTTATCATTGAGTACATCATTGTTCAGCTTCCATGTGTATGTGTGCTTTCTATTTTTGTTGCCATTGAAGACCATCCGTAATTTGTAGTGATCTGATAGGAGGCATGGGATTATTTCAATCTTCTTATATCTGTTGAGGTTTGTTTTGTGACTGATTATAGGGTCAGTTTTGGAGAAGGTACCATGAGGTGCTGAGAAGAAGGTATATTCTTTTGATTTAGAATGAAATGCTCTATATCTGTTAAAATCATTTGGTTCATAACTTCTGTTAGTTTCACTGTGTCTCTGTTTAGTTTCTTTTTCCATGATTTGTCCATTGACGAGAGTGGGGTGTTGAAGTCTCCCACTATTATCGAGTGAGGTGCAATGTGTGCTTTGAACTTTAGTAAAGTTTCTTTTATGAATGTGGGTGTCCTTGCATTTGGTGCAACGATATTAAGAACTGAGAGTTTTTCTTGGTAGGTTTTTCCTTTGATGAGTATGCAGTATCCTTCCTTATCTTTTTTGATAACTTTTGGTTGAAAATTGATATTTTAACCAATATTAGAATGGCTACTCCAGCTTGTTTCTTGGGACCATTTGTCTGGAAAATTGTTTTCTAGCCCTTTACTCTGAGGTAGTTTTTGTATTTAACTCTGAGGTATGTTTCCTATATAAAGCAAAATGCTGGGTCCTATTTATATATCCAGTCTGCTAGTCTATGTGTTTTTATTGGGGAATTGAGTCCATTGATGTTAAGAAATATTAGTGAATAGTGATTGTTGTTTCCTGTTATTTTTGATGTGATTTTTATGTTTATGTGGCCCTCTTCTTTTGAGTTTGTTGAACGATTACTTTCTTGCTTTTTCTAGGATGTAGTTTCCCTCCTGTTGGCATTTTCCATCTGTTATCCTTTGTAGGGCTGGGTTTGTGGAAAGATTTGTGTAAATTTGGTTTTGTCATAGAATATTTTGGTTTCACCATCTATGGTAACTGAGAGTTTTGCTGGGTATAGTAGCCTGGACTGGCATTTGTGTCCTCTTAGGGTCTGTATGAGATCTGCCCAGGCTCTTCTAGCTTTCATAGTCTTTGGTGAGAAGTCTGGTATAATTCTGATAGGTCTGCCTTTATATGCTACTCAACATTTTCCCTTACGGCTTTTAATATTCTTTCCCTCTTTTGTGCATTTGATATTTTGACTATTATGTGACGGGAGGAATTTCTTTTCTGGTCCAATCTATTTGGAGTTCTGTAGGCTTCTTGAGTGTTTATATTCATCTCTTTCTTTAGGTTAGGGAAGTTTTCTTCTATAATTTTGTTGAAGATATTTACTGGTCCTTTAAGTTGGGAATCTTCACTCTCTTCTATACCTATTATCCTCAGGTTCTGTCTTCTCATTGTATCCTGGATATCCTGGATGCTTTGGGTTAGGAGCTTTTTGCATTTTGTGTTTTCTTTGACTGTTGTGTCAATGTTTTCTATGGTATCTTCTGCTCCTGAGATTCTCTCTTTTATCTCTTGTATTCTGTTGGTGATGCTTACATCAATAACTCCTGATCTCTTTCCTAGGTTTTCTATTTCCAGGGTTTCCTCCCTTTGTGATTTCTTTTTTGTTTCTATTTCCATTTTTAGATCCTGGATGGTTTTGTTCATTTCCTTCACCTGTTTGATTGTGTTTTCCTGTAATTCTTTAATGGATTTCTGTGTTTCCTCTTTAAGGGCTTCTAGCTTTTTACCTGTGTTCTCTTGTATTTCTTTAAGGGACTCATTTATTTCCTTCTTAAAATCTTCTTTTATCATCATGATATGTGATTTTTAAATCTGAATCTTGCTTTTCTGGTGTGTTGGGGTATCCAGGGCTCGCTGTGGTGACAGAACTGGGTTCCGTTGATGCCAAGTTGCCTTGGTTTCTGTTCCTTATGTTCTTGCCCTTGCCTTTTGCCATCTGGTTATCTCTGGTGTTAGCTGTTCTTGCTCTCTATGACTATGGCTTGTCCCTCCTGTAAGCCTCTGCATCAGTACTCCTTGGAGACCAGCTCCCTCTGAAAGGAAATTGAGTTTAGAGAGCTGTGGTACAGGGTCAGCTCTGGGTTGCAGACAGAAACCAGAAGGATCATGTCCCCAACTGTTCCTTCGTTCCTGTGTCCTAATGGCTTTGCAAGGGTCCCTCTTGATCCAGAAATTTGAACAGAAGTGGTGGTTTTCCTGTGGTCAAAGATGTGTCGGCACTCCTAGGAGACCTGCTCTCTCCTGACACTGAGTATGGAGCCCTGTGTCACGGAATCAGCTCACTGGCCTCAGAAGGAAACCAGAAGGCCACTGCTCAGACCCTGTGTCCTGAGGATTCTGGTCCGGTCCCTTTGAGCCATGGTGCTCATCTTACCTCCACTCTTGGGCTTGTCTGTACTCCTGGGAGTCTAACTTTCTCCTGGCACTATTTGGCTATGGGACCCTGTGTCCCTCTGCACCATTTTTTGTCCCTGCCTTTCCTTTAGATAGGAACCATTCTTGGTTAAAATTTTTTCAATGGGTGGGTGGCTCCATCCCCCAAATGGGGGCTGTACCTATCTACTGGAGGTTTTTTCTCTCCTTTGTTGGTTATTTCTGTTAAAGTCATTCCTGTTGGGTCTTGGGAGCCTCTACCTTCCCTGGTCTCTGGGACTCTCTAGTGGCTATCCCCCAGTTCCCCATCTACCACTGATACATATTTCCATTCCATTCCTAGCCCTCTGTACTTCTCTCCTGTCCCTTCCCTTATCTGATCCTGACCCTCCCCCCTTTTCCCTCTCCCTCTGAGGTCCCTCCCTCCCTCTACTTCCTGTGATTATTTTGTTCCCCCTTCTATGCATCCACACTTTGGTCTTCATTCTTCTTAAGCTTCATATGGTTTGTGGGTTGTGTCATGGGTATTCTGAGCTTTTGGGATAATTATTAGTGAGTATATATCATGTGTGGTCTTTTGTGTCTGAGTTACCTCACTCAGGATATTTTCTAGTTCCATTCATTTTCCTGTGAATTTCATGAAGTCATTGTTTCTAATAGCTTAGTAGTACTCCATTGTGCAAGTGTACCACATTTTTTTGTAACCATTCCTCTGTTGAGGGAAATCTGGGTTCTTTCTAGCTTCTGGCTATTATAAATAAGGTTTCTATGAACATAATGGAGCATGTGTCCTTGTTATATGTTGGAGCATCTTCTGGGTATATGCCCAGGAGTGGTATAGCTGGGTCCTCAGGTAATACTATGTCCAAGTTTCTGAGGAACTGCCAGACAGATTTCTAGAGTGGTTGTACCAGCTTGCAATCCCACCAACAATGGAGGAGTGTTTTCTCTTTATCCATATCCTCACCAGCATCTGCTGTCACCTGAGTTTTTCATCTTACCCATTCTGACTTGTGTGAGCTGGAATCTCAGGGTTGTTTTGATTTGCATTTCCCTGATGACTGAGGATGTTGAACATTTCTTTAGGTGTTTTTCAGCCATTCAAGATTCCTCAGTTGAAAATTCTCTGCTTAGCTCTGTTCCCCATTTTTTCATAGGGTTATTTGTGTCTCTAGAGTCTAACTTCTTGAATTCTTAGTATATTTTAGATATTAGCCCTCTATCAGATGTAAGGGTGATAAAAATCTTTTCCCAATCTTTAGGTTGCCATTTTGTCCTATTGACAGCGTCCTTTGCCTTACAGAAGCTTTTCAATTCTATGAGATCTCATTTCCCAATTGTTCATCTTAGAGCCTGGGCCATTGGTGTTCTGTTCAGGAAAATTTCCTCTGTCCTGATGTATTCAAGGCTCTTTCCTTCTTTCTTTACGATTAGATTCATTGTATCTAATATAAGTGGTTTTATGTGAAGGTCCTTAATCTACTTGGACTTGAGCTTTGTACAAGGAGATAGATATTGTTCAATTTGCATTCTTCTACAAGCAGAGTGCCAGTTAAATCAGCACCATTTATTGAAGATGCTTTCCTTTTGTCCATTGTATACTTCTGGCTTCTTTGTCAAAGATTATATATTCATAATTGTGTGGTTTTATTTCTGGGTCTTCACTTATATTCCATTGATCTACCTGTCTATCTCTGTACCAATACCATATGCTTAGAACCAAACTGACCTGAGATAAAAGTCCACTGCCCCGAAAATAAACAACTAGGACCATGCTCTAAAAGCTGCATCAAGGTGGAAATTAAACACAGAATGGGTCTAAGGGGTCTACAGAGAGCTAACCGAGAAGCTTCTTCCCCAAGC
The DNA here is from genome assembly GCA_028551405.1 of Uromys caudimaculatus. Taxonomy (NCBI): domain Eukaryota; kingdom Metazoa; phylum Chordata; class Mammalia; order Rodentia; family Muridae; genus Uromys; species Uromys caudimaculatus. The sequence continues at coordinate 15,855,051 of CM052700.1, forward strand.
CCCAAGCAATCCAGGGCACCAGAGGCAACACCCCCCAACTCCAACCCCCAGCTGGAACATTAGGCTGTACCAATGCCACAAAGCAGTTGGGGTTCCCTGAGCCCGAGAGAAGGACGAAGGAGCCTGGGCCACAGCTGTCTGAGACGTAACCTTCACAGCTGAGTATCAACAGCTAAAAAATTGACAGCTAATGTTCCAAAATCCTTCTTAAAGGCACAGAGGTTTGATCTGGGTATCTCTACCCTGAGCCAACCTTCCCGTGCTCGTTTTCCCATATTCCCCATGTCTAAACAGGACACAGCACAGCCAGACCCACTCTCCTGACTACTTACACTGCAGGCTGCCTGAGATCGATGCACACGATGCAGGCTGCATCCCAGACAAAAGACAGAGATGAGTCTTCTAGAAGCACAGAAGCCTTGGGTCTTTCTACAGTCAGTCCTTCCCTGGGAATAAAACAATCGGAGAGGACTGCAATGTCCTGGATTGAACACCAGAGGGAGACAAAAGTACAAGAAAGTACGGATCAAATAATAAGGATTATAAATTGATAATGATAATAAGAAAATTAGATGCCTAAAGATAAGAAACATAATAAATACATTTTGAATTTTATATGATGCTATTTGAAATGGTTTAAAAGGGATGAATTTAAAGGAAATTGACACATGGCTAGTTATCATTATTATAAGTTTCAATTATATCCTAATAAGCGTCTTGATTTACTATGTAGTCTCAAAAAATAGGACCCTAGAAAAAAATCACAAGCCTTAGAAAAGGGATTAATGGATTTTATAAAACAGAATGAGAACTATGCCAAGACACTAGAGGGGAAAATAGAGACAATTAGAAATCAGAGTATGGAGACAGTTCAGATACCTGGGAGACAGAAAGAGAAAGGTCTAAAAACTGGAGACCGGACCTGGAAAATACCTTTGAAGAACTAATGCAGACTGAACAACAGAGGGAGAGAAATGTAAGACTTGGTACAGGACTTTATAAGTCAGGATAAACAACAGAGAGAGGAAACTGAAAGTTGGAGACTGAAACTGGAAAAGATGCTAGAACAAAAGATGATAGAACAAAAGATGCAGAATTTCATAGATCAGACTGAACAGAAAGAACACAGTAAAATTTGGAAGAAGAGCATAGAGGATAATTTTCTAAAGTTAATAAATCAAAATAAGGTAATGGCACAATATTAGACTTACAACATAAAGAAAAATTAAAATTATGGAAGCAGGGTGGAGAACAGAAGATAGAGAATTTATAGAATTCAACAAACAGAAAGAAGGTGAGTTCCCATAACAGCAGAAGAAATTTGTCTGCTTCCCACCCAAAATGACCACTGTGAGATGAGACAGAAACCGAAAGTGTCTTTTTTTTTTTTAAAGTTTCCAGAGTTTTATTGCCTACAAATTTTTTTTTATTTTTTATTTTTGATATTTTATTTACATTTCCAATGTTTCCCCTTTTCTGGGTCTCCTCTTTGGAAACACCCTATCCCCTCCCCATCCCCGCTTCTATGAGGGAATTTAACCTCCCACCCACCCTCCCGCCCATCCCCATATTCCCACCTTGACATTCCCCTTTACTGGGGCCTCTAACACCCTCAGGCCCAAGGGCCTCTCCTCTCTCCCAGATGGCCATCAAGGTCATCCTTTGCCATATATGCGGTCCGAACCATGGGTCTATAGATGTGTATTCTTTGGTTGGTGGTCCAAACTCCAGGAAGACCGGGGGGGGGG
>CM052700.1:15857298-15897585 GCA_028551405.1 Uromys caudimaculatus
GGGGAAACATTGGAAATGTATATAAAGTATCAAAAATAAAAAAGGAGGAAAAAAAAAAAAAAGAAATAAATACACAAATGGAGAATCAAAAAAAAAAAACCTCAGGTGACAGCAGATGCTGGTGAGAAGGTGGAGAAAGAAGAACACTCCTCCATTGCTGGTGGGGTTGCAAGCTGGTACAACCACTCTGGAAATCAATTTGGCGGACCCTCCAAAAAATGGACATAATATTCCCTGAGGACCCAGCTATACCACTCCTGGGCATATACCCAGAGGATTCTCTAACATGTTCATAGCAGCCTGGAAACAACCCAGATGTCCCTCAGCAGAGGAATGGATACAGAAAATATGGTACATTTACACAATGGAATACTACTCAGCTATTAAAAACAATGACTTCATGAAATCTGCAGTCAAATGGGTGGAACTTGAAAATATCATCCTGAGCAAGGTAACTCAGTCACAAAAGACGAACATGGCATATACTCACTGGTAAGTGGATATTAGCCCAAAAGTTCGGAATACACAAGTCTCACTTCACAGTAACCATTGGACTGATTATGAGGTCCTAGGTGGAGGAGTTGGAAAAGAGACTGAAGGAGCTTCGGGAATTTGCAGCCACATGGAGGGAGTAACAGTGTCAACTGCCCTGACCTCCGCCCCCCGTGATCCTGTATGCTGGACCACCAACCAAAGAATACACCAGGAGGGACCCAGGGTTCTGACCACATATGTGGCAGAGGAGGGCCTTGTTGGCCATCAGGGGGAGGAGAGGGCCTTGGACCAGAGAGTGTTAGAGGCCCCAGTATAGGGGAATGCCAAGGTGGGAAGACAGGAGTGGGTGGGCAGGTGGGTGGGTGGGGGAATACCCTCATAGAGGCGGGCGGAGAGGGAGGGGATAGGGGGTTTCCAAAGTGAAGATCTGGAAAGGGGGAAACATTTGAAATGTAAATAAAGTATCAAAAAATTAAAATTAAAAAAAAAAAAAAAACATTACCAGCAAAGTAAGCCTGGGGTACTTCTGATGCTCTCACACTAGGTAGCCTGATGAACCAAGGTTAACATCAATTCTAGGATATGCAGAGCCAAAGAATGAATAGTTTGGTGAGAAAGCAGGTGGGGCCATTTCAAGAAAGGGGTTCCTGCAAGTGTCTGTGCTCTTCCATTATTCTGAGTAATCTATAATAAATTCATTTCTACTCCTTAAAATAAACAAAAAGAAAAGAAAAGAAAAGAAAAGAAAAGAAAAGAAAAGAAAAGAAAAGAAAAGAAAAGAAAAGAAAAGGGATATATAGGCCAGGCAGTGGTGGTGCATGCCTTTAATCGCAACACTTGGGAGGCAGAGGCAGGTGGATTTTTGAGTTGCAGGCCAGCCTGGTCTACAGAGTAAGTTCCAAGACAGTCAGGGCTACACAGAGAAATCCTGTCTTGAAAAAAAAAAAAAAAACCAAAAACAAAAAAGAAAAAAGAAAGAAAAGAAAAGGGGGATATAGCAACAGAAACTGAGGAAATTCAAAAAAATCATCAAATCCTACTATAAAAGCCTATACTCAAAGCATTGGAAAATCTGTATGAAATGGACAATTTTCTAGACAGATACCAAATACCAAAGATAAGTCAGGATCAGATAAACCATCTAAACACTCCCATAACCCCTAAAGAAATAGGAGTTATCAAAATATCCCAACCAAAAAAAGCCCAGACCAGATGGGTTTAGTGAAGAATTCTATCAGATCTTCAAAATAGACCTAATACCAATACTCTTCAAACTATTATACAAAATAGAAACAGTAGAAAAATTACCCAATGCATTCTATGAAGCCACAGTTACACTGATACCAAAACCTCACAAAGACCCAATGAAGAAAGAAAACGTCAGACTCATTTCCCTTATGAATATCAATGCAAATAGACTCAGTAAAATTCTTGCAAACCAAATCCATAAACACATCAAAATGAACAGTCACTACAATCAAGTAGGCTTCATCCCAGGGATGCAGGGATGGTTCAATACCTGAAAATTCATCACTGTAATCCTCTACATAAACAAACTCAAATAAAATATCCACATGGACATTTCATTAGATGCGAAAAGGCATTTGATAAAATTCAGCATCCCTTCATGATAAAAGTCTTGGAAAGATTGGGAATTCAAGGTCCATACCTAAACATAGTAAAAGCAATATACAGCAAACAAGTAGCCAACATTAAACTAAATGGAAAGAAACTTGAAGCAATCCCACTAAAATCAGGCACTACACAAGGCTGCCCTCTCTCTCACTATCTATTCAATATAGTACTTGAAGTTCGAGCTAGAGCAATTAGACAACAAAATAAGGTCAAAGAGATACAAATTAGAAAGCAAGAAACCAAAATATCACTATTTGCAGATGATATGATCATACACTTAAGTGACCCAAAAAACTCAACCAGAGAACTTCTACAGCTGATAAACAACTTCAGCAAAGTGGCCAGATATAAAATTAACTCAAACAAATCAGTAACCTTCCTATACTCAAAGGATAAACAGGCAGAGAAAGAAATTATGGAAATCACACCCTTCACAATAGTCACAAACAATATAAAGTAACTTGGTGTGACTCTAACCAAACAAGTGAAAGACCTGTATGACAATAACATACAGTCTCTGAAGAATGAAATTGAAGAAGACCTCAGAAGATGGAAAGATCTCCCATGCTCATGGATTGGCAGAATTAATATAGTAAAAATGGCCATCTTGCCAAAAACAATGTATAGATTCGATGCAATCCCCATCAAAATTCCAACTCAATTCTTCATAGACTTAGAAAGAGCAATTCTCAAATTCATTTGAAATAACAAAAAACTCCGGATAGCAAAAACTATTCTCAACAATAAAAGAACTCCTGGGGGAATCAGCATCCCTGACCTCAAGCTATACCACAGAGCAGTAGTGATAAAAACTGCATGGTATTGGTACAGTGACAGGCAGGTAGATCAATGGAAAAGAACTGAAGACCCAGAAATAAACCCACACACCTACAATCACTTGATATTTGACAAAGGAGCTAAAACCATCCAGTGGAAAAAAGACAGCATTTTCAACAAATGGTGAAGATTCAACTGGTGGTCAACATGAGAAGAATGCAAATTGATCCATTCCTATCTCCCTGTATAAAGCTCAAGTCTGAGTGGATCAAGGACCTCCACATAAAACCAGATACACTGAATCTAATAGAAGAGAAAGTGGGGAAAAGTCTGGAACACATGGACACAGGGGAAAAGTTACTGAACAGAACACCAACAGCTTATGCTCTAAGATCACAAATAGACAAATGGTACCTGATAAAATTGCAAGCTTCTGTAAGGCAAAGGACACAGTCAATAGAACAAAATGGCAACCAACAGAATGGGAAAAGATCTTAACCAATCCTACATCCGATTGGCAAATATCCAGTATATACAAAGAACTCAAGAAGGTAGACTCTAGAAAACCAAATAACCCTATTTGAAAAATGGGGAACAGAGCTAAACAGATAATTAACTGCGGAAACCTGAAGGGCTGAGAAGCACCTAAAGAAATGTTCAACATCCTTAGTCATCAGGAAAATGCAAATCAAAACAACTCTGAGATTCCACCTCACACCAGTCAGAATGGCCAAGATCAAAAACTCAGGTGACAGCAGATGCTGATGAGGATGTGGAGAAAGAGGAACACTCCTCCATTGCTGGTGGGATTGCAAGCTGGTACAACCACTCTAGAAATTAGTTTGGTGGATTCTCAGAAAATTGGACATAATACTAAGCAAGGACCCAGCTATACCACTCCTGAGTATATATCCAGATTATGCTCCAACATGTAATAAGGACACATGCTCCACTATGTTCATAGCAGCCGTATTTATAATAGCCAGAAGCTGGAAACAACCCAGATGTCCCTCAACAGAGGAATGGATGCAGAAAATGTGGTACATTTACACAATGGAATATTACTCAGCTATTAAAAACAATGACTTCATGAAATTCGCAGGGAAATGGATGGAACTTGAAATTCTCATCCTGAGGGAGGTAATTCAGTCACAAAAGAACAAACACGATATCTACTCACTTATAACTGAATATTAGCCCAAAAGTTCAGAATACCCAAGATTCAATTCACAGACCATATGAAGCCTAAGAAGAAGGAAACCAAAATGCAGATACTTCAGTGTTTCTTAGAAGGGTGAACAAAATACTCACAGGGGGAAAAATTGAGACAAAGTGTGGAGCACAGACTCAAGGCCATCCAGCGACTGCCCCACCTGGGGATACATCCCATATATAGCCACCAAACCTGGATATTTTTGTCGATGCCGAGAAGTGCTTTCTGATGGAAACATGATAAGCTGTCTCCACAGAGGCTCAGGCAGAGCCTGACAAATACAGAGGCATATGCTCGCAGCCAACCATTGGACTGATAGGACTGAGCATGGGATCCTGGATGGAGGAGTAGGAGAAGAGACTGAAGGAGCTGATAGGGTTTGCAACCCAATGGAGGGAGCAACAGTGTCAACTGGCCAGACCCCTATACTGGACCACCAACCAAAGAATACACATGGAGGGACCCATGGTGCTGGCAACACATGTGGCAGAGGAGGGCCTTGTTGGCCATCAGTGGGAGGAGAGGCCCTTGGGCCTGAGGGTGTTAGATGCCTCAATGTAGGGGAATGCCAGAGAAGGAAGACAGGAGTTTGTGGGTGAGTAAGAGAGCACCCTCATAGAGGCAGGGGGAGGAAGAATGGAATAGGGGTTCTCAAAGGGGAAAATATTCTAAATGTATATGAAGTAAATATCCACAATTAAAAATAAAATGTTCAAAATCCTTAGTCATCAGGGAAATGCAAATCAAAAGGACACTGAGAATCCACCTTATACCAATCAGAAAGGCTAAGATCAAAATCTCAAGTGATAGCATATGCTGGCGAGGATGTGAAGAAAGAGAAACACTTCTGCATTATTGGTGGGATTTCAAACAGGTTCAACCACTCTGGAAATCAATCTGACTGTTTTACCGTAAAATGGAAATAATTCTACCTGAAGACCGAGTTATATCATTCTTGAGCATATACCTAAAAGTTGCTCCACCACGCCACACGGACTTTTGCTCCACTATTCCTAGCAACCTTATTAATAATCGCCAGAAGCTAGATACAGCCCAGATGTCCCTAAACCAAAGAATGGATACAGAATATGTGGTTCATTTACACAATGGATTACTATTCAGCTATTAAAAACAAGGACATCATGAAGTTTGCGGGAAAATGGATGAAATTAGAAAATATCAACCTAAGTAAGGTAACTGAGACCCAAAATGACATGCATGGTATGTCCTTAGCTTCTTTTCAGTGTTTTTGTTGTTTTCTTGAATGCATTCAAATGTGTTTGTCTTAATAGAAGGCCTGTATTTATCAATAGTTCCTTATCTTCTAAAAGTTTAATGTTGTCAAAGTAAAATGTATATAAAACAGAGAAATCATATTAATAGTATACCTTCTATATAACCTTGCAAAACATGCCATTTTTACAAGTTTTCCTGGCAAACAAAATCAAGTATTTCTGTTTAGTGTTGTTGAATATGCTTTTCAAGTCATGTTGGATAATTTCTGTCAAATTCTATTTCAAGAAGATTTACCATTAGATTTATCTGTGGAGAGGGGGCTGTGGCCTACATTCATTTGAGGTTTTCATTCTATGTAAAAGAGGGGTCCACTCTGTTCCTTTCCTTATGGGTATCTAATTCTTGCAGCAATGGTGTTAAGAACATTTTTTTGTAACATAATGACTTTCTTTTTTTCAGTTTAATATTCTATTTTATTTCATTTTTAATATGCAGTTACCTTTATTTTCAAAGTATAAATTGGGCATAAAACTTTATCTAGTAAAATTATTTCTAGGAATTTATGTTGACAAAAATATGTATGTACTATGGAACATCTATCACAGTATTATATACAATGGTGAATTATGAGAAACATGTCAAAATTAAATACAGAAGTAATAAATTATGAAATTACATGTAGACATTTCTATAACACTTAAAATGCAATTTTCTAGGCTAAAGCTTTTGAAGCCAATATTATCATCATCTTATACTTTCACATTATAAATATGATTAAAATAAATTAAATCACTTTGTAAAACATTATGCAATTGGAAATTATTTCTGACAGATCAACTCTTACAGTTTTATAAACCATTCATTATTTCTCCTTTGAAATGACAAAGGAAAGTTGACTTCAGTCAAAATACCACACACAACCTAATCTCATAAATCACAAGTTTAATGTTACTTGTTTTTGGTAGACTTTGAAAACCTTACTACTGTCACATTCAACTAGAAATAAATTGACAACTCCTGACTAAATTCAGAGAAAATAAATACTAGTCTTCTAAAATATACAAAACTCAGCTCCCTAATGTGAATATAAAATTCAAATACTTCCAATTATCTCCCTTGAAGATATGTTAGCTTCACTCTGTGCAAAGAGCAACATTCCTTTGGATATACCAAGGTCATTACACTGAGACTCATCAGATATCTGTAACACTTGCTGAAATTACCCCTTAAATATTTCTAGTTCTGTAGTGACTGTATCTGTAAAGAAGAAATGTGGTATTTTTTCAGGATATTTAATTTTTTTAATAGTTAAACCACAAATGTAGAAAATAAAATAATTCAAAGTATTAGCAACAAATAAAATTGTATCAATAGACTTTGGTAAAATTCTATAAAATTATAATCATTTCAATTGTAATCACTGATAAAGAATGCTTTAGAAAAAAATCCCTTGAGTCCCATTTATGCTTCAGAATGTGTCACTTCCATGAACTGTGCCATATTTGTGTATTGTAAACATATATTATTATTATTATTCCTGCAATTTTTAAAGAATAGATGTTCAGTATTGAGAGTTCATCTTGGTAGATTTATTTTTGACCAGTATAAAGTGAACTTCCTTATCTTATGTGATAACTTTTAGTTGAAAGTTGATTTTATTCCATATTAGAATGGCTACTCCAGATTGTTTCTTGGGACCAATTGCTTGGAAAATTGTTTTCCAACCTTTTACTCTGAGGTAGTGTCTGTCTTTGTCAGTGAGGTGCATTTCCAGCAAAATGCTGGGTCCTGTTTAGGTATACAATCTGTTACTCTATGTCTTTTTATTGGAGAATTGAGTCCATTGATGTTAAGAGATTTTAAGAAAAGTGATTGTTGCTTCCTGTTATTTCTGTTGTTACAGGTGGATTATGTTTGTGTGGCTATCTTCTTTTGGGTTTGTTGAAAGATTACTTTCTAGCTTTTTCTAGGGTGTAGTTTCCCTCCCTGTGTTGAAGTTTTCCATCTATTATCCTTTGTAGGCTGGATTTGTGGAAAGATATTGTGTAAATTGGGTTTTGTCATGGAATATCTTGCTTTCTCCGTCTATGGTAATTGAGAGTTTTGCTGAGTATAGTAGCATGTGCTGGCATTTGTTTTCTCTTAGGGTCTGTATGAGATCTGCCCAGGATCTTCTAGATTTCATAGTCTCTGGTGAGAAATCTGGTGTAATTCTGATAGGTTTGCCTGTATACATTTCTTGATCTTTTTCCCACATTGCTTTTAATATTCTTTCTTTGTTTTGTGCATTTGGTGTTTTGATTATTATGTGACAGAAGGAATTTCTTTTCTGGTCCAGTCTATTTGGAGTTCTATAGGCTTCTTGTACGTTCATGGACATCTTTTTCTTTAGGTTAGGGAAGCTTTCTTCTATAATTTTGTTGAAGATATTTACTGGCCCTTTAAGTTGGGAATCTTTGCTCTCTTCTATACAAAATATCCTTAGGTTTGATTTTCTCATTGTGTCCTGGATTTCCTGGATGATTTGGATTAGGAGCTTTTTGCTTTTTGCATTTTCTTTGACTGTTGTGTCAATGTTTTCTATGGTATCTTCTGCACCTGAGATTCTCTCTTCTATCTCTTGTATTCTCTTGGTGATGCTTGCATCTATGACTCTTGATCTCTTTCCTAGATTTTCTAACTCCAGGGTTGTCTCCCTTTGTGATTTCTTTATTGTTTCTATTTCCATTTTTTAGATCCTGGATAGTTTTGTTCAATTCCTTCACCTGTTTGTGTTTTCCTGTAATTCTTTAAGGGATTTTTGTGTTTTCTCTTTCAGCCTTCTACCTGTTTACCTGTGTTCTCCTGTATTTCCTTAAGGGAGTTATTTATGACCTTCTTAAGGTCTTCTATCATCATCATGAGAAGTGATTTTAGATCCGAATATTGCTTTTCCAGTGTGATGGTGTATCCAGCACTTGCTATAGTAGGATAATTGGGTTCTCATGATGCCAAGTAACCTTGGTTTCTATTTCTTATGTTCTTATGCTTGCCTCCATCCATCTGGTTATCTCTAGTGCTGCCTGCCCTCGCTTATCTGCCTGGAACCTGTCCTTCCTGTGATCCTGTTTGTGTCAGAATTCCTCAGAAACCAGCTATCTCTGGGATCCTGTGATTCTGGGATCCTGGGATCCTGAGATCCTGGATGTGTCAGAACTCCTGGGAGTCAAGATGCTTCTGGGACCCTGAGATTCTGGTGTGGCCAAGCTCCAGGGATCCTGTGATCCTGTGATCCTGTGATCCTGGGCATTTTAGAGCGCCTGGGAGTGGAACTTCCTCTGGATGTTGTGGGATTGGCTAAGGAGTTCCCACCCAAGGTCTGCTCAAAACACCGGCCCAGACTGGAAGGAACCCATGCCACTGGTTGGGTAGGGTTCCTGGGTCCCTGGGTCCCACTGGTCCTACTTACTCCTTGTGTTGAGACAGATGTTGTGTCCCCCATAATGACTTTCATACACAATGTGCTTTTATGCCTTGCTATGTTTCACTGTGAGGTCCAGTAGTCTCTACCCATGAACATGCAGAGAGAAGAAGTCTTTCTTTCCTCTAATATCCATTCATTCATTCAAATCTGAAAATATCATTCGGGTTGTTACATGACCATATTCCCCAGAATTCAGAATGTCTGGTAGGAGGTTGCAAATTCAAATATAGCCCAAAATACTCTAGAGAGACCCTATCTCAAACACACACATACTCACATAAGTTAATGATGATGATGATGATGATGAAGAAGAAGAAGAAAACAGTGCCTGTATTAAAGGCAGGTATTGATGATTAGGTGAGAAGATAAATATAACATGTTTATCATATTAAACACTCATTAAATGTCACTTTTAACTTTAGAATTATTTATCCATTTACTTGAGGTTTTCACCCAAGCCTCATGACTAAGAAAGCATTATGAGTATATGAACCAGCATCTTATCTCTCAGACCAGAAATATTTCTTGAATGAATAAAATAAAGAATGTTGTTGGACTGAAACACACTAAATGTAGAGACTATTCAAAATTTATCAGCAAAATCTTTGCCTATAAAGCACCACAGCTTCTTGGTGAAACCTCTCAGTTCTTATGGAATGGAGTCAGGGGTTATCTTCATTTCTTCCTCCGGTGTTTTTTACATATTTTAATTGTGCTTATAAGCATTATAAACTTTTGAGTTTTGTTGTTATTGTTCCTTCGTGATTTTTGGAGTTTGGATCCTTTTTGGTTTCTGAAAATCTTTTCTATATAACCCTTCTCTCAAACCCCTGGATTCAAGTAATCTCAGCTTCCCAAGGAGCTAGAACTATACAAGCATGTGGCACCATACCCAGTTGATGATGATGGCTTCATAATGAAAAGGAGGCAGGGCAGTGTTGGTTTCTGTTGCCTACCCAGTGTATTGGACACTGATACTCCACATTTGATTGCTAAATGCAAAAGACTCAAAGGAACAAGTAAATTTTATGAAATAGAAACTTCCATTTGCTTATTAACAAACTACAAGCAAACATTAGTCTTCACACATTTTATAGACAAGCTAAATCTTCAAAAACAATAGAAAAGAGCACCCATAAAGTTCTGGTTCCATCACATGACAATAGGCTTGAAAAGCTTGTCTCTGTGTAGATAAAGAAGGTGGCATAAGTACCCCATCAAGAAGCCAACAAATGGGAAATTCTCCAGCAGATAATTTACAATAGATGAAACAGAAGCAACTGTAGAGATCTGCAAAGATGCTGAATGCAGCAGAAGGCATCCTCCTTTGTGTTGTCACTAGTGAGGCAGTGCTGGGAGTTTTAGGGGACACATTTATTGCACTTGTTAACTGCATGGACTGTGCCAAGAACAAGAAGCTCTCTAAGATTGGATTCATTCTTATTTGCTTGGCAATTTCCAGAATTGGTGTCTTATGGATAATAATTTTACAGGGGTATATACAAGTATTTGTTCCACACATGTTTACCTCTGGAAACATAGTAGAATATATTACTTACATATGGGTATTTCTCAATCACTTAAGTGTCTGGTTTGCCACCAACCTCAACATCCTCTACTTTCTAAAGATAGCAAATTTTTCCAACTCTATATTTCTCTGGCTGAAAAGGAGAATCAGTGCAGTTTTTATCTTTCTGTCAGGATGCTTACTTATCTCATGCTCACTATGTTTTTCACAATTGTCAAAGATACTTCATGATAGTAAAATGCATCATGGAAACACATCTTGGGTCCACCAGCAGAAAAATTACCTCCTTATTAACCAAAGTTTAACCAATCTGGGAATCCTTTTCTTCATTATTGTATCCCTGACTACCTGCTTCCTCTTGATTGTTTTCCTCTGGAGACATATCAGGCAAATGCACTCAAATGCTTCAGGATTCAGAGACCTTAACACAGAAGCTCATGTGAAAGCTATGAAATTTCTAATATCTTTTATGATCCTCTTTATCCTGCATTTCGTAGGCATTTCCATAGATGTGCTATGCTTTATTCGGCTACAAAACAAACTTCTCTTTATAACTGGTTTGACAGTCACATGCATCTATCCCTGTGGTCACTCAATCATTTTAATTCTAGGAAACAAGCGGCTGAAGCAAGCATCTTTGAAGGCACTGAAGCTCCTAAAATGCTCTGTGACAAAAGGAAATCTCAGAGTCACATAAATGGGTTTGCAAATAAATAGCTGCCATGTTCTTCCACTGTTTTTTACTTGTTAGCTGATGTTATTAAAATATCCTGCTTTTGTTGACATCTCAAGAAATGAAATTTTCTAGTGGCACATTAAATCCACATGAAGTCTCACTTCACAAAGTGACTTGACTATGCAAATTCTTCTCACAAAATAACCAGATAACATTCAACCCAGAGATAAATTCATATAAATGCTTTTATGGTGAGAATAAACTAAACAAAAAACAAAAAAAACAAACAAAAAAAACATTTTTTGTGAATCACTGAAGCTCCCAGGATGAGTAAAAGAAAACAAGACCGATGGTTATGATCAGTCTTTGTGTCTACATAGAGCTAGGGACCAAATGTTGATGCTTGTGTGTGGTTTTGTCGTCTTTAAGCAGAGGTTATTGCCTTCATTGTGTAAGTCCTTATGATTTCTGCTAATGGAATATATTTGATACAATAAAAATATCCAGAATAATGGATATAATTCTGTCAAAAGCTGCTAGAAAAACAGAGTCTAGTCAAAAGAAAACAATGGTCTTGTCTAACTTCTGTTAGTTTCACTGTGTCTCTGTTTAGTTTCTATTTCCATGATGTGTACATTGATGAGAGTGGGGTGTTGAAGATTCCCACTATTACTGTGTGAAGTGCAATATGTAATTTGAGCTTTAGTAAAGTTTCTTTTATGAATGTAGGTGCCCTTGCATCTTGAGCATAGATGTTCAGAATTGAGAGTCCATCTTGGTACATTTTTCCTTTGACCAGTATGAAGAGTCCTTCTTTATCTTTTTTGATAACTTTTGGTTGATAGTTGGTTTTATTCAATATTAGAATGGCTACTCCAGCTTGTTTCTTGGGATCATTTGCTTGGAAAATTGTTTTCCAGCCTTTTAGTCTGAGGTAATGTCTGTCTTTGTCACTGAGGTGCATTTCCTGTATGCAGCAAAATGCTGGGTCCTCTTTAGGTATCCAGTCTGTTAGTGTATGTCATTTTATTGCGATATTGAGTCCATTGATGTTAAAAGATATTAAGAAAAAGTGACTGTTGCTTCCTGTTATTTTTATTGTTAGAGGTGGATTATGTTTGTGTGACTATCTTCTTTTGGGTTTTTTGAAAGAAGATTACTTTCCTGCCTTTTCTAGGGAGTAGTTTTCCTCCTTGTGTTGGAGTTTTGCATCCTATTATACTTTGTAGGACTGGATTTGTGGAAAGATATTCTGTAAGTTTGGTTTTGTCATGGAATATCTTAGTTTCTCCATCTATGGCAATTGAGAGTTTTGTTGGGTATAGTAGCCTGGGCTGGCATTAGTGTTCTCTTAGGGTCTGTATGATGTCTGTCCAAGCTCTTCTGACTTTTATGATCTCTGGTGAGAAGTCTGGTGTAATTCTGATAAGTGTGACTTTATATGTTACTTGATCTTTTTCCCTTACCACTTTTAATATTCTTTCTTTATTTTGTGCATTTGGTGTTTTGATTATTATGTGACAGAAGGAATTTCTTTTCTGGTCCAGTCTATTTGGAGTTCTGTAGGTTTCTTGTATGTATGTTCATGGGCATCTCTTTCTTTAGGTTAGGGAAGTTTTATTCTATAATTTTGTTGAAGATATTTACTGGCCCTTTAAGTTGGGAATCTTCACTCTCTTGTATACCTATTATCCTTAGGTTTGGTCTTCTCATTGTGTCCTGGTTATCCTGGATGGTTTGGGTTAGGACCTTTTTGATTTTTGCATTTTGACTGTTGTGTCAATGTTTTCTATGGTATCTTCTGCACCTGAGATTCTCTCTTCTATCTCTTGTATTCTCTTGGTAATGCTTGCATCTATAACTCCTGATCTCTTTCCTAGGTTTTCTATTTCCAGGGTTGTCTCCCTTTATGATTACTTTATTGCTTCTATTTCCATTTTTAGATCCTGGATGGTTTGTTCATTTCCTTCACTTGTTTGGTTGTTTTCCTGTAATTCTTTAAGGGATTTTTGTGTTTCCCTTAAAGTGCTTCTACCTGTTTATCTGTATTCTCCTGTATTTCTTTAAGGGAGTTATTTACTTCCTTCTTAAAGTCCTCTATTGCCATCATGAGACCCTGTATTCTCCTGTGTTTCTTTAAGGGAGTTATTTACTTCCTTCTTAAAGTCCTCTATTGTCATCAAGAGAAGTGATTTTAAATCCGAATCTTGCTTTTCTGGTGTGATGGTGTATCCAGGACTTGCTGTGGTGGGTTCTGATGATGCCAAGTAGCCTTGGTTTCTGTTGCTTATCTTCTTCCACTTGCCTCTCACCATTTGGTTATCTCTAGTGCTACCTGCCCTTCCTGCCTCTTACTGGAACTTGTCCCTCCTATGATACTGGTTTTGTCAGAACTCCTCAGAATCCAGCTGTCTCTGTGATCTTGTGATTCTGGGATCCAGGGATCCTTAGATACTGGATGTGTCAGAGCTCCTGGGAGTCAAGATTCCTCTGGGATCCTGAATTCCTGGTCTGACCAAGCTTCTGAGTTCTTGTTGGGTCAGAGCTCCCTAGAGTCAAGCTTTCTACGGGTGTTGCAGTGGTGGGTGGGGAGCCACAGCTTGAGTTTGCTCCTGGCACAGGTGCAAGCTGGATGGAATCCTAGTCTCCGACTGGGCAGGAGTTTGTGTTTCCCTGGTTCCTGTGGGGGTCCCAGTTACACTGGGTGTTGGGAAATATGTTGTGGCCTCAGCTGTAGTATTGAGTGTGTCAGAGCTCCAGTGCTACTGTGTGTGTGTCATCTCCTTGGGATTGAGCTTCTTCTGTGATCCTGTGATCCTGTGATTCTGGTTGTTTCATAGAACCTGTGATCCAGGGCATGTTAGAGCACCTGGGAATAGAGCTTTCTCTGGATGTTGTGGGACTAGGTGCAGAGCCAGCACCCAAGGTCTGCTGAGGGCACAGGTTCAGACCAGGAGGAACCCTTGGGGTTCTGCATCCCTGGATCCTGGGGGTCCCAGTTACTCCAGGTGTTGGGGCAGATGTTGTGGCCTCCTCACCTGTGATCCTGGGTGTGTTAGAGCACCTGGGAGTCGAGCTTCCTCTGGGTGTTGTGGGACTGGGTGCAGAGCCAGTGCACAAGATCTGCTGAGGGCACTGGCTCATATCAGAATGCAGCCTTGTTTGTAAGTCCAGCAAATCCACCTGCAATGAAGCAAAACCATTAGGAGTTGGGCAAATATTCTGCTAGAATACTGGAACCAAATGAGTTAATATGGTCAATGACAAAGAAAAATAATATTGAACTTGGGTAGAATATGATTTGATTTTTAAAGTGATTTTTTTTTTACTTTATATTGACTCTTTGTGAGTTTCACATGATGCACCCTACTTTTCCTCAACTTCCTGTCCCCTCATAACTACTCTTCACCCTTGCAATCTCCCCCACTATCAGCAGAAAGCAGTGTCAGCGTTCCTGCTCTCATGCTTCCAGAGCCAGCTCTACTGTGCTGCCCAGTCACAGCGCAGGGCCCACTCTCACAAAACACACAGAGTAAGTGCACATAAGATGGAGGTTTGGAAGTTTCACTTTACAGTAACCACTGGACTGAGAGTGAGGTCCCAGATGGAGGAGTTGGAGAAGGGACTGAAGGAGCTGAGGGAGTGGCAGCTCCATGGAGGAAGCAACAGTGTCAACTGGCCTGATCCCCCCCCCCCGTGGTCCTGGAGGCTGGACCACCAACCAAGGAATACACATCGAGGAACCCATGGCTCGGACCACATATGTGGCAGAGGAGGGCCTTGTTGGCCATCGGGGGAGGAGAGCCCTTGGGCCTGAGGGTGTTAGAGGCCCCAATAAAGGGGAATGTCAAGGTGGGAAGTAGGTGGGTGGGTGGGTGGGAGGTGGAATCCCTCATGGGGGGGGGGGATAGGGAGTTTCCAAAGAGGAGACCTGGAAAGGGGCTAACATTGGAAATGTAAATAAAGTATCAAAAAATAAATAAATAATTTAAAAAATAAAAAAGTTTAAAACAAACAAACAAACAAGAAAGATGGAGGTTTGGTATATAAATTATATTTTAAAAACCACAAAAGTTACATACACAAAACTAAGCCAACCAATAAATTCACAAATTAGTAAATGGATAGTTCTTTTTTTTTTAAAATGAAGAAACAAAGGACTGAAGACATAAGTGAAAGTTTAGATTCAGTTTCTGACACCCCATAAGCCAAATGTAGTGGCATATGCCTATAATTCCCACACTTGGGAGGTAAAAGCTAGAGGATCAGAAATCCAAAGCCATTGATGGCTACATAGCAAGTTTGAGGACAGTCTAGGATACATGAGACAATGTCTCAAAGAAAAAGGAAGCAGAAAAAGAAAGATAAGGGGTAAGTGAACATTTGTGCAAGCATTCAACATCCTTAGCCATTAGAAAAATACGAATTAAAACTGCTCTGGGATGCCATGTCACTCAGTCAGTGCTATCAAGAAGGCAAATAGCAACTTGATGCAAGGATGTAGGAAAGGGTCACTATAAACTGCAGCAGGAACTAAATTATTGCCTCCTACAAAATCCAGTGAGGAAATTCTTATAAGACTGGTGGCAGAATGATGATATGACACAGCTTTATCATTACTGAGAGTATACCTGAGGGACTCTAAGTCAGCAGACACAGAGGAACTGCCCCATCCATGCTTATTTTTGTAATAATCACAACAGCAAAGTAATGGATCCAACCTCAACATCCATCAAGATCCAAATGGACAAAGGATATACAGTACATATATGCACAGTGGAATTTTATTCACCACTAAAAAATCATGACATGCTGAAAAATGATGCAGCAGGGAATCACTACATTCAATGAAACAGCCCAGACTCAGAAAGACAAATGCTATGTGTTTTCTCTCACATGCTGACTATAGATTTAGGGTGTGTGTGTGTGTGTGTGTGTGTGTGTGAGTGTGTGTGTGTGTGTGTGTGTGTGTGTGTGTGTGTGTGTGTGTGTGTAGAAAGTAGGTTGAAAGAGGGGCAGAATGGGCCTTAATAGAGTTTGGAGTCATAAAGAGGGAGGGAGGAAAACAAAAAGGGAGGGAGGGAAGAGAGAGAGAATTAACTGATAGTTTGTTACTAAGAATAGGGCCAGAATGAGAAATGCAAGGATATTGATGAAGGCAATGATAGGAGAGTTCTCAAATAAATAAAGAATAATGATATATATGTATTAAAATGTGATAACAATCTATTACTGGGTGGGCTAACATATTATAGATAGATAGATAGATAGATAGATAGATAGATAGATAGATAGATAGATAGATGATAAATAGATAGAACGAACAATGGTTAATATTGACTATCAACTTTACAAGACCTAAAATCATCAGAGAACCAGGGGTCATCGAACACACCTTTAATCCCAGCACCCAGGAGGCAAAAGCGGGCAAATTTCTGAATTTGAGACCAGCCTATCTACAGAATAAGTTTCAAGACAGACAGGGCTACCCAGAAAAACACTGTCTCCAAAAAATCCAAAAATGAATAAATAAATGAATCACCAAATAGATGAGACTCCTGGTATATTCATTCATGATTATTTAGCAGAAATTCAGGTAGGAAATTCCACTTCAGTGTGGGTAGCATCATGCCATGAACTAAGCTAGATAAATCTGAGCATTCATTTCTCATTTCCTCCTGACGATGGATGCAATGTGATCAGCTGCATCAAGTCCTACTGCCATGAGTTCCTTACCATGATGAACTGTTTCTCAAACTGTGATCCAGAATAAACCTGTTCTTCTGTCATAGACATCCCACATTAATCGTAAGATGCCTGGGACCCCTGATGACAAGGAACAAAAACCTGCCGGAGGTACAGTGTTTCAGAGTACGAGGCTATGATCTCTTGTGGGCCCCAGTATGAGTACTGAGAGGCCCCAAGGCCTGCTTCTTTGAGGCAAGCACCTTGTGATGTCATTTCTGCAACTTTTCTTAGTACTTATCGTTCTCCTTATCTATTTACTGTTCCTTCTCTTTCCTCCTTCCTTGATGAAACCAGTATTTGGTGACCTGACAAGACCTAGTAGGAGCCCGCTTGATATCCAGGAACTAGATGTTACCGATAATATTAACGTGAAAACTGTTCATGAATTTAAGAGAAATGTAACTGTAGAGGAAGCTCTGCAAATTTGGGAAAATTGCACCCAATGTAAAATTGGATATGGTGATAGTTACAACATCTTGGGAAAGTTTGGTATGGTACAGTCACTTGCTCCTGCTGGAAAGTAACCTAGAGCCGCTGGCAGAGATGAGTAAATCTGCCGCTGTTTCCCCAGTCTTAGTCTCAGTTCTGTATCATAAAAACAAGACATCTTTATTACAAAACTGAGGATGGAATAACATACAGATATTTCCCAGAAAGACAGTAATGGGTTCCTTGGGCCTTGGGCTCAGGGACCACAGTGGCAGCCCCCTAGGAATTCTCCAAACAGGTTAAGTGAGGATGTTTTTGTAGACAGACAAATGGTGTCCTGGATGTTTGACCCAGATTGGAGATCTTGTGGGATTAGGGTATGGGACCCAGTAGAAAGGGATACTGGTAAAGGAACATGCCCTTTGCTATATTTTGAAGCTCACCTTGAAGCACATTGCCATGGGATTGTATTCCCAAACAAAAGAGAATTAAGTATCTACCTGAAGAATTACAATGTAGAAAATTAGAACAGCCATGAGAATTAAATAGGTGGTGTACAGTTCAGACCTAGGAAAAATGACAAAGACTGCAGGGTTAACAGTATGACCTCATCTTTGCCCTTTTATGAAACCATACTATCTCACACATGTCTGAAAGATATTGACTTTGTAACTGCAATATTGCTGCCCCTGACCTAATGGTCAGGAGATATTAAGAAAATGTGCTTTCTATAAAACTTTTATGTTTGAGATTTTATAGTTCATTTTTTCTGTTCTAAATCTTTACTACTCTGAATCACAAGAAAATGTTGGCACAGGAAAATAGAGAAACATTTACCCACCACCCTATGAACTTTATAACCCAACGTCATTGTATTATTTCAATAAAAGACTGGACTGAGTCAAGTCTGTAGAGCACTCTGATTCCCAAGTTCAGGGGCTCTCACTGCAAAGAAAAAAAAGCCTGTCAGCGTGTATCTATATTGTGTGTATTCTTATTCGACTACCAGGTATCCCTGGTGCTTGATGACCCCTGACTCATGTTGAGGCTGTACTGTGGCATTCTTTCTTGCATTTTGTTACAGCCATGAGGAAAGTAATTTAGATAGATGATAGATGAGTAGACAGATAGATGATGCTAAAGTCATCTGAGGGGAGGAAACCTCAATTTAAAAAATGCCTCCATTATTTTCTAGCAGCAGGCAAACCTGTAGGACATTTTCTTAATTAGTGATTGATGTGGTTGGTGTCATCCCTGGAATGCTGGAGCTGGGTTCTATAAGAAAGCATGTAAAACATGTCATATAAAAGGAGCCAGTAATTAAAACCTCTCCATGGCCTCTGCATCAGCTACTGCCTGAAAGTCCTGCCCTCACTGCTTTTGATTGTGAACTGTTATATAGAACTGTGAGTAAAATAAACCCTTTCCTCTACAAGATGATTTTGGTTAATTTTTATATCAATAGAAACCCTAACTGAGACAGACAGACAATAAACAAATAAGTATGTATAAGGAATGAAGTTCTTGTTCACACATGTAAGAACTAGGAAAACAAGGAACGTTAAGCATGCAAGCTGATCTCTTCTAAGAAAGGAGATGTGCATTTGTTTTCCACCCATAATTCTGGGATGGATATAGTTTACCATCTCGTGATCATCTGATATCCGTAGGACCGGGCGTAACTGGAATACCCCAGGCAATTATATTTGTTTATCCCAGACGTTTCTCCTACAGATCTTGAGCATTGCTTCTCAGTCCATAAAACTCATCTTTATAAAGGAGTCACTTCTACTTTACAACAGCTTAAGGAACATCTGTGTTATCTTAGAACCAGACCAATCCTGAATACTGTTGGCTATTATGTTTACCTCAATTATTTTCCCGAGACCACTATCTAGAGCATTGTTTCTGAGTCAACTGTACCCATCCTTATGAAAGAGGCCATGTGTACTTTGTAAAGAGTTCCAGTATAAAGATGTCTTAAACTCTGTTGTATATACAGTACTTAATTAATTATCAACAGTAATTTTCTTCCAAAATTGTGCTGTGCTTAAATATGGCTAAACTAAACTGCCTGGTATCAGACTCTGGAAATCTGAACCAGTGCCAACTAAGTTATGCTGAACTGGATGTCCTTCTTGCCTCTAGTGGATCATTTCTCTGTCAGTCATAACATTTGCAGAGACCCCATACAGATAGAAAGATAGATAGATGATAGATAGATGATAGATAGATGGATAGATAGATAGATAGATAGATAGATGGAGATACATACATACATACACATGTACATACATACACATGTACATACATACATACATACATACATACATACATACATACATACATAGTCATTGGGTAATAGGCATCTTGCTCAGAAGCCTATTTTCTTCACATTTATATTTAAACCAACTGGATAGGTTCCTAACTGTGTAAATGGTAATATTATATGTCATTTTCTTCTTTAATCCTTTATAAATTGCTACATTTTCTATGAAATAACTATTGTACTCAGAAAAAATGCCATAGAAGTTAAGGTGTACAAAAAAATCAATGTCAAATTATATAAAATAAAACACATCTGTGTACAGTGAAATGCTTTATTTAGGGAAAGAAATGATTCTATATGTTACTATTGTTGTGCATGAAATAATTCCTACAATACTTTTTTACTGGAGAAATCAAGTTATTAAACCAGCGTATATATAATATTCTGTTATGCTTGCAGACAGGTGTCTAGCATGACTGCCCTCTGAGAGGCTCCATAAAACTGACTCAGAGATGCAGACACACACAGCCAAACAGTGGTTGGAGCTTGGGAACACTTGTAGAAGAACAGGAGGAAGGAGTGAAGCCCCTAAAGGAATAGAACCTCCACAGGAAGACCAACAGAGTCAACTAATCTGGCCCTTGGGAGTTTCAGAGACTGAACCACCAACCAAAGAACATACTTGGGCTGGACCTAGGCCTCTCCACTCATATGTACCAGAAGGCAGCTTGGCCTTCATGTGGGTACAGAACAACTGGAGCGAGTGCTATCCCAAAAGCTATTGCCTGTATGTTGGATATGTTCTTCTAGCTGAGCTGCCTTGTCTGGCCTCAGTGGGAGAGGATATGCCTAGGCTCACAGAGACTTAATGTGTCAGGGATGGGGGATACTCAGGGGAACCCCTACATGCTCAGACAAGAAAGTGAGGGGTAATAAGGGAAGGATTGTGGAAGGGGGGAAGGAAGGAGGTAGTGAGTGAATTGTAAAGTGAATAAGTAAAAATAAATAAATAATAAAAAAGAAACCATTACTTTAAAAAACAGCATACATTAAAATTCCATTTTCATCAAATAAAATATCCAATTATGTCTCTAAAAAAAATCAATGTCATTAGCTTTTCCTAGTATGTCAAGAGAAGCCCAGTTCAAAAGCTCTCACTGGCTGTGCAAGTATAGACACTGACTTATTTTCTTAATTGTCCTGATTTTGGCTGGGATGGCTTAGTCCTCATGGACTTTGTGATTCTATCTTGAACAGCTTCATTAGTTCTTTACCTCTGAGGATTCCTTGAAACTGAACCCATAGCCTTCTCTTTGAGCAAAGATTTAATTTTGCTCATAAAGGGTGACATGCAATCTACCAGACTTGGACTTCTTTAAAACTAAATTTTCAGCTTGTAAATATTAGGCAATATAGACAGTAACTATTCTAATTCTAAATACACATGCTGACAGGCTTCTACAAGAAAGTCTCTGAAGATCAATTCTTTGAAATCCTTCTTTCACTGAATTCTATGGTTGAACAATTTCCTCCATAAGAAACCTCTTTGCTTTCAGTCCTGGGCATACCTAGTCAGGTGGCTCATTCTATAAGTGCATATTCTTTACATATTAAAGCAGTGGCTTAAAGGAGATGTCAAGGTCTTATGGAGTACCTGAGTTTCAGCACTCTTTTTCTATCAAGATTTGTGTTTCTCACACTTTTAAAATTTGAGGACAGATATTATCTCCTGAAAACTAGGGCATCTACTTATATTTCTGAAGGATTATTCACCAAGAGTGTGTGTGTGTGTGTGTGTGTGTGTGTGTGTGTGTGTGTGTGTGTGTTTCAAAACTGTGTGTGCCTGTATGGGGGGTATACGTAGCCATGCATGTGCATGTGGAGGTCTTATCAAATGTCTTTCTTAATCACTATCTGGCATATGGACTCTAGAAAAGAACTGACACTAAAATACCCCCCCTTAGAAAATGAGATTTGTTAGGAACAAGAGTGTCATGATGCATTACCACAGACAACATCACTAAGCCATGAATTGGTAAAGCATTATGAGGGACAGATCACAGAGGCAGCATCATAGGGCTATGAGGTGAAAGGGCATTATAGAAACATTAAGAACATTAGCTTAAGGTTAAATGGCAAAAGAGATCTCTGCTGTGGACTGTATTAAAGAGAAACCTGAGGAAAAGGGAAGGAAAAGAAAGAAAAAGAAAAAGAGAGGGAAGAAGGAAGAGAGGGAGAGAGGGAAGGGAGAGAATGAAAGAAAACAATAACAGAAGCATGTAAGCCGGAGAAACAGGGAAAGAGAATAAGAATAAGAGAGTAGGAGGTCTTGCTTTGATAACTCTCCCTGAGGTATGGGAAGCTTTGCTGTAGCTCGAAGTCAGGTTCCGATCAGGCATCAGCTGAAATGAAGAAGCGCATTTGCTTACAAGTATGTGTTGCACCCTTATAATGTGGAAAATGGAGAAGCAGGGGGCTTTCCAATTCTTTGTCTGGAGGGAGAGGCCACACAGAGAGGCAAGTCTGATCTTAAAGCAACAGGCCCATAATACAATAGTGTTCGTCAACTTATTTTTAAGTAGGGCTTCAATCCAATAGTGTTCGTCAACTTATTTTTAAGTAGGGCTTCAATCTCACTGTTTTAACTCAACTGCTTGATAAGTGTACTCCTGGAGACCTATGTGTCTCCTCTTCAAATGCTGAATTAGCAGACACAGGCCATGGCATCTGGCCTTCATCTGGGTGCTGGGGATGCAAAAATCACATTGCCATGTTTGCATAGCAAACATTTTAGCTACTGAGAAACCTTCTCTGTTCTTGTGATTTTATTTTCATATTCTAAAATGTAAAGAATTTCTTCAGACTTCTGATTTGGCATATTCTTTTTTACTTAATATTTTATATTTTCATTCATTAGTACTGTACTTATTTCTATTACTCCTTCTCCCTTCTCCAACTCCCCATGCCCTTCAATCTTCCTCCCAAGTTTGTGACTTCTTTTTCTAGTGTGTGTTGGGGGGTGGGTGGGTGGGTGGGGGTGGGGGTGTATGCATATATGTATCCTACTAAGTTACTAAGTTCATTTATTGTTGTGTATATGTATATGTATTTGCCTATAGAGCTGACTTTGCAATTGGATAACCTATCAGGGGGCTCACCCATGGAAGAGATTCTCTTCTCTTTCTGCAACCAAGAGTTTACCCATAACACTCCATCTATGGAAAAGCCTTATGAGATTTTTCCCATCCACAATAGTTTGTCAACTTGTATTACCATGTTCCAGTCTTGTTTTGTATAAAGCAAGTGGTGCACACCTTTAATCCCAGTACTTGGGAGGCAGAAGCAGGTGGATTTCTGAGTTCGAGGCCAGCCTGGCCTACAGAGTAAGTTCCAGGACAGCCAGGGCTATACAGAGAAACCCTATCTTGAAAAGAAAAACAAAAAATCACTCTAGAGAACTGTATCTTTCAACCAGAGCTCCGTGGTTCTATCTCAAATACAGTTTTACAATTCACTGTTTACTCTTCTCTATTTCCTTTTAAATTTAAGTCTCTTCCTTTTTATAAACATGTAAATGAATATATTTTGTTGCTAGTATTTAACTTTATTTGCATGTGCTTTCTTATGTATTTTAACATCTCTTTTCCATACATATAAAATATGCTGACTCTAAAAAACATAAAAGTTGACAAAAGGAAGCTACAAATGAACATGAAGTTTACAATCTCAGAAAGCAACAATCAAAATAGATACTCAATCTAATATGGTAGTTCATGCAAATAACTCCATAACTCAAAAGGCTGAAGCAGGAAGACTGTATTGATTTCAAGTCCATCCTGTGCTATAGCAAGATCCTGTGACAACATACACATATATCACTCATTCTCCTTGAGTGTGGAAAACAAATACTAAAATGCAAACACTATATCCCTTATTTGCAACACTGACTGTAAGAACCAAGACATGTAGAACAGATTAGCCAACTCTTAAACATCTGGCTTGGTTATGAGTAATGGAGAAGAATAAGATACACAAATCACAATTTAAATGAATTCTATTTAGAGGACCCAACACGTGTCTGGAAAGAGAAAGAAAAAGAAGAGTCTTTGTATCAAGGAAATTATGCATAAGACATGCAAACAGCTAGTATAAAACATGCAGCAAATTCAATTCTGATAATGTCACAAGCATATAAGTAAAAATAAATAAAAAAGAAAGAATGGAAAATTAACATAAAAGTTATAATATTAACAGCAGTTTAACATGAGATGAATAAATAATGAAGTCAAATAATGAAGAAATACAAATAAACTCATAATTTACAAACTTATTCAATCATCAAGCATAATATACTAAAAATACTGAGGCATATATAAATAAATAATCTATTTGATACATAAGATTAGAGGGATGAATGATCTATAATAAGCTAAAAATGTGCCTACACTTAGATTGTTTTCATATAAGCACACGGTATAATAAGCATTGCTTATTATTATGGCACAACTGTAACAGTTGTATGAAGGTTTTCAAAACAATAAAGTTACTCTGGCCAGGAAAACAGGTAGCCTAACTTCAGACCTGCATCACTCCCTCCACTTTGGTTCCAAACCCAATCCCCAAAGTCTCATCTCCAGCTCTATAACAGACCATTTACTCTGTCCTCCTATCCTGTCTGTCTCCACCTCTAGTGGATCCATAGACCATCTCCTCCAAACTCCCTTCTACTTGAACATTTTAATACCACAACTACTAACTCCAGCAGGCATTCCTGGGAATCTGCCAGCAGCCTACGACAGAGGCAAGTAGGCTAGCTAAGCACTTATGATAGCTTCAGATCTTCAATCTCCCTCCTCTCCTCCATATCCATTCCCAGCCCTGTAGCACAATGCTTGCTATGGCCTATTCTCACTTTCTGCCCCCATTCTGAGCAAACATTGGTGGAATAATCTGCTTTCTTCCCACTTGTGGACTGCTGAATCTCCCCCTTGATATCCCAAACATGTTTCTAAGTGTCAGCCTCCAATACCTAGAAACACATTTTATCAGAAACCCCCAGTGATCACACATAGCAGAATCCCAGAAGAATTTACTACAACATGCAACCACATTATTCTCTTAAGAACCAGAGATCACAACAGAAATCAATGTACAAAACACCCACCTAACAAAGACAAGACCAGATAGCAAAACAAAGAATTAAAATTTTCACAAACCCAGATCCCTAGACACCAATGTAAAAACACGATCAAGAACAGTCAGGACAATATGTTTCTACCCCAACATGGTACTGCCTTAGAAACATTCAAAGAGAAATAGAATCAAGTCCAGAAATAAATCCATGAATTTATCATCAACCACTTTCCAACAGAGGTGCCTAGAAGACAAAGTGGAGAAATTTTAGAGGTCAGAAAATAGTTTTGAAAAAAATTATATCTGTACACAGTAGAATTAACCTAGATACCTTACCATGCAATATATAGATTTTAGCTAAATGGACCAAGGCAAATAAAAAACGGTAGCCCTGAAAATTGTTGAATAAAATAGGTGAGAAAGAATTTGTCTAGGTGAACAAAATGGATATTACCCAACAAGCATAGGTAATACAATCAAAAATAGACAAATTATACAAATTAAAAATGAAAAGTTTCTATGTATCAAATGAGACAATGGACAGAAAGGAGATATGACTGACATATTTGAAATAATTGTAGAGTACTTGCTTGTTACAGATTAATATCCAACTTGTAAAGAACGAAAACATGTCTTTGAAGAACCAAGTTGGAATTTTGATGGTGATTGCATTGAATCTGTAGATTGCTTATTGTAGGATGGCCATTTTTACTATGTTAATCCTACCAATCTGTGAGTACGGGAGATCTCTTTATTTTCTGAGGCCTTCTTCAAATTCTTTCTTGAGAGACTTGAAGTTCTTGTCATATAGGTCTTTCACTTGTTTGGTTAGAGTTACGCAAAGATAGTGTATATTATTTGTGACTATAGTGGAGGGTATGGTTTCCCTATTTTCTTTCTCAACCTGTTTATCATTGTATAAAGGAAGGCTACTGATTTATTTGAGTTAATTTTATATCCAACCATTTTGATGAAGTCATTTTGAGCTGTAGAAGTTTTCCCGTAGAATGGATACAGAAAATATGGTACATTTACACAATGGAGTACTACTCAGCTATTAAAAACAATGAATTCATTAAATTCTTAGACAAGTGGATGGAACTAGAAAATATCCTGAGTGAGGTAACCCAATCACAAAAGAACACACAAGGTATGCAGTCACTGATAAGTGGATATTAGCCCAAAAGCTCAGAGTACCCAAGATACAATTCACAGACCACATGAAGCTCAAGAAGAAGGAAGACCATAGTGTGGGTGCTTCGGTCCTTCTTAGAAAGGAGAACAAAATACTCACAGGAGCAAATACAGAGACAAAGTATAGAGCAGAGACTGAAGGAAAGGCCATCCAGAGACTGCCCCACCTGGGGATCCATCCCATATTCAATTACCAAACCCAAACACTATTCTAGATGCCAAAAGGTGCTTGCTGACAGGAGGCTGATATAGCTGTCTCCTGAGAGGCTCTACCAGAGCCTGACAAATACAGAGGCAGATTCTCACAGACAACCATTGGACTGAGCATAGGGTGCCCAATGGAGGACTTAGGAAAAAGACTGAAGGAGCTGAAGGGGTTTGCAATCCCATAGACAGGAACAACAATATCAACCAACCAGAACCCCAAAGCTACCAGGGACTAAACCACCATCCAACGAGTACATACACATGGAGGAACCCATGGCTCCAGCTGCACATGTAGCAGAGGATGGCCTTGTCTGGCATGAATGGGAGGAGAGGCCCTTGGTCCTGTGAAAGCTCAGTGTCCCAGTGTAAGGGAATTTGAGGGCAGGGAGGCAGGAATGGGTGGGTTTGAGGGGAACACCTTAATAGAAGCAAGGGGAAAGGGGATGAGATAGGGTGTTTCTGGGAAGGGGGAAACTGGGAAAGGGGATAACATTTGAAATGTAAATAAAGAAAATATCCAATAAAACAATTATATCCAGCCACTATGCTGAAATTGTTTATCAGCTGTAGAAGTTCTCTGGTAGAATTTTGGGGGTCACTTAAGTATATTATCATGTCATCTGCAAATAGTGACACCTTGACTTCTTCTTTGCCAATTTGTATCCCCTCGAACTCCTTTTGTTGTCTTATTCCTCTACCTAGAATTTCAAGTACTGTATTGAATTGATACAGGAAGAGTGGGGAACCTTGTCTTGTCCCTGACTTTAGTGGGATTGCTTCAAGTTTCTCTCCATTTAATTTAATATTGGCCATTGGTTTGCTATATATTGTTTTCATTATGGTTAAGCATGGGCCTAGAATTCCTGATCTCTCCAATACTTTTAACATGAAGGGGTGCTGTATTTTGTCAAAGGGTTTTTCAGTATCTAATGAGATGACCATGTGATTTTTTTTTCTTTGAGTTTGTTTATATAGTGGATTACTTTAAATGAATTACTTATATTGAACCAACCCTCCATCCCTGGGATGAAGCCTACATGACTGGGGTGAATGATGGTTTTTAAATTCAGTTTGCTAGAATTTTATTAGTAATTTTACATCAATATTCATGAGCAACATTGACCTGAAGTTCTCTTTCTTTGTTGGGTCTTTGTGCAGTTTATGTATCAGAATAATTGTGTTTTCAAAGAATGAATTCGGTAGTATATTTTTTGGAATAGTTGGA
This sequence comes from Uromys caudimaculatus, assembly GCA_028551405.1. NCBI lineage: Eukaryota > Metazoa > Chordata > Mammalia > Rodentia > Muridae > Uromys > Uromys caudimaculatus. The sequence continues at coordinate 15,884,527 of CM052700.1, forward strand.
AGAGTGTTGGTATTAGCTCTTCTTTAAAGGTCTGGTAGAAATCTGCTCTAAAGCCATCTGGCTCTCTGGGATTTTTGTTGTTGTTGTTGCTGTTGTTGTTGTTGTTGTTGTTGTTGTTGTTGTTGTTGGGTAGTTTTTAATAACTTCTTCTATGTCATTAGGAGATATGGTCCTGTTTAGATAGTTTAATCTACTCTTAATTTAACTTTGGTATGTGGTATCTATCTAGAAAATTATCCATTTCATCTATATTTTCCAATTTGGTTGAGTATAAAAGGCTTTTAAAGTAGGATCTGATTATTGTTTTGAATTTCCTCAGTTTTTGTTGTTTTGTCTCCCTTTTCATTTCTGATTTTGTTTATTTGGATACCATCTCTGTGCCCTTTAGTTAGTTTGGCTAGGACTTTACCTATCTTGTTGATTGTCTCAAAGAACCAGAGTTTGATTTTGTGGATTCTTTGTTTCATTCTCTTTGTTTCTATTTGGTTGATTTCAGCCCTGAGTTTGACTATTTCCTGCCCTCCTCTCTAATTTCATATGGAAAAACAAAAACCCGGAGTGGCAAAAACAATTCTCAACAATAAAAGAACTTCTGAGGGAATCAACATCCCTCATCTCAAGCTACACTACAGAGCAAAAATGATAAAAACCGCATGGTATTGGTACAGAGAAAGACAGGTTGATCGATGAAATAGAGTTAAAGACCCAGAAATAAAACCACACATTTATGGATACTTGATCTTTGACAAAGAACCCAAAAATATACAATGGAAAAAGGAAAGCAGCTTCAATAAATGGCGCTGGTCTAACTGGCAGTCAGTGTGTAGAAAAAATGAAAATATCTCTGTATTTGTCACCTTGCACAAAGCTCAAGTCCAAGTGGATCAAGGACCTCGCCATAGAATCAGATACACTGAATCAAACAGAAGAGAAAGTAGGAAAGAGCCTCGAATCCATTGGCAAAGAGGTTGGTGGAATTTCCTAAACAGATCTCCAATGGATTAGGCTCTAAGATCAAGAATTGATAACTGGACTTCATGAAACTGAAAAGCTTCCTTAAGGCAAATGACACAGTCAATAGGACAAATGGACAACCTACAATCAAAAATGAAGTATAGAGCTAAACAAAGAATTCACAACAGAGGAATCTTGAATGCTCAAGAAACACTTAAAGATATTTCAAAGTCCTTAGTCATCAGAGAAATGCAAATCAAAACAACCCTGAGATTCCACCTTACACCAATCAGAATGACTAAGTTCAAAAACACAGGTGACAGCACATGTGGAGAAAGATAAACATTCTTCCATTGTTGGTGGGATTGCAAACTGGTACAACCACTCTGTAAATCGATCTGGAGGTTCCTCAGAAAATTGGAAATAGATCTACCTGAAGGCCCAGCTATACCACTCTTGGGCATATACCCAAAAGATGCCCCACCATGCCACAGGGGCACATGCTCCACTATGTTCATCTCTGCCTTATCTGTAATAGCCAGACGGTGATGACCCAGATGTCCCACAAGGGAAGAATGGATACAGAAAAATTGGTTCATTTATACAATGGAATACTATTCAGCTATTAAGAATGAAGACATCCTGAGTTTTGCAGGCAAATGGATGGAACTAGAAAATATCATCCTGAATGAGGTAACTCAAACCCAAAAGGACATGCATGCTACATACTCACTAATAAGTGGATATTAACCAAAAAAAAAAAAAAAATACAGATACCCATGATACAATCCACAGAACTCAAGAAGGTTAACAAGCCAACGAGCTTCAATCCCACTTGGGAAGGAGACAAAAACAATCACAGGAGGCAGAGGGAGGGAGGGATCTGGGTGGAAGAGGGGAAGGGGAGGGGAAAATGGGAACATGATCAGCTATTGGGGGGAGAACAGAAGAGAAGCCCTGAGGCCCAACAGAATGAATGGAAATATGCAATCTCTATGGAGGGGGTGAGGTAGGAGTATCCTCTAGTATGTACCAGAGACCTGGGAGGTAAGAGACTCTCAGCACTCAAAGAGAGTAAGTAACCTTAAATAAAATGCAAGAGAGATCTTGAAGAGTCCACCTCTAGTAGAAAAACAAGACATCAAGTGGAGGGATGGGGTTGCCATTCCACAGTCAAAAATTCTGACCCAGAATTGTTCCTGTCTAAAAGAACTGCAGGAATAAAAATGGAGAAGAGACTGAAGGAAAGGGGGTCCAGTGACTGGCCCAACTTGAGATCCACCTTAAAGGGAGGCTCCAAGGCCTAACACTATTACTAATGCTATTGTTTCCTTACAGACAGAAACCTAGCATGTCTGTCTTCTGAAAGGCCCAACAAGCAGCTGACTGAGACAGAGGCAGATACATAGACCCAACCAGTGGACAGAAGCTGGGAACTCCTGTGGTTGAATTAAGGAAAGACTGGAAGAAGCTGAGGAGGGCAACCCCAAAGGAAGACTAGTAGTCTCAACTAACCTGGACCCCTGAGATCTCTCAGATACTGAGCCACCAACCAGGCAGCATACACTAGCTGGTCCAATGCCCCAACATTTATAGGAGAGGACTGCCTGTCTGACCTCAGCAAGTGATGTGCCTAACCCTTGAAAGACTTGAGGTCCCAGGGAGTGAGGAGGACTGAGGATGAGACATCCTCTTGGGCACAGGAGGGAGGAGGAATGGGATGAAGAACTGTGGAAAGGCAGACTGGGAGGGGGAGTAACGACAGGACTGTAAAAAAAAAGAAAAAGAAAAACCACACACAAGCAGTTTGGAGGAACTAGTTGACATGGTGTTTGTGAATGTATATAGTGTCCCTTTAAAGGAGAACTGAGCATTTCAGGAATGAGGTCAAATAATAGCAAAAGATGAAAATAATATATAATTTGAAGAATCTATCATAATCTAGCTGGACCCCTGAAAATGAATTCATCACAGTGATATCTCAAATTGAGTGCTCTGTCTGCAAACATGTTCAATATTTTAAAAATTTGCATTATCTCAGCAACTGGAGAACACATAGTAGGGCCATTGGGGGATGGACACCATGGACTAATCAACTGTTTTGCCCTAAATGAGAAGCAAAGGATCTCCTCCATTAACTGTGTCCTTACCAGTTATCTCCAGAATGTGTGTGATTGGTTCAATAGTGCTGAGCAACATTATACTAGCCTTGCACCCAGAAACCTATCATCCAGTAATGACATTCATTTGAAGTATCTGGACAGTCCCCAAGAACTTAAATGTGCATTTTGGTACAGTCATCTTAGCTTTCATTTTCTCACAGTAGCCAATTTCCCTCACTTACTTTTTTTCTGGCTAAAGTGGAAAATTTACAAAATAGATCATTGGCCCTGTTAGGATGCTTTGTAATTTCCTTGCTGGACAGTCTTACACTGCTAACCTGAACCCTTGGAGCTACAGGGAGAACATCACCAAAATGTTCATGCTTCGAGTAAAAAGGGGGTGTGGGAGTATATCTAGCCAATAACTGTATTTAAACTATTATGCCACTAGTATTGTTTTCTTTTTTTCTTTTAATTATATCCTTACAAGGATATACAAGCTGGTGAAACTCAATGCCACAGTTTGAATAAACCCCAGCACAAAAGCCTGAGTATGTGTCATGAAAATGTAACTTCACTTCCATTCTCTTTTTATGTATTGTATTTCTTCTCTTCTGTAACCTTCAACTATTTCATATAAGATAAAAATTGGTTGTAGTGTTTGTCAAAACTAGCAATTCTCTATCCTCTGGCTTAGTCATTTTAATTTGGGAAAATAATAAATTACAACAGGCATCTTTCAGAGTGCTGTTTGGTGTCCATTTCTGGTGGCTGTGATAAACACCATGACCAAAAACAGCTTGGGGAGTTTATTCGGCTTACCTGCGTACCACAATCACTGAGAAGAAGTTAGAACAGTAACTAGTAGTAGGGAACTAAACCAGAGGCCATGCCGGAACTTTTTTCCTGGCTTGCTCCACTAATTTCTTATACAAACCAGGCCCAACTACCCACAGTAGATGACACCACCAACAGGGGATAACACTGCCCAGCATGGGTTGGGCCTTCTTATATCAATCAACAATCAAGAAAATGCCCCCAGAGATATGTCCACAGGGCAGTCTGGTGGTGGCAATCCTCAATTAAGATTTTCTTTTCTCAGATGACCCTAAACTAACCAGATATGTCAAGATACTGGCATATAGAAACATAGTATGATGTGAAATATTTGTTTTTATGAATAGGCTTAGTAGCATATATAATTTTCTAATACATAAGTTATCTAGAAAAGGCAAGTTGAGCCAAGAGCCAAGGCAAAACAGAAAGACTCTGTTCAAAAACAAAACCAAATGAACTAGAAAGATGGCTTAGTTGTTAAGACCACTTGATACTCTTTCAGAGGACCCAGGTTCAGTTCCCAGCACCAGCATCCACATGGCAGCTCACAAATTATACACATAAGATGAAATTAAATAAGACTTTTTAAAACATAAAATTTTCTAATGTTTGCATTCTTATAGTTTATTCTATCAATGTTGGGTGCGTACCTTATGAGTGATCAGGACTGGTTATTAAAATCATGAATCCCTTGAGCATTTTGACAGTCCAAACTGGCTCATCCTTTTAATAATTTTACTAATAATTTTAGAATTTTATATAATATATTTTTATCATATTCACTCTTGAATTCTTCCTCTAATTACTTCCTATCCCTCTCCCACTTCTTTTTTTAATTTAATAACCCATAGACTCCAACTGGGGCAGTCCATATAACTCTTGGCATGGGACCATCCAAGAGAGTATGATTGACTTAAGCATATACATTTTTATATCCCTTGTTCTCTAAAAAATTCTGTGCTCTTTGGTCCCTTCTTTCCAGCACAAATGTCAGGTACATATTATGTAATTCACTCCTTCAAAGATTTTCATTTGGTCTGTGGTAAACTGCATCTGTGTTATACAAACAAACCTTTTTGTATAAGAATGTTGTCATAGAAAATTAGAAGGTGTTAAGTATCCAAGAATTATTCTATTAAAATATTATATAGTAAAGTGCTTTTCAGTAATTCTAAACAAAAATCAGTCTGTGTGTAAAGAGTAAGAGTCTGGAGTTGTTCCCAAAAATAATGAATCTGTCATACCCCTCCACCCAAGGCTCAGGGGACATTGCAGAAGAGAGAGTGAAACTATTATAAGAGCATAAGTGATATTTGACAACAATGAAACAGTGTTTTCTAGACAAAATAGGCCAGCCACACATACGAACTCACAGTGATTATGACAGTATGCACAGGGCTCCTATGAGCTCAAACCAGACAAAAATCTCAACATAGAGGGCACATTAAGATGGGCATAGTCCCACCCCTATATGAGAAGCTACTAGCAATTAATAACTATTAAGAGTAAGAAAATTCATTTTCTTTAAGAATGTGACCCTTGGTAGGTCATTCTTGTTCCAGGGGTTGTCCCCACTCAAGAGTATTTGGGCAAGGACACATCGTATAGGCAGTTATGGCTGATCCAGAGATTTATTTACACTAGGAGTTTATGGTGAATTTGTGGTTGATCTAAGTGACCAGAAACCAGTTTACCCAAGATAACTTTAACCTTGAAAGTATTATTAGGAATTTTTTACAGTAAGCACAGTTATAGTTCAGAGGTCCACTACATTGTGAATGCTGTCATTATGTGGCTGTCACTGAGAGTTCTTGGCCTGACTTTCAATTATGACAATGCTTTTAAGACCACTCCATGTTGGATATATCAATAATTTCTTCCTTTTAAATGCCAAATGGAATTTTATGGAAAGAATTTGTCCATGCACTCATTAATGATGTCTAGAACGTCTCCAGGATTAAGAATTATAAAATATACCATAACCACACAAATATCAATATATTTGTAGACATACATTTTCACTCTGTGGATAAGCTCCAGGGCTGTTATGCCTGAGTCAAATGTTTAGCTTTTTAAGAAATGCCTTTCTCACTGTTAGCACTGCTTCTTGGGAAGTATATCGCAGTGATCACATAAATGAGACACAGGTGAAATCCTGTGGTTCAGCTGCTTGTTGATACTTGGAGTTTCATTCCTGTTTGCATTCATTCATTGAAGTCAATCAGGTAGATGTGCAGCGCTATCCTAGCACAGTGCAAGTTTGTTTTTCCAATGACTAATAATGATAGCAAGTAACTATTCATGTACTTATATGATATTCATAACTGTCTGTGACAAAGAAAAGTCAGCAGTAAAACATTTAAATCACTTGGTTAAGAGATAGTTTCCATTTATTGCATTTTCATAATTACTTATTAATCCATATATAAATTTTTGTGATATGTATGTTTGTAAGAATATTTTTGTTCAACCTCTGGCTTGTCTTTCCATTTTTATTACACTGTATTTCAAAAATAGAAGTTTAAATTTTAATAAAGTACAATGTGTCATTTTTTTCATATTTTTATTTTTTTTTTTTATTCACTTTACATCCTGATCACGGACCCCTCCCTCCTCTTTTCCCAGCCTCACCCTCACTAAGCCCTCCCCCTATTGTCCCAATATATCATTTTCTTTTAAAAAGGAAAAGAAAGAAGATAGAAGGGAGGCATTGCATCATTTAACTGGTGTTCTGTATAAAACAAAAAAGAACTCAAAATATTGGAGACCTGGCCCCAGCCAAGCACCACATGGCCTGGGCAGTCATAGCAAGCCTGAGATGACCGCAGACACCCAGAAATGCCAGGTTGCCACTAAGATAAGCAAGTGGGAGAGAGGTGGGGAAAAAGAAGCATAACAGTGTGTGCACTGTAAAGAGAAGCAGAACTGGAGACTCCACAGTAATGAGAAACAGCCTGATATGAGTAGCCAGAGATGCTACGTGAGGCCATGGTTAAGTCCTGGCCTGTGCTGACACCAAGGGCCATGTCTGGGTCTATGGCCTTGCAGCACTGGAAGTCTGCTACCCCCAAAGGCCATGTGGATATCCCTCGTCTGAGCCATGTTGATGTCTGAAGATTGAGCAGAGCTGACCCCACTATTCACTGGGTACAGCAAAAGCACATCCCACACACACCTCATCTGGGCAGCACAGTAGAATTGGTCCTGTTGGCATGGGCACAGGTGAGCTAGCCCTGCCATTTGTCTGCCACGTGGTGGTGTGGGTTAGAGAAAGATGTTCTGCCCCCACTTTCTTCTTTCCACCTACAGCAGGCAGGAGAGCTGGCCCAGTCCCTCTATGAATGGCTGTAGCAGTTGAAGGGGCCAGTCCTGCAGACCTAAAGCTGTGGGATCTTCATTACACAACAGCAGAATATCTGAGAGGAGTCTCAGTGAAGATCCAGTATTGATAGTGTAGCAGAAGCCAGATGCCTCCAACCAGACCAATGTCTCATTGCAATGAACATTTTCAAGTAAAGGTGACTTAACAAAAGGGTATACTGTGTGACACACTATGGCATACTACAACTTCCACATGTTGTTCTTGTTTTTGGTTTTGGTTTTAGTTTTTTTGCTCTAGTTATTGTTCGGTTTTGGTGGTGGTGGTGGTAGTGGTAGTGGTGGTGGTTTGGTTTGGTTTGGTTTGATGTTGGGTTTTGGGGGGTTTTGGGGGTTTGCAAGCACAGAGGGCGGGGATGGGGAAATGGGTGGGATGGTGCTTGTGATGTGAAATTCACAAAGAATCAATTAAAAGGTATTTTTTATGGAAAGTTAAATTATGAGGAGCGTTAGTTTGTTAAACTTTCTTAAAAGGTCTATTTCTCAGTATGGAGCCAAAATTTAAATTCCTTAATAGTAAGCAGCATGATTGTATACCCGGATGGGAGTCCTTCACTAATTTCAGCTGCTGCCAATTTTCTAATTACTAGGAAATTCTTGAGAGTTGGTTTAACCTAATATAACCCAGGAAACCCAACTAAATTTAGTTCAGTTGGTCTTTTGCTACACTCTAAATTCTAAAATACTCTTTTAAAAAATGTTCATTGTTTATCTAAAATTCAAATTTAACTGAGTGTCCTACTTTTTATATATTCAATCTAGCAGCTGTACTGAGGTTACCAGAATGATTTCTGAATCCCAAATTTGTAAAACTTAGCCTCAGATAAACAGCTTGGGATCATGGAAAGGAATTGAGTCAATTTGCATCTTAGCAAATAGTAGCTCAGCCTAAATTAACTGTGCATAAAAAGAAAAATGACCTCTGGAGAAGATAAATGCACATACAATATCCAGGCTAAGGATCGTCAAACACACTGTTTTTAAGACTAATTGAGATTAAAGGAAACTGCCTCCAGTCTTCACGTATAATTCCCATCTTCATCAAGATAGACTGCAACTTAAAGAGATAACGACAAGGACAGCGAACACTAAACAACCAAGTGTAGAGACAAAACTACATCAAGTCAGCCAGAAACTAATTGGATACTTCTCTACTTTAAAATGACATATGAAACAGATACTATCTTAATGTTTGTAGCTGTTGGTGAGGCCTTAGTAGGGATCTTAGGAAATGCATTCATTGGATTGGTAAACTTCATAGGCTGGATGAAGAATAAGAAGATTGCCTCTATTGATTTAATCCTCTCAAGTCTGGCCATGTCCAGAATTTGTCTACAGTGTATAATCCTATTAGATTGTATTATATTGGTGCAGTGTCCAGACACCTACAGCAGAGGTAAAGAAATGAGGACCGTTGACTTCTTCTGGACGCTTACCAACCATTTAAGTGTCTGGTTTGCCACCTGCCTCAGCATTTTCTATTTCTTCAAGATAGCAAACTTCTTCCACCCTCTTTTCCTCTGGATAAAGTGGAAAATTGACAAGCTCATTCTCAGGATTCTTCTGGCATGCTTGATTCTCTCTGTGTGTTTTAGCCTCCCGGTCACTGAGAATTTGAATGATTTCAGACGTTGTGTCAAGACAAAAGAGAAAATGAACTCTACTTTGAGATGCAAAGTAAATAAAGCTGGATATGCTTCTGTAAAGGTAAATCTCAACTTGGTCATGCTGTTCCCCTTTTCTGTGTCCCTGGTCTCATTTCTCCTCTTGATCCTCTCCCTATGGAGACACACCAGGCAAATGCAACTCATTGTAACAGGGTACAAAGATCCCAGCACAACAGCTCATATGAAAGCCATGAAAGCAGTAATTTCCTTCCTTATCCTGTTTGTTGTCTACTGCCTGGCCTTTCTCATAGCCACATCCAGCTACTTTATACCAGAGAGTGAATTAGCTGTAATTTGGGGTGAGCTGATAGCTCTAATTTATCCCTCAAGCCATTCATTTATCCTAATCCTGGGGAACAGTAAACTAAAACAAGCATCTGTAAGGGTGCTTTGTAGAGTAAAAACTATGTTAATGGGAAGAAAATATTAGCATCATGGACATATCTGAAGACAAGCTTTCACTTTCACAAGATGATTATCTTTCATTCTTACATGAACATTGCTTTCAGGCAGTGACATCCTTTTAACAAACTGAAATTGAATCTTGGGAAATCTCATATACAGCAACTTTGCATGCCTCTATCTCTATTTCTCTCTCCTTTTTCTACTTAGTTGACATAAAAAAGAATTTTCAGAACAAATTATAACAAATATCTACAGAGGAAAGCACATTTTCATAATCAGCTTGGAATCACTCCTTCAAATGCAAAGCTGCCTGACAAATTAAAAACAACTGTAACAGTATCTACTGTGTTTGCATTCTTTGGAAAAGCAGGTGGTTTGTTCTTAAAGCGTGACTTAGAGTTTTCTTTTTACGTCATTGAACTATATTCATGAGTGGAGAAGAGTCAAGTACCAAGTGACAATCTTTGTTGTGGAAACAGGTGCATATTATGTGGTTATTATGGAACTCATTATGTAAACTAGTCTGGCATCAAATGCACAGAGATCTGCCTACCCCACCTGCCAGTGCTAGGATTCAAAGTACATACCACCATAGCTGGTTCAAGTGACAATTCCTAACAAATGTTTCAGAAATATATAATTATAGAAATTAAAACTGAGTGTAAGTACCATTTAGGTATAAACCATGATTAAATGTTATATTTAGTTAGAAGATTGTTTAATATTATAGATCAATGATGAAAAACATTCTAGAATAAGTATTATATAGAAATTTTCTAGAAAAATTCTATTGACTGCTTATTAAAACGAATTTCTCCACAAAGAAGACCTGTAAATTTGCTCTAGACATCTAGACTGTACCAAGCAGTGATTATGAAAATATTGTGACAGAATATGGCCTTCATATTGAAGATAGAATCAGTTATACTAGACCTGGGTACATACCTAAAAGATTATGACAGTATAACACAAATATATTTGTACTATCATGTTTATTGTAACACTATTCATAATAGCTGATATGGCACAAAACATTAATTAATAGATGAATCAAAAAAGAAACCATACATATACATAATGAAATTGTATTCAGTCATAAAGAAGAATGCAGTTGTGTCATTAGCAAAAACATAAACAGAATTGGAGGTCATTGTGATCATTGAAATAAGCCAGTCCTGGAAAAACAAAACCTGTATATTTTTTCTGAAATACAGAATATAAATTTGTATAGAAAGATGGATGAATGGATGGATGGATGAATGAATATATGGATGAATGGATACTGTATAAAAATAAAAAATGGACTTTTAAGGAGTATGAAGAAGCCTAAAGGATAGGGAGGCACAATGGTGGTAAAAGGAAAGACAAATATTACATACTCTTTCATACATAGAACCTAGATTGTACGTACGTGTGTGTGTGTGTGTGTGTGTGTGTGTGTATACGTGAGCGCGTGTGCGCATGCGTATTTTATGAAAGCAAGAATGGGACTGCTTAAAGAAAGAAAAGGACAAACATGAAGAGGGGTGACAGGGGAAGAAAATGACAAATAGTAATGCTTTGAGAAAAGTACCATGATTTACACGTGTGGCAATGTCATACAGAAACCCATAATTTTGTGTGCCTACCAAAATTGGATAATAATGTTAAAAAAACCAAAACATAACTACTAAAAAGAAAGAAAAGGAAAAAAGAAAGAAAGAAAGAAAAGAAAATGCAAGCCCAGGAAAGGAAGGAAAGGAAACAATGAGAGAGAAAAGAAAAAATGGTGTGAAGTGAAGAGAACAAAAAGAAGTGGAATAAATGTGGCTGGCGAAGAAGGATCTCGGCTATAGAGGTCCCAGTATGGTAACACAAATCTGTGATTCCAGCAATTGACAGGCTGAGAGATGTGACAGGGGGCAAGTTCACAACCAGTCTGGGCCTATTTCAAAAGATAAGAGAGATCAGGGGGAAGTACATAGAAGGGTTGAGAGGGAGGAGAGAAAACATGGAAATGATGTAATGATAGTACAATTAAACAGTTATTTTTTTTTTAAGACAATGGGACAGTAAATAAACCTAAAAAGTAAAGGTGCTTGGTTCATAAGCCTGGCAACCTGAGTTCATCCTTGCTTGGATGAAGTTGGTCTTACTCAGGAGAGCTTACTTCCAAAGTGTATTAATTGTCATAAATCATGTGGAAATTTTTTTAAAAGAATAGGCAGTACCATCCACTGGCAGTCCAGACAGAAAGATGACTGAAAGAAAATCACTGCTGCATTTGCCTACCAGCCTTTGCTATCTGCTAGGAAGTGTCTACTCTTGCTGCCACAATCCTTCAATGATATTACAACCCAGTTTGATTGTTTTGATTTTTTTTTTTTGTCTCTTTTTGGGGTTCTTTTGGGGGAAATTAGTTTTTTGTTTGTTTGGTTTAGGGTGGGTTGTTTGTTTTTTCCTACTAATATGAACTAAAGACCAAGTGTTCATCAGACTTTCTGTGACAGATTGTAACTATGAAGGAGTCCACAGACTGAGCAGCTACCAGGTTCTCAGCCTCTCCAGTGTTCATACAGCAGTTGTTGGACTGTCCAGTCGATATCATGGAAACCAAAGTAATAAATTCCCATTGTGTTGTATATTCTTTCAATGACTCATTCTTCCAGAGAACCCTGCTTTACAGACCAAAATTTCAAACATAATTAACATAAAATGCTCTGGAGAAATAACAACAACAAATGAAAACAGACTAAGGACAAAGACCTCCAGGAGAAAGTTACTCTATGTTCTATTTCCCGTGCATATTTCCTCTAATATATTGGGCTTTCTTTTATTTTCTTTTTTTTTAATTAAATAATTTATTTTTTGATACTTTATTTACATTTCCAATGTTTCCCCTTTTCTAGGTCTCCTCTTTGGAAACCCCCTATCCCCTCCCCCTCCCCACCTCTATGACGGAATTCCACCTACCACCTACCCGCCCACCCATTTCTTTATTCCCACCTTGACATTCCCCTTTACTGGGGCCTTTAACACCTTCAGGCCCAAGGGCCTCTCCTCTCCCAGCAAGGCCATCCTCTGCCACATATGTGGTCCGAACCATGGGTACCTCCATGTGTATTCTTTGGTTGGTGGTCCAAAATCCAGGACAACAAGGGGGAGGAGGGGTTCAGGCCCATTGACACCGTTGCTCCTTCCATGGGGCTGCAAACTCCCTCAGCTCCTTCAGTCCTTTCTCCAACTCCTCCATCTGGGACCTCACTCTAAGTCCAGCGATTACTGTAAAATGAAAATTGGGCATTCTGAACTTTTGGGCTAATATCCACTTATCAGTGAGTACATACCATGTTTGTTCGTTCTTTTGTGACTGAGTTACCATGCTCAGGGTGATATTTTCAAGTTCCATCCATTTGCCTGCAAATTTCATTAAGTCATTGTTTTTAATAGCTGAGTAGTACTCCATTGTGTAGATGTACCACATTTTCTGTATCCATTCCTCTGATGAGGGACATCTGGATTGTTTCCAGCTTCTGGCTATTATAAATATGCCTGCTATGAACATAGTGAAGCATGTGTCCTTAGTATGTGTTGGAGCATCTTCTGGGTATATGCCCAGGAGTGGTATAGCTGGGTCCTCAGGTAGTATTATGTCCATTTTTCTGAGGGTCTGCCAAACTGATTTCCAGAGTGGTTGTACCAGCTTGCAATCCCACCAACAATGGAAGAGTGTTCCT
>CM052700.1:15898085-15914636 GCA_028551405.1 Uromys caudimaculatus
TCTGTGTTTCCTCTTCAAGGGCTTCTAGTTCTTTACCTCTGTTCTCTTGTGTTTCTTTAAGGGTGTTAATGTCTTTCTTAAAGTCTTCTATCATCATCATGAGAAACGATTTTAAATCTGAGTCTTGCTTTTCTGGTGTGTTGGGGAATCCAGGGCCTGCTGTGTTGGGAGAGCTGGGTTCTGATGTTGCCAAGTCGCCTTTGTTTCTGTTCCTTAGGTTCTTGCCCTTGCCTTTTGCCATCTTGTTAACTCTGATGTTAGCTGATCTTACTATGTCTGGCTATGGCTTGTCCCTCCTGCAGGCCTCTGTATCAATACTCCTTGAAGACCAGCTCTCTCTGAGAGGTGTTTGGCTTTGGAGTGCTGTGGCACAGGGTCAGCTCTGGGGTGCAGACAGAAACCAGAAGGGTCTTGTCCCCAGCTGTCCCTTGGTTCCTATGTCCTGATGGCTCTGCAAGGGTCCCTCTTGATCCAGTGAGTTTGAACGGAAGTGGTGATTTTGCCTATGCTCAAAGGTGTGTCAGCACTCCTGGGATACCAGCTCTCTCCTGGAGCCCTGTGGCCCAGGCTGAGGTCTCCAGGTCCCGGTGAGCAGTGGTGCTTATCTTATCCCCACTCACGGCTTTTCCACCCTCCTGGGAGGGTGACTTTCTCCTAGAACTGCTTGTCTATGTAACCCTGGTTGCCCAGGCACAGGTCTCCTGCCACAGATAGAAACTGGAAGGTTCCTGTCCCTTACTTTTCCTCCTTGGTCACTGTGTTCTGAGGGCCTGGGAGAGTAATTTTCTCACGGTGCTGCTTGATTGTGGGAACCTAGTGGCCCAGGCAGAGGTCTCCTGCCACAGATGGGAACCAGAGGGTTCCTATGCCTGCCTACCTCAGTCCCTGTGTCCAGCAGGTTTGGGGCGGTTCCTGGTGAGCAGTGGTGTTCGCCTTGGCCCCACTCCCGGCTTTTCCAAGCTCCTGGGAGAGTAGCTTTCTCCCAGCGCTAATTGGCTATGGAGGCCTGTGGCCCAAGCTGAGATCCCCAGTCACCTTTCTTTTATTTTCTGTGAAGTGATCTACACTCTCCCTACTATGCAGCTACTTACAAGCAATATGACTTTCTCTCTTCACGATATTCTTGCTCTAGTCAGCTGCAAAAACTTACAGTTTGCCTGCTCTACAATTCCTTTTTTAATCTAATAAAATTGTCCTCAAGCTTTTCCTGAGATTTTTCTTAAATTATTTTGTTGTCAAGAATAAGAAACTTGAGAGATAACCCATTTCCCCAAGAACACATTGCACCATAGGGGAGGCTCCCAAACTTTAGTTACAAAAATTTGTATATATTTTAATTCTTCCTAAAGCAGTGATTGTCTAGTAAGGGATAGATGGTTAGGTCTATAGTCAATTTAATTATCCTATTCTTAATCAGATATTGGCTATGACTATACTCTCACTGTCTATTTTGTAATCTACTACGTTTTCACTTCATTGACAAAACATATAAAGATAACCAACTGTGAAATTTCATTCCAAGCTATTCATTTCTGTGGGTATGGGGTAATTCTTCCTCAGATCAGGAAGATAGCCAATCAGTTAGAATTATATAATTAAGCTTTTATAGCCAAATGTACTTAGATAAACATGGTTTTTAATGTCTTTTTGAGATTTGTTTTTATTTTTATTTATGCATATACATATGTATCTGTATATATACATATGAATGCAAGTATCCATGGGGGATAGAAGATAGTGTTTAATCCATTGGAACTATAGTTATAGGTGGTTGGGAGCCACCTGACATGGTTACTGGAAACCAAAGTTGGCTTCTCTGCAAGAGCCTTTTCAACTTTGAACCATCTCTAAGGGCCCAGAGTCTTAGATGTTTCTAAATAATCCCTCTAGCAGAGACCTCTTCTCAGTACTAGGGATGAAAAGCATTGTTATTGCTATGAAGAATACAGGACTCAATAGAAGACGGTGCTTACACAATCATGATAGCTCTAAGAAAGAGAAATAAGGTGTTTTAGCTACATGTACTGGCACTCACTTGTAACCCCAGCACTTAAAGGGCAGAGTCAGGAAGCTCAAAAGTTCAAGGTCACCCTTGGCTACATATCAAGTTCAGAACTGTCTTGGTTGTATAAGACCCTGTTTTAATCAGCCTGGTCCTTTCTGCTGGGGCAGACTCCTAAATGGTCTGCCTCCATGAAGAAACCATACCCTGACACATCCTAGAGGGTCCTCTGCACTCAGAGCAGTTGGTAAGAATATCCCTCCACCTCCACCCCAAGTCCCAGAACTGCAGCTGGAAGCATGGTGGACTTAGGACCCATCACCCACCAAAACACCATACCCCCCATACCACTACCCTTCTTCCCCTTCTCCATGGTCCCTTCTGCTGGGGCAGACTTCTAGCTTGTCTGCTCCCGTGACGACATTATATCCTGACCCATTCTAGAGGATCCACTGCACTCAAAGCAGTTGAGGATAAGCTGCATTTAGAGCAGTTGAGAATCCACTACACTCAGAGCAGTTGCCAGTCCCGCAACACCCAGAGGTAGCTCCAATCTCAGACTCTAACATGCCCAGGATCACAGGATCACAGGATCAAAGGAACTCAGGGTCCCAAGAGCTTGGTCACACCGGGATCTTAGGGTCCCAGAGGCAGTTTGACTCTCAGGAGCTCTGACACACCCAGGATCTCAGGATCACAGGATCCCAGAGACAGCTGGACTCTGAGAAGTTCTAACACAATCAGGATCACTGGAAGGACAGGTTCCAGTCAGATATAGCGAGGGCAGGTAGCACTAGAGATAATCATATGGCAGGAAGCAAGCATAAGAACATAAGCAACAGAAACCAAGATTACTTGGCCTCATCAGAACCCAATTCTCCCACCATAGCAAGTCCTTGATACACCATCACACTGGAAAAGCAAGTTTCAGGTATAAAATCACTTCTCCTGATGATGATGATAAAGGACTTTAAGAAGGAACTAGCCTCTCAGGAGTGTGGACAAGCCTGTGAGCGGAGGAAAGATCAGCACTTCTGCTCAGAGGGACCCCTCTGGGAACCTAGGGACAAAGGGATCAAGGAGCAGCCTGGGATAGGATCCTTCTGGTTTATGCCTATGGCCTGTGCCACATGGCTCCACACCCAAATAGCACAGTGAAGAAAGAGCTAGCCTTCTAGAAATGTGGACAAACCTGTGAGCAAGGGGGAAGGAGGGGTAAGACCAGAGGGACCCTCCGGGAACCCTAAGGACACAGGGACCAAGGAGTAGCCTTCCGGTTTACTTCTGAGGCCAGAGAGCTGATCCTGTGCCACAGGGCTCCATTCTCAAATAGTGCCAGGAGACACCTGGTCTCCCAGGAGTGCCAACACACCTTCAAGCACATGCAAGACTACCACTTCTGTTCAAATTCCTAGCTCAAGAGGGACCCTTGCAGAGCCATCAGGACACAGGAACCAAGGAACAGCTGGGGAAAGGATCCTTCTAGTTTGTGTCTGCACCTCAAAGCTGACCCTGTACCACAGCTCTCCAAACCTAAATTCCTCTCAGAGAGAGCTGGTCTTCAAGGAGTATTGACACAGAGGCTTGCAGGAGGAACATCCAGAGAGAGTAAGACCAGCTAACACCAGAGATAACCAGATGGTGAAAGGCAAGGGCAAAAACATAAGGAACAGAAACCAAGGCTACTTGACATCATCAGAACCCAGTTCTCCCACCACAGCAAGCCCTGGATACCCCAACACACCAGAAAAGCAAGACTCAGATTTAAAATCAGTTCTCATGATGATGACAGAAGATTTTAAGAAGGAAATAAATAACTCCCTTAAATAAATACAGGAAAACACAGGTAAACAGCTAGAAGCCCTTAAAGAGGAAATACAGGAAAACACAATCAAACAGGTGAAGGAAATGAACAAAACCATCCAGGATCTAAAAATGGAAATAGAAACAATAAAGAAATCACAAAGGGAGACAACCCTGGAGATGGAAACCCTAGGAAAGAGATCAGGAGTCATTGATGCAAGCATCACCAACAGAATACAAGAGATAGAAGAGAGAATTTCAGGTGCAGAAGAAACCATAGAAAACATTGACACAACAGTCAAAGAAAATGCAAAATGCAAAAAGCTCCTAACCCAAAACATCCATGAAATCCAGGACACAATGAGAAGACCAAACCTAAGGATAATAGGTATAGAAGAGAGTGAAGATTCCTAACTCAAAGGGCCAGTAAATATCTTCAACAAAATTAGAGAAGAAAACTTCCCTAACCTAAAGAAAGAGATAACATGAACATACATACAGGAAGCCTACAGAACTCCAAATAGATTGGACAAGAAAAGAAATTTTTCCCATCATATAAACCAACACCAAATGCACTAAACAAAGAAAGAATACTAAAAGCAGTAAAGTCAAGTAACATATAATAGCACACCTATCAGAATTACACCAGACTTCTCACTAGAGACTATGAAAGCTACAAAATGCTGGGCAGATGTCATACAGACCCTAAGAGAACAAAAATGCCAGCTGATGCTACTATACACAGAAAAACTCTAAATTACCACAGATGGAGAAAACAAGGAATTCCATGGCAAAACCAAATTGACACAATATCTTTACACAAATCGATCCCTACAAAGGATAAAAGGTGGAAAACACCAACACAAGGAGAGAAACTATACCCTAGAAAAAGCAAGAGAGTAATTTGTCAACAAACCCAAAAGAAGATAACCACACGAACATAATTCCATCTCTAACAACAAAAATAACAGGAAGTAACAATCACTTTTCCTTAATATCTCTTAACAGCAATAGACTCAATTCCCCAATAAAAAGCCGTAGACTAACAGACTGGATATGTAAACAGGATGCAGCAGTTTGCCACATACGTTAAACAAACCTCAGTAACAAAGACAAACACTACCTCAGAGTAAAAGTTGGAAAAAAGTTTTCCAAGCAAATGGTCCCAAGAAACAAGCTAGAGTAGCCGTTCTAATATCAAATAAAACCGACTTTCAACAAAAAGTTATAAAAATAGATAAGGAAGGATACTTCATACTGGTCAAAGGAAAAATCTACCAAGATGAACTCTCAAGGGCACCCACATTCATAAAAGAAACTTTACTAAAGTTCAAAGCACACATTGCACTTCACACAATAACTGTGGGAGACTTCAACAACCCACTCTCAGCAATGGACAGATCATGGAAACAGAAACTAAACAGAGACACAGTGAAACTAACAGAATTTATGAACTAGATAGATAGATAGATAGATAGATAGATAGATAGATAGATAGATAGATAGATCACTAAAACACTTCATCCTGAAGTAAAAAAATATATCTTCTTCTCAGCACCTCACGGTATCTTCTCCATAATTGACCATATAATTGATCACAAAACAGACCTCAACAGATACACAAGAAGACTGAAATAATCCCATGCACCCTATCAGATCACCACGGACTAAGGCTGGTCTTAAATACCAACAAAAACAATGGAAAGCACACATAGACACGGAAGCTGAACAATTCTCTATTCAATGATAACCTGGTCAAGGAAGAAATAAAGAAAGAAATGAAAGACTTTTTAGATCAATAGAAATGAAGACATATCGTATCAAAACTTATGGGACACAATGAAAGCAGTGTTAAGAGGAAAACTCATAGCTCTAAGGGCCTCCAAAAAACAAACTAGAGAGAGTATACACTAGCAGTTTGACAGCACACCTGAAAGCTCTCGAACAAAAAAAAGCAAATACACCCAAGAGGAGTAGACGGCAGGAAATAATCAAAATTAGGGCTGAAATCAACCAAATAGAAACAAAAAGAACTATACAAAGAATCAACAAAACCAGGAGCTGCTTCTTTAAGAAAATCAACAAGACAAATAAACCCTTTGCCAGTCTAACCAAAGGGCACAGAGACAGTATCAAAATTAATAAAATAAGAAATGAAAAGGGAGACATAACAACAGAAACTATAGAAATTCAAAAAATCTTGAGATCCTACTACAAAAGCTTATATTCAACAAAATTGAAAAATCTGGATGAAATGGGCAGTTTTCTAGACAGATACGAGGTGCCAAAGTTAAAACAGGATCAGATAAACCTTCTAAACAGTCCCGTAACCCCTAAAGAAATAGAAGCAGACATTAATAGTCTCCCAACCACAAAAAGACAAGGACCAGATGGGTTTAGTGCAGAATTCTATCAGACCTTCAAAGAAAACCTAATACCAATACTCTTCAAACTATTCCACAAAATAGAAACAGAAGGAACACTACCCAATCCATTCTATGAAGCCACAATTACAATTATACCTAAACCACACAAAGACCAAACAAAGAAAGAGAACTTCAGACAATTTCCCTTATGAACATTGATGCGAAAATACTCAACAAAATTCTTGCCAACTGAGTCCAAGAGCACATCAAATGATCATTCACAGTGATCAAGTTAGGCTTCATCCCAGGGATACAGAGATGGTTCAATACCCAGAAATCCATCAATGTAACCCACTACATAAACAAACTCAAAAAAATACACATGGTCATTTCATTAGATGCTGAAAAAGCATTTGACAAAATTCAACAGCCCTTCTAGTTAAAAGTCTTAGAAAGATCAAGAATTCGAGGACCATAATTAAATATAGGGAAAGCAATATACAGCAAATCAGTAGCCAACATCACACTAAATGGAGAGAAACTTGAAGCAATCCCACTAAAATCAGGGACTAAACAAGGCTACCCACTCTCTCCCTATCTATTCAGTACAGTACTTGAAGTGCTAGCTAGAGCAATTAGAGAACAGGAGGTCAAAGGGATACAAATTGCAAAGGAAGAAATCAAAATATCACTATTTGCAGATGATATGATAGTATACATCATTGACCCCAAAAATTCCACCAGAAAACTCCTAAAGCTGATAAACAACTTCATCAAAGTGGCTGGACATAAAATTAACTCAAACTAATCAGTAGCCTTCCTATATTCAAAGAATAAACAGGCTGAAAAAAATTATTGAAATGACACCCTTCACAATAGTCACAAGTAATATTACATACCTTGGTGTGACTCTAACCAAACAAGTGAAAGAACTGTACAACAAGAACTTCAAGTCCCTGGAGAAAGAAATCGAAGAAGACCTCAGAAGGTGGAAAGATCTCCCATGCTCATGGGTTGGCAGGATTAATATAGTAAAAATAGCCATCTTACCAAGAGCGATCTACAGATTCAATGCAATCCCTATCAAAATTCCAACTCAATTCTTCATAGAGTTAGAAAGAACAATTTTCAAATTCATTTGGAATAACAAAAAACACAGGATAGTGAAAACTATTCTCAACAACAATAGAACTTCTGGGGAAATCACCATCCCTGACATCAAGCTGTATTACAGATGTCTTAGTCAGGGTTTTTATTCCTGCACAAACATCATGACCAAGATGCAAGTTGGGGAAGAAAGGGCTTATTCAGCTTACACTTCCAATTGCTGTTCATCACGAAAGGAAGTCAGGACTGGAACTCAAGCAGGTCAAGGAGCAGGAGCTGATGCAGAGGCCATGGAGGAATGTTCCTTACTGGCTTGCTTCCCTTGGCTTGCTCAGCCTTTGCTTTCTTATAGAGCCCAAGACTACCAGCCCACAGATGGTACCACTCACAATGGGCCCTCCCCCCTTGATTACTAATTGAGAAAACGCATTATCTTATCACTGGATCTCATAGAAGCATTTTCTCAACTGAAACTCCTTTCTCTGTGATAACTCCAGCTTGTGTCAAGTTGACACAAAACCAGCCAGTACAACAGAGCAATAGTAATAACAACTGTATGGTATTGGTACAGAGACAGGCAGAAAAATCAATGCAATGAGACCTAGAAATGAACCCACACACCTATGGTCACTTGATATTTTACAAAGGAGCTAAAACCATCCAGTGGGGAAAAAAACAGCATTTTCAACAAACGGTGCTGGTTCAACTGGCAGTCAACATGTAGAAGAATCCAAATTGATCCATTCCTATCTCCCTGTACAAAGCTCAAGTCCATGTAGATCAAGGACCTCCACATAAAACCAGATACACTGAAACTTATAAAGGAAAAACTGAAGAAGAGCCTCGAACACATGTGCACAGGGGAAAATTTCCTGAACAGAACACCAATGGCTTATGCTCTAAGATAACAAATCGACAAATGGGACCTCCTAAAATTGCAAAGCTTCTGTAAGGCAAAGGACACTGTAAATAGGACAAAATAGCAACCAACAGATTGGGAAAAGATCTTTACCAATCCTACATCTGATAGAGGATTAATTTCCAATATATACAAAGAAGTCAAGACGTTAGACTTTAGAGAATCAAATAACCCTATTAAAAAATGGAGAACAGAGCTAAACAAAGAATTTTCAACTGAGGAATATGGAATGGCTAAGAAGCACATAAAGAAATGTTCAACATCTTTATTCATCAGAATAATGCAAATCAAAACAACCCTGAGTAACTGCTGGACTGAGAGTGAGGTCCCAGATGGAGGAGTTGGAGAAGGGACTGAAGGAGCTGAGGGAGTCTGCAGCCCCATGGAGGGAGCAACAGTGTCAACTGGCCTGACCCCCCCCCATCCTCAAAGACGCTGGACCACCAACCAAAGAATACACATGGAGGGACCCATGGTTCGGACCACATATGTGGCAGAGGAGGGCCTTGTTGGCCATCAGGGGGAGGAGAGGCTCCAGTAAAGGGGAATGTCAAGGTGGGAATATGGGAGTGGGTGGGCGGGTGGGTGGAAGGTGGAATTCCCTCATAGAGGTGGGGGAGGCGGAGGGGATAGGTGGTTTCCAAAGAGGAGACCTAGAAAGGGGGAAACATTGGAAATGTAAATATAGTATCAAAAAATAAAAAATAATAAAAATAAAAAAAAAAACCCTGAGATTCCAACTTACAGCAGTCAGAATGGCTAAGATCAAAAACTCAGGTGACAGAAGATGCTGTCAAGGATATAAAGAAAGAGGAATACTCCTCCTTTGTTTGTGGGATTGCAAGATGGTACAACAACTCTTGAAATCAGTCTGGCGGTTCCTCAGAAAAATTGACGTAATACCTGAGGACCCAGCTATACCACTCCTGGGCATATACCCAAGAAATTCCACAACATATAACTAGGACACAAGCTCCACTATGTTCAGAGCAACCTTATTTATTATAGCCAGAAGGTGGAAAGAACCCAGATATGCTTCAAAAGATGAATGGATAGAGAAAATGTGGTACATTTACACAATGAAGTACTACTCAGCTATTAAAAACAATGAATTCATAAAATTTTTAACCACATGGATGGAACTAGAAAATATCATCCTGAGTGAGGTAACCCAGTCACAAAAGAACACATATGCTATGCATTCACTGATTAGTGAATATTAGCCCAAAAGCTCCGAATACCCAAGATACAATTCACAGACCACATGAAGCACAAGAAGAAGGAAGACCGAAGTGTGTGTTCTTCAGTCTTTCATAGAAAATGGAAGAAAATTCTCACAGGAGCAAATATGGAGTCAAAATGTAGAGCAGAGACTGAAGGAAAAGCTATCCAGAGACTGTCCCACCTGGGTATTCATCCCATATACAGTCACTAAACCTCAACACTACTGTGGATGCCAAGAAATGCTTGCTGAAAGGAGCCTGATATAGCTGTCTCCTGAGAGGACCTGCCAGAGCCTTACAAATACAGAGGCAGATGCTCACAGTCAACCATTGGTCTGAGCACAGGCTCCCCAAAGGAGGAGTTAGAGAAAGGACTGATGGAGCTGAAGGGGTTTGCAACCCCAAAGGAAGAACAACAATATCAACCAACCAGACCCCCCCAGAGCTCCCAAGGACTAAACCTCCAACCAAGGAGTACACATCGCCCCAGCTGCATATATAGCAAAGGATGGCCTTATCAGGCATCAATTCGAAGAGAGGTCCTTGGTCCTATGAAGGCTCAATAATAGATGCCCCAGGATAGGGGAATCTAGGGTGGGAAGGCATGAGTGGGTGGGTGGGTGGAGGAACACCCTCATAGAAGCAGGGGGAGGGGGATGGGATAGGGGATTTCTGGGAGGGGGGAAGCCAGGAAAGGGAATAACATTTGAACTGCAAATAAAGAAAATATCCATTTTTTTAAAAAAGGCCCTGTCTCAAAAAGAATTATTGTATTACTAACAAGAGGTGGTGTCTGGAGTGGGAGAAAATGTGCTCACAGAGAGCTGTCATGTGATCTAGACTGTGGAGGATCAGGGAAAATCAAAAACTAATGCATAGCTGATTTTACATGTATATCTTGCTGTTTTAGTAGGAATAAGGAGACATGAACCCGAAATGGAAATCAGTTCCATGCAGGTAAAGAATTATGAACTGCAGATCGAATTGGAGTTTATTCTTCATTTTATTGACAATGAGAAGATTGTTGAAGTAGTGTGGTCAGACATTTCTTTGCTATCATTTCAAACTGGCATATGAACTTGGTGATACTGTAAAGTTGTATGTAAATAACAATAGAATCTCCTGACTGAGAAATTTGTTTTAATATGAGCAGACTGCAAATTTCTCTGTAGGAATAAAAGATAGCTCAATGTGAAGGAGAAAAGAGATAGAACTCCTAGCAAATGAAAGAATTGGAAGATGATCAACTTTAAGCAAGCAAGGCCAGTAGTTGGGATCTTGCCAAAAACAGAGAAAGATATGATGTGAACAGGTTTGTTTGTGAATGCCCTGCCTGTTCTCCGGCCGTGTGTTACTTGAGGCAGTGTTGATTTGGATATGACCTTCACTATGTAATCCTCATTGTCCAAATAGGTAGTAAGTCACTTCATAGGAAATTAATATCCATTATGTTTTTTCTGAGGTTACAAAGTTTATTGAGTTTTATTTTGACTTATTTTCTGCTTTTTCAAGACTTTACATAAATGTTTTCATGGATAATTAGGAAATATCAAGGGTAGAGGCTCCTAGCCTTCTTGAAACATATGCAAACAATGTTTTCCTTTCATCCTCTCCTAAGTCAGTTTTCATATGTTTCTATACTCTGGTTTATGTGTTTCATACATTTTGCATCATGCACCTCCCCCAGGGCTACCTGGAAAGGGAACAGAGTTGACAAGGGTAGAAACAGCCAGATAGGTTTGGACAAGAGGGAAAATGAAGCCAAAATGTAGGTAGTGGAGGCCCCCAGTTCAGGTGGTGGCTCCGTTAGAATCCACTACCAGATGATTTAACTTAGAATGACTTACAAATTAGGATGCTAGTTGTTGTACCCAGCGATTGTGCTATCTGCTGATCCTTAAATTAAGTTTATGTGGTGTCTTCCTTCATGCAGCAACTCAACTAGGTTCCAGAGAGAAAGGTATGGCAGCTAAGCATGGGTTTGCAAGAAGTACACCCCAAAAAGCTGTGGAAATTTGGAAGCATGGGACTAGCATGACAGCAACCCTCCCTGAGAACTTAGCAAGCTGTGTGGACAGATTTTGGAGCTCTGGGTCAAAGAGTTGACCGAGATGAGAACAGGCTGGCCTGCCCACCGGTGCCTGGCCAGCCTGCCTGCCAGTACCTTGCCAACAGAGCGTGGATTGCTTTTTTAATATTTCATGCTACAGATGGTGTTCAACATGGCAGGTTAGAATCCACTAGTAATTTAAGATTCTTAGCCTATGAGTTAGAAATTTAGTTAGAAATTTGAAGGTTTGACAAGTGGAGCTTGAGTTGAGTCACATGACTCAGAAGGGAAGAATGGAAGCTGCTTCTTAAGGCTGATATTGATTGAATTGTGAATTTATAAAATTGAGATTATTTGCTTTTAGGATAGATTTATATACAGATTTTGTTCGAATTTCATGGGGAATTTCGCCCATAGTTCAGAACGAAGCTAGGGAAAATCAGTCACTGACTCCAAGTGGAGAGCAGTGATAATTGCCTGCTATGAACAGGTATTGATGGAAGTCTGTGGCTCCAGGTAGAGAGCATAACAAATAGATATTATAAAATGTATTAATAAATAGAAGTCTGTGGCTCCAGGTAGAAAGCATAACATATAGGTGGTATATTAAAATCTTCAGGAAACTCATATTCTTTGAAGATGGGCTCCAGGTGAATTTTGGGTTAAAATCCTTGTTTGACTAGCTGCCTGCTTCTTATTATCAGGTATTAATTAAATTGTTTTTATAGTTAGAAGGAAAGAATACAGGTTTTTCACAATTAGTAGAATTATAAGTTTTTGGTTGTTCTATATTCCTCTGGAAGAGAAGGCAGGATACAACTTTCCTCATTGCCAACTGAAAGATATGCTGATTTGGGAGAAAGGTTTTGTCATTGTATTTTTAGAAAAGGTGATTAGACTCCAGACACCCTCCAGAGTTATATGGATCAGATTTCGTAGAGGCAGACTGCCTGAATATAAATTCAGGTGAATCAAACAAAAACAATATTCTTTGGCCTTCCCTCACATGGTATGAAAAAAGACTTATGATTGGATCAGAATTTCATCCTAACTAGTCTAAACACCCTACACAGACTAATACAATCCATACAGATATCTTGGTGACACTAAAATTTTTTTTGAGAATTATATATTGCAGAGTGCATAGCTTTAATGATATTGGCAGATGTGCTGAACTGACCTGCTTGGACTCTTGATCTCATGGACTTTCAGAAGGATCCAGTCAGGACACAGACATCATCAGAGACTACTCTTCCCTCCTACAAAGATATCTCAATGTCAATATTCAACAGGAAGTAGTTATGAAGAGTCATTGCCCCATTCCCTGGATTTGGGAGTCTGGGGTTGGTTGCTCTATGTTGTCTTTCTGGGGAATTTAGAAATGGTTATGATTTAAACAGGCAGTAAATAGCTAGAATTGATCATGAAGACA
Organism: Uromys caudimaculatus; assembly: GCA_028551405.1. NCBI lineage: Eukaryota > Metazoa > Chordata > Mammalia > Rodentia > Muridae > Uromys > Uromys caudimaculatus. Next base: position 15,910,988 of record CM052700.1, read on the forward strand.
TAATCTCATTTGGTAGACATCTTTATAGTTGTTATTATGTTGAAGTCATAATTTCTTACTTTGGTACAGAATTTATTTTGATACAAATTTAAGGTTTTCCAAAGAATACACATGGAGGGACCCATGGTTCAAACCACATATGTGGCAAAGGAGGGCCTTGTTGGCTATCAGGGGGAGGAGAGGCCCTTGGGCCTGAGGGTGTTAGAAGCCCCAGTATAGGGAAATGCCACGGTGGAAAGAAGGGAGTGGGTGGGTGGGGGAATACCCTCATAGAGGCAGGGGGAGGAGGGAGGGGATAGGGGGTTTCCAAAGTGGAGATCTAAAAAGGAGGAAACATTTGAAATGTAAATAAAGTATCAAAAAATTAAAATTTAAATAAAAAAAACAAATTTAAGGTTTTCATTGGTATAAATTTCTTATTGATATAAAATTTGGATTAATATTCTTACTCTCATATAGGCATTGTACCTGTACAACACATTTAAGAATACAGTCCTTCTATCACTGTTATTATAAACTGATATGAGATGATTAAGCCAATGAGTTAAGGCTAGATAGAAAATTCATAGCTCTGAGATTATTGTTAAGGTGCTTTCAAGATATTTTAATTAGAAATAGCTGAAAATAGTTAATGGACAACAGTCCAGCTTACTTTACATAGATAGATGGTTTTCAAAAACATCAGAAATCCACAGAGTGTGACATTTAATGTTATTTATTCACTTGTTCTTGAGATATATCTGCTCCTAACAGTTCCCCATTCATGGATTCAAAGAAGCAGCTGAGCAGCTTTACCTCCAGGTAAGGATGTACATTGTGGCTAGGTGGCCACTGGGCAGAAATTGCCTATTTCTTTTACATACCTGTACTGTTCTTGAGAGGACACAAGTTACAGGTTAGAATAGCTTAGTTCTGCTGAGACATAATAAGCTAGTCCTTAATAATTCCTGTTTTTCAAATTCTCAGAATATCCTAGGACAGAGGATGAAGACTGATGCTCCAACTCCCTGATACTGGGGCTGTTTCTACAATTTGTCTCAGTTCTGGAAGTTGTGTTAGGCTTCCTATATTTTCAGATAATACTGGTTGTTCTCAAATTTCTGAAGGGTTGAAAAACTAGTTATAGTCTCATAGCCAAGCCAGGATATTTAGCATTGAGAGAATATATTTGAGAAGATAGTTTTCAGATAGTATTCAAGCTAAACCAGAACATAACATGAATTTATAAGCTTTTTTTAAGTTAGAATAGTTAACAGAGTGTTCTATTTAATTAATAAAAAATAATGGACTGGGTGATAGATATATTTTGTACATTTTTGATACTTTATTTACATTTCAAATGTTTTCCCCTTTCCAGGTCGGCCCTTTGGAACCCCCTATCCCTTTCCCTTTCCCCTTGCCTCTATGAGGGTGCTCCCCCACCCATCCACCCACTCCCATCTTCCCTCCCTGGCATTCCCCTACACTGGAACATCTAACACCCTCAGGCCCAAGGGCCTCTCCTCCCCCTGATGGCCAACAAGGCCTTCCTCTGCCACAAATGTGGCCAGCACCATGGGACCCTCCATGTGTATTCTTTGGTTGGTGGTCCAGTCTCCAGGAGCACTGGGGATCTGGCCAGTTGACACTGCTGCTCCCACCATGGGGCTGCAAATTCCCTCAGCTCCTTCATCTGGGACTCCACGCTCAGTCTAACAGTTGCTGTGAATTGAATCTTGGGTATTCCAAACTTTTGGGCTAATATCCACTTATCAGTGAGTACAAACCATGTTTGTTCTTTTGTGACTGAGTTACCTCGCTCAGGATGATATTTTTAAGTTCCATCCATTTCCCTGTGAATTTCATGAAGTCATTGTTTTGAATAGCTGAGTAGTACTCCATTGTGTAAATGAACCAAATTTTCTGTATCCATTCCTCTGTTGATGGACATCTGGGTTGTTTCTAGCTTCTGGCTATTATAAATATGGCTGCTATGAACATAGTTGAGCATGTGTCCTTAGTATATGTTGGAGCATCTTCTGGGTATATGCCCAGGAGTGGTATAGCTGGGTCCTCAGGTAATATTATATCCAATTTTCTGAGGGTCCGCCAAACTGATTTCCAGAATGGTTGTACCAGCTTGCAATCCCACCAGCAATGGAGGAGTGTTCCTCTTTCTGGACATCCTCCAGCATCTGCTGTCACCTGAGTTTTTGATCTTAGTCATTCTGACTGGTGTGAGGTGAAATCTCAGGGTTGTTTTGATTTGCATTTCCCTGATGACTAAGGATGTTAAACATTTCTTTAGGTGTTTCTCAGTCATTCCAGTTTCCTCAGTTGAGAATTCTCTGTTTAGCTCTGTTCCCCATTTTTGGATAGGGTTATTTGGTTCTCTGGAGTCTAACTTCTTGAGTTCTTTTGTATGTTGGATATTAGCCATCTATCGGACGTAAGATTGGTAAAGATCTTTTTCCAATCTGTTGGTTGCTGTTTTGTCCTATTGACAGTGTCCTTTGCCTTACAGAAGCTTTGCAATTTCATGAGGTCCCATTTGTCAATTCTTGATCTTAGAGCATAAGCTATTGGTGTTCTGTTCAGGAACTTTTCCCCTGTACCCATGAGTTCAAGGCTTTTCACCACTTTCTCTTCTATTAGATTCAGTGTATCTGGTCTTATGTGGAGATCCTTCATCCACTTGGACTTGAGCTTTGTACAGGGAGATAGGAATGGATCAATTTGCATTCTTCTGCATGTAGACCCCCAGGTGACCCAGCACCATTCGTTGAAAATGCTGTCTTTTTTCCACTGAGTGGTTTTGGCTACTTTGTTGAAAATCAAGTGACCCTAGGTGTGTGGGTTCATTTCTGAGACTTCAATTCTATTCCATTGATCTACCTGCCTGTCTCTGTACCAATACCATGCAGTTTTTATCACTACTGCTCTGTAGTACAGCTTGAGGTCAGGAATGCTGATTCCCCCAGAAGTTCTTTTGTTGTTAAGGATAGCTTTTGCTATCCTGGGTTTTTTGTTGTTCCAAATGAATTTGAGAATTACTCTTTCTAAGTCATGAAGAATTGAGTTGGAATTTTGATGGGGATTGCACTGAATCTAAAGATTGCTTTTGGCAGGATGGCCATTTTTACTGTATTAATCCTGCCAATCCATGTGTGGGGGAGAGTTTTCCACCTTCTGAGGTCTTCTTCGATTTCTTTCTTCAGAGACTTGAAGTTCTTGTCATACAGATCTTTCACTTGTTTGGTTAGAGTCACACCAAGATACTTTATATTGTTTGTGACAATTGTGAAGGGTGTCATTTTCCTAATTTCTTTCTCAGCCTGTTTATCCTTTGAGTATAGGAAGGCTACTGATTTGTTTGAGTTAATTTTATATCCAGCCACTTTGCTGAAGTTGTTTATCAGCTGCAGCAGTTCTCTGGTGGAGGTTTTCGGATCACTTAAGTATACGATCATATCATCTACAAAGAGTGATATTTTGATTTCTTCCTTTCCAATTTGTATCCCTTTGACATCCTTTTATTGTCTAATTGCTCTAGATAGAACTTCAATTACTATATTGAATACATAGGGAGAGAGAGGGCAGCCTTGCCTAGTCCCTGATTTTAGTGGGATTGCTTCGAGTTTCTCTCCATTTAGTTTAATGTTGGCTACTG
>CM052700.1:15914736-15961400 GCA_028551405.1 Uromys caudimaculatus
TTCTGGATATTGAACCATCCCTGCATCCCTGGAATGAAGCCTACTTGATCATGATGAAGGATCATTTTGATGTGTTCTTGGATTCGGTTTGTGAGAATTTTATTTTTGCATCGATATTCATAAGGGAAATTGGTCTGAAGTTTTCTTTCTTTGTTGGGTCTTCATGAGGTTTTGGTTTCAGTGTAACTGTGACCTCATAGAAGGAATTGGATAGTGTTCCTTCTGTTTCTACTTTGTGGAATAGATTGAAGAGTATTGGTATTAGGTCTTCTTTAAAGGTCTGATAGAATTCTGCAGTGAACCCATCTGGACCTGGGCTTTTTTGGGTTGGGAGACTATTAATGACTGCTTAGATTTCCTTAGGCATTATGGGACTGTTTAGATAGTTTATCTGATCCTGACATTAATTTGGTATTTGGTATCTGTCTAGAAAATTGTCCATTTCATCCAGATTTTGCAGTTTTGTTGAGTATAGGCTTTTGTAGTAGGATCTGATGATTTTTTTAATTTGCTCAGTCTGTTGTTACATCTCCCTTTTCATTTCTAATGTTGTTAATTTGGATTGTGTCTCTGTGCCCTCTGGTTAGTCTGGCTAAGGCTTTACCTATCTTGTTGATTTTCTCAAAGAACCAACTCCTGGTTTTGTTGATTCTTTGTATAGTTCTTTTTGTTTCTACTTGGTTGATTTCAGTCCTGAGTTTGATTATTTCCTGCCTTCTACTCCTCTTGGGTGCATTAGCTTCTTTTTGTTCTAGAGCACTCAGGTGTGCTGTTAAGTTGCTAGTGTATGCTTTCTCCAGTTTCTTTTTGGAGGCTCTCAAAGCTATGAGTTTTCCTCTTTACACTGCTTTCATTGTGTCCCATAAGTTTGGGTATGTTGTACTTTCATTTTCATTAAATTCTAGGAAGTCTTTAATTTCTTTCTTTATTTCTTCCTTGACCAAGTTATCATAGAGTAGAACATTGTTCAGCTTCCATGTGTATGTGGGCTTTCTGTTGTTATTGTTGCCATTGAAGACCAGCCGTAATCCATAGTGATCTGATAGGAGGCATGAGATTATTTCAGTCTTCTTGTATCTGTTGAGGTTTGTTTTGTGACTGATTATATGGTCAGTTTTGGAGAAGGTATCCTGAGGTGCTGAGAAGAAGGTATATTCTTTTGATTTAGGATGAAACGTTCTATAGATATCTATTAAATCCATTTGGTCCATAACACCTGTTAGTTTCACAGTGTCTCTGTTTAGTTTGTGTTTCCAAGATCTGTCCATTGATGATAATGGGGTGTTGGAGTTGCCTTCTATTATTGTGTGAGGTGCAATGTGTGCTTTGAGCTTTACTAAAGTTTCTTTTATGAATGTGGGTGCCCTTGCATTTGGAGCATAGACGTTCAGAATTGAGAGTTCTTGGTAGATTTTTCCTTTGATGAGTATGAAGTGTCCTTCCTTATCTTTTTTGATGACTTTTAGGTGAAAGTCAATTTTATCTGATATTAGAATGGCTACTCCAGCCTGTTTCTTGAGACCATTTGCCTGGAAAATTGTTTTCCAGCCCTTTACTCTGAGGTAGTGTTTGTCTTTGTCACGGAGATGTGTTTCTTGAATGCAGCAAAATGCTGGGTCTTCTTTATGGATCCAGTCTGTCAGTCTATGTCTTTTTATTGGGGAATTGAGTCCATTGATGTTAAGAGATATTAAGGAATAGTGATCGTTGGTTCCTGTTATTTTCGATGTTATTTTTACTTTTAAGTGGCTATCTTCTTTTGAGTTTGTTGAAAGATACTTTCTTGCTTTTTCTAGGGTGTAGTTTCCCTCTTTGAGTTGATGTTTACCATCCATTATCCTTTGTAGGGCTAGGTTTGTGGAGCTATTTGTATTTTGATGCTAATTCTGCTTCCCCAGGGGGAGCCCCCTGGGATGAGGAGTGAATCACATCCTCAAGTGAAGTCTTGTGAAACTTACCCCTAATGAATAAAGATTCCAAGGGACCTTTACTGGCTAGGAATTAGGCAGTACTTCAGGGTCAGAGAGAGGAAGAGGGGAGGCAGGAGAAAGATACTTTCATTTGGATGGGAGGGACAATGAGTCCAAAATGTATGTAGTGGAGTCCCCTAGTTCAGGTGGTGGATCCGTTGGGATCATCTGCTGGAGGATTTAACTTAGAATGGCTTACAAATTAGGATGCTAGTTGTTGCACCCAGCAATTGTGCTGCCTACTGATTCTAAACTATACAAAGAAGAGAAGAAAAAGCAAAAAGAAACAACCAGGTAGTCAAGCTGCTCTGTTCAGATCCCAGGTTAACTTTTTCAATAACACTAATGCTGAAAGTGAGATGTTTAGGACCTTGGTGGAAGCCACTGAAGTCTTCATTTCTATCTTCTACATTCTGTGCCACCTGTATTCCACATGTTTCTGCAGTCAGGAAAGTGAAGGTCTAGGAGGAACACAGTCCTTACCTTGACTACATTGAGCCCAGCAATTGCAAGAGCTTTGCATCTAGTCTACATCTCTCTCTCTCTCTCTCTCTCTCTCTCTCTCTCTCTCTCTCTCTCTCAACCTACCTACCTACCTCACTCCCTCCCTCTCTCCTTCCCTCCCTCCATCCCTCCCTCTTTCTTTCCCCCATCCCTACTCCCTCTCTCTCTTGTACCCTCCTTCCCTCATTTCCTCCCTCCATCTAGAAACTTGAGAGATATAATGGGATACATATATATATCCCATATATATGGAGGGAAAGAGAGAGAGAGAGAGAGAGAGAGAGAGTTATTTATGAAAATATCTGGTAAGTAAATTTCCTCTCATAACTTTTTCTAAGGTGCTATAACAATTTCCTCAAACTAGAGAGGAGGAAAAGATACTCCAACCACAAAAATATGTTGCTTATTTACTGTTACAGTTCTGGATGCTAGAATGCAAAATGTAAATAGGGCTCATTCCTTCTAAAAGATGTAAGGAAGATTCTGTTGCAGGCTCTTCCCCATGCTTCTGGTAGTCTTTGGGACTCTCTTAAACCCAAAATACCCAGAAATATGGAACAACAATACTTGAACATTGAAGTATTGTCATTGAAGTTTGCAATGTAAGTTTCTGTTTGAACTAAGAAAGACTTATATATTGATAATTTGGTCACAGATTTCAAGAATATTATCCTTTGCTTTCAAACACATGTTAAGCCACCACCAAATTCCTAACATCTATGCACTTGTAAAACTCCAGATGACAGATCAGGGTAGAGAACCATAATCCTAGAAGAAAGACAGGAGCCGAGGTATTTATGCTGATTTTATTGATGCTTTGAACTTGAGAAAAGGAAAGGCCAAATGGTTTACTCCTGGGAGAACTCTTGATCAGTCTCTGAAACAAAAAGAAGAACTTTAGAAGTCAAATAGTCTTAAACATGTGTCTGATATCTTCAACATCCAGTAGTCTCATTAAAATACATTATATTGCTTGACGTGGTGGCCCATGCCTATAATAGCACTCAGAATAGTAAGACAGGAAGATCACTGAATGTGAGACAAACTTAGGCTGCATAGTGAATTCCAGACCAGGCTGGGCTACAAAATGAAGCCCTGTCTCAATAAAAAGGAGAATAAAGAAAAGTGAAAGGAAAGGAAAGGAAAAGAAAGGAAAGGAAAGGAAAGGAAAGGAAAGGAAAGGAAAGGAAAGGAAAGGAAAGGAAAGGAAAGGAAAGGAAAGGAAAGGAAAAAGGAAGGAAGGATGGGAAGAAGGAAGGAAGGAAGAAAAATATTGAGCAAGAGAAAAAGAAGGTAGAAGAGAGAAGAGGAAAGGGGAGAGGTTAGGAGAAGGAGCAAAGAAGAAAGAAAAAAGAGAAGGGAAGATGATAAAAGAGAAAAAACTTAGGAGCACATTAAACTAGTCTGATAATGAGAGGAATTCAGATGGGGCAGAAGATATGCCTGCTGCTGTGAGAAGGAAAAGGGGCTTTCTATGTGTAGTTGTGAGGTGGTGATGATGGCAAGAACGGAGCTTGGAAAGACTGTTGGAGAGAAAGAGAAGGTGCAAGACTCAGAGAAATATGAAAAACTGGGGAATTGAAAGAGAAGTTTACTAAATGATAGAATTTAATTAGCCCCAAGGGAATCATTGGAGACCATCTTTAGCTGATTCTCCTTTTCTTTGGTCATTGGGACTGCTGTTGTACTGACCCTGCTGGATTCTTTGGCCACCTCTTCCACGCTGTGTTTTCCGGCCACCTTTTCCTTTATGGCCTTTCTGTCTATCTTTTCCTTTCTGGCCATTGTGGCCTTTCTGGCTACCACGGCCACGGCCTCTTCCTCCTCGTTGTTTTCCACTCTGACATTCCTGGTCTCCAAAGCTGTCACCACCAGAGCTTCGATTACCACCACCACGGCCATTCCTCCCTCTCCTGGACTTGATGGCCGCCTTACCATGGTGACTTAGTTGATCTTGAAAATGGTTCCTTATTTCTTGTGTATCGCCATCTTTGGGGGGAGAGAGAACACACATCCAGAAAATCAAAAACAGAGACAGGATCATCATGAGCATAACAAGTTAACCATACAATCTATCACTAATTAGTTAATTTGGTGAGAAGTTGTTTTACTGCTGTAGATGGTATTAGATAGTGACTAGGTCTAATAACTGCAAGAATAGGGACAGAGGGACTTTGACTGGATGTGTATAATTACTTAGTGAGGATCCTTTTGCTTCTCTGTCCAAAATTTTCTCTCCCCTATCTTTTTTTTTTTTCCTCCTTTTTTATTTTTGATACTTTCTGTACATTTCCAATGTTTCCCCTTTTCTAAGTCTCCTCTTTGGATACCCCCTGTCCCCTCCCCAACCCGCCTCTAGGAGGGAATTCCACCTCCCACCCCCCAGCCCCCCGTCCACCCATCCCCATATTCCCACCTTGACATTCCCCTTTACTGAGGCCTCTAACATTCTCAGGCCCAAGGGCCTTTCCTCTCTCCCTGATGGCCATCGAGGTCATCCTCTGCCACATATGTGGTCCAAACCATAAGTCCATCAATGTGTATTCTTTGGTTGGTGGTCCAAACTCCAGGAGGATGGGGGGGGGGGTGTCAGGCCCATTGACTCTCTTGCTCGCTCCATGGGGCTGCAAATTCCCTCAGCTCCTTCAGACCTTCCTCCAACTCCTCCATCTGGGACCTCACTCTCAGTCCAGCGGTTACTGTTAAGTGAAACTTGGACATTCTGTACTTTTGGGCTAATATCCGCTTATCAGTGAGTACATACCGTGTTCCTTCTTTTGTGACTGAGTTACCTCGCTCCCCTATCTTTTGATACACCTGCTCTTTTTGCATAGCACCATATATCCAGAACTTTGACTTGGCATGATACATATGAAAGTGCCTGTGTTTCATCACATTTCTCAGTGTCTAAGAGAAATTATAATATAAAGATGTTGTTATACAACATGACTATTGCTTAAAGGATGGATAGAAAATCAATTTGTCATGCACAATATATTTTACACCATGATAGTAACTCACATTTTCAGCTCCTCATACTTACATCATCTATATGGCTTTTTAACCTTCTAAAACTAAAGAATGCATGTATCGACTATAATGCAAGCATAGATTTAGCTGTGGATTGTAACATCTTTGGTGTGAGGCCTTTCCTTTCCTCCTGTACTCTGATATCTATAGTTCTCTATGCCTAGTTCCTTAACAGTGAATGGTTTTGTGAAGACTTTACCATGTATTAGATTCTGGGTACTTCAAGTATACTAACCATGCCCCATTTAGCTGTTACAAAGGTAAATAATCAGAATGGTTTTTTTCAGGAAACTCAAAACTAGGTGTGTCATCACAAGGACAGCCAAGCCGGGGGGTGGGAGGGGAGCTGTTTCTTTGTCCTTCTCATTTTGCTGCTGTTATAATTTTTGTTTTGCCTCTTCTGCGTTTTGAACCTTTTTACAATGTGGAGCTAATAACTAAATAGTAGAATAGTGAGGAAAGGAAATTTTTAAAGCTTAGGCATGAGTTATTTTTTAATCTAAGAAATTAGACGTATTTTATACTAGATCAATAATCCAGAAATTGCTAGACATCATTTAGAATAATTCCAAATAACTTAATTGAAGCTTAAACATCTCACAGTGATGGTGGGAGTCTTTTACTTCAAGGACTTCTGTGAAGAAAGAACAATACACATGCACAAAGTTTAAAATTGCATTACAAACTGAGTGGAGAGATCATTAACAAGTCAAGAAACATGCTTAAGACAAATGGCTACATGACTTTCAAGGATTTTGTTTGCTGTCATGGATTGAACCGAGAGTTTAATTCACAATAGGCAAGTGCTCTACCACTGATCCAAATCTCCTTTACTTTTCAGTTGCTAAATTGTCTGGACCAGACTGGAACTCACTCTATAACCCAGTCAGGCATTAAACCTATTAAGCATCTGACTCTATCTTCTAAGTAAGAAATAAAAACTTGTTCATTAATTCCTCTTATTTGATTCTCGTGTGTCTTTGGTAAAATATTTAATGATTGATAACTATAATATTTAAGTAAATTACATACATATTCACTATTAAAATGAATTATATGTTGTTCTAGCTGGTATTATGTCAACTTAACACAGATAAAGTCATCTGAGAAAAATAAACCTCAATTGAAAAGATATCTCCATAGGATCCTGCTATAGACAGGCAACCCCACAGGGCATTTTCTTAATTAGTGATTGATTTGGAATAGTTCAGCCAATGGTGGATAGTGTACCCTGAAACATCTGGTCGTGTGGTATTTAAGAAACCAGACTGAAAAGGCCTTAAAGAGTAAGTCGGTAAGCTATGCTCCTCCTCAGCCTCTGGGTTACTACCTGCACTTAGGTTCTTGCCCTGCTTTAGTTCCTATCTTGACTTCCCTCTGTAATGGACTGTTACCTGGAAGCATAAATGAAATAAACTCTTTTCTCTCCACAAGAGACTTCTATTACTTCATTGTTAACCTTGGTCTGTGGGACTATTAGAGAAATATAAATAAATGGTGTACATATGTTCTGCTGGTATCCAGACACTTATCTCACTGACACAAGAGACACAATATAAAAGGCTGGTTTGTGTTTAACACCATAACTGAGGACTACAAAAACACTCAGAGTTTTTGCTCTTTTGCTTTTTGAAACTTCCTAAACACAATTTTTTAGAACTTCTAAATGGCAAAAAAGTAAGCAAAAATTAAACTATGATACGTTCTGAAGGAAAATGAAGCATAGCCTTAAATGAAGACTGACCTTGTTCTTGAGGAGAACTTCCATCATCTATGATTTTAAATGAGAAATATAATAAATGTATTAGTTGATTCAATATATTCCAACTGTGCACTTGTATAAGTCATAAGAAGTTAGGAAAAGACCTAAGAGACTGCTAGGGAAATTAAGATACATATACATAATACACATGTATATGTAGTTCCAATATAATGAACCATCATTTCCCAAGTAGAAGCCTCATCTCCTTTATAGACTGAAAATGAATAAAGAGGAATTCAAGCAATCAATAGAATTTCTTCCTTTACAGTGTACCAACATGCTTGATGATATGACCCCTTGAACACATACAACCTGAGAATCAAATCATCCATGGCCCTGTGACTCAGTTTACATTAGCAAGAATTTACTAGCCACATAGCTTTTTCCCAGGAGGCAAGCTTTCCAATGATTGCTTATTTCAGGGAGTTATCCAAAACCCCTTTAATCAAATACAAGTCTTTTCCACTCTCTATTGCCATAATTGTTTATTCTCGATGATGCCTTTCACAGCCACCCATAGCCTCTATCATATCTTAAGTTATATATCCTACCCATTCTTAATGAAGAATTCATTCAACCAACCAGACCCCAGAGCTTTATATTTTGAATATTCCAATTTTACCCCCTGCTTTTATCCAAGGCATTAAAGGAATGTGGCACTTTCTTTCATCACATAAACAAGAAATTCATTTTTGTTCAGCAACATATTGCTTTGAGTATCTTGAGATATCCAAAATTTGCTAACCTTCTAAGATATATTTTCACTCAGAAGTTGCTCAGGTTTTAGTAAATAAATATTCTAACTGGAACTCTGTACTTCACTGAACTGTAATACTCTACATGGAAAGCAAATGGCATTGTGAATCAGTAGATCAATAAATGACATTTTTATTAAACATGAAGGTTCAATAAAAATTCTCAATAATTCTAAATGTTCAAATGTTGGTTGGCAAGGAAACAAAATATCCAGGTGAATTATAACATTTCCACTCTATTCACACACAGAGTGTACATGAAAAATATATAGATGTTCAAATAGTAAATGTTACACTAGGAAGATGTTAGTTTAGAACATACACTGACATTTTCAGACAAATATTTTGTCATCAGTAAAAAAAAAAAAAAAAGATATAGAAACTAATATGGCCTCCCCATTGATTGACTGACTCTCTGGACATTAAAAGAAATAACCCAACTCTACTCTTTTCCATGAATTTCAACCTCATTTCTCCCTCTTACCTTCATTGGCCCTTTGAGCTGAGGTCAGAGCCAGCAGAGCTATAGAGAGCAGGACCAGAAGAATCCTGGAGGCAGCCATGGTATCTCTCTCTCTCCTGCTAGAGGAACTTCAGACACAGCCTTTATAAGACCCAGTAAAACAATGTCACCTTGAAGACCTTGGGATGGGTACTTCCCACCCATATCTAATTTGTTATTTGAACCTCAGCCAGAGAAGATGAATTAAAGAACAGGTTGTGTTCTTCAAAGGGAACAAAGATTTTCTACAAGTTCTTTGAAACAATGGCTTATTCTCCTCATTTATTAATTCTAAGTATTACTAATTATCTTCCACATTTAACATTCCAACTAGAGCCGTGCTTCTCTGTTTTTTTATAGGATTCAACACTGTTCTGACTTTCTGCTCTGTCAGTGACTTCAGACACTTTCCTATAAAATGAGCCAATAGAATCACAAGGAAAACAGACTTTAAAAAAAACAAAAACATAATCATAGGGAAAAAACATAGGTCAAGAAAATCTAGGACAAGTTATCTTACACATCTTGGAAAAAAATCGAGAATAGTTGCCAATAAAAGAACAAATCAAACATTTCAACATTTCAAAGACAATACCTACTCAGAATTGAGATCATGAATTGAATGCATTATAAAATCTTAACACAAAATAACCAGAATAGTAGCTGGGTTGAAATCCAATATCCTGTAAGGGTCACTGAGTGAACTAAAGGAAAGAGATTGCAATTAGATACACCTGTCCCATAAAATCAAACAAAGAGTTATCTTGTTTGAGTTCTTTTGGAAGGTGCAGCTATCAACTAAGAAAAAGGACATTTTGTGTTGGTAATATAAAAATAATTCCACACCACAATTAAAATTATCTTACATTATTTTAATTCATTTTTAAATTGCCTTAAATTTTTTAAATACCTTAGAATACTATAAATAAACTTATTAAAATTGTTAATATTTCAAATAATGAATTTGGGTTCTCCATTAAAATATCCTATGAGTCAGTTTCATCCACAAGCACAACTGATAGGTATCTTTATATCTTTATTGTTTATCTGGCCATAGTTTCTTTTTTTCCTCTCAGAGAAATGTGCTTTCTTCTTGGCTTTTTCTCCTAAAAATGATATCACAGCTTCTCTACGTACTCTTGAATATAGTATTTTAATCTTTCTTCTTTTTCAGGATACTTCACAAATTTTTTTTTCATTTCTCCAAACTTAATTTTTACATCTCTGCTTCCTTCTTTTGTTTCAAATCTCCATATAAAGCAATAGATCTATCAATATATAATAGATAGAATAATACATAGTCTTCTTGATATGTAGGTAGGTAAGAGATAAATACCATAGAGATGAATAGATAGATGATAGAGAGATAGATGAGAGATAGGTAGAGAGAGAGAGAGAGAGATACAGAGATACAGAGATAGATGAATAGATGTAGATAATAGGCAAATAAGTATATAGATAACTAAATACATTATAATATATATGATATACTTACTGTGCACTGGATTTGTTCTAAGTGTTTATCCTGTACAGGGACTAAATCACTTGACCTTTACAGACTTTAACTTTTAAAATATATAACGTATTTATTATGTTTATGTAAAATGTATTCTGATATGTAATAAAACTTGGTTTGCATTTGCATTTATTCTCCAAATTTTGGTAGGATGCTTAAGGGAATTAAAGGCACCTCAAACCTGGTAGTTATGAGCTGCCTGGTATGGGAACTGAGAACTAAATTCATGTCCTCTGGAAAAGCAGGGATCACACTTAAACTCTTGAGCCATCTCTTCTGACAGCAAAACTAATACCTATTCCATCCATGTCCAGGAGGACATCTTGTTAACAAACAAAAATAATTAGTTAAAATGATGCTGTCAGAAATGTAGCAAAATACTCGCTTTCCAGTGATCCATCAGTGTTCAAACTTTGACCCTGTTGATACCAATTGTTTCCATCGTTTCAGCTTTCTAATCTATAGCAATTATTTCTGCAGGTGGCTGGTTGTCAAGAGTAATGTAAAACTTCATTCCAGCTGCTCTCAGTAACTAGGTGTGGCAAAAGTAAAATGTGAAGACATGGCCTCTTATTTCATAAGTTCAGTCACTAGACTACCCTTTCTGGGTTAGATATACAAATGGCAGGTCATGAGTTGTTATGGAAAAAGTCCCTCATTGGCCAGGGATTGGCCTTGATTTCAGAATTCTGGAATTATGATTTCAAAATGGTTTCTTTTTTTTTTTATGGTGAATGATATTCCAGGCAGACATTAATCAAAAGAAAACTGGTTTGCTATATTAATTTCAGACAGACCAAACATGAAGGCAAGAAAAAAGATCAGGAATAAAGAGGAGCATTGCTTAGGATGAAGGAGTAAATTTTTCAAGAAGACATAATAATCCTTAATATGTATGTGTCAAATAATATGCCATGAATATATGAGACAGAATGTGATATATAAAAGGAAGAAGAAACAGAAAGATCTGCTATTGTAGCAGGAGATTTTTTTTAATTAGTGGATATTTTCTTTATTTACATTTCAACTGTTTTCACCTTTCCAGGTTGTCTTAGTCAAGGTTTTTATTCCTGCACAAACATCATGACCAGATGTTGTCCCGCGCGCTGTTTGGTCTTGCCAGCAAGAACCCACGCGGACACACGGATCCTTCTGCAGCAATGCGTTTATTGCATGATGAAAAGAGGAAGACCCCGGGCTCCAAAATGGCGCTGCTTATATAGCCCTGAGGCAGCGTGTCCTCCACTGATTGGCGCGCCCGCCCCGGGAGTGGGCGGTGATTAGTCATGTACAACCTTAATGCGCAAGCGCTTCGGGCGAGCCACCCCGCGCTATCCACAAGTTTCCTCAGAGCGACAGCGGAAGTCAGCGCCATCTTGTAATGGCGAATACTCTAACCGCTCCCTACAAGATGTAAACTGGGGAGGAAAGGGTTTATTGAGCTTATACTTCCATGCTGCTATTTATCACCAGAGAAAGTCAGGACTGGAACTCAAGCAGGTCAGGAAGCAGGAGCTGATGCAGAGGTCATGGAGGGATGTAACTAACTGGCTTGCTTCTCCTGGCTTGCTCAGCGTGCTTTCTTATAGAACTCAAGACTAGCAGCCCACAGATAGTACCAGCCACAAGGGGCCCTCCCCCCTTGATCACTAATTGAGAAAATGCCTTATACCTGGATCTCATAGAGGCATTTTCTCAACTGAAGCTCCTTTCTCTGTGATAACTCCAGCATCTGTCAAGTTGACACACAAAACTAGCCAGTACACAATTCTCCCCTTCAGAAACCCCCTAACACAACCCCCTCCCCTTGCCTCTATGAGGGTCCTTCCCACCCACCTACCCACTCCTGTCTTCCTGACATGGCATTCCCCTACACTGGGGAATCAAACACCCTCAGGCCCGAGGGCCTCTCCTCCTATTGATGTCCAACAAGGCCATCCTCTGCCACATATGCAGCTGGAGCCATGGGTCCCTCCATGTGTACTCTTTAGTTGGTGGTGCAGTCCCCAGGAGCTCCGGGTGTTCTGACCAGTTGACATTGTTGCTCCTTCTGTTGGGCTGCAAACCCCCTAACCTCTTTCAGTCTCTTCTCTAACTCCTCCATCGGGGACCCTACACTCAGTCCAAAGGTTGGCTGCAAGCATCCTCATCTGTATTTGTCAGGCCCTGGCAGAACCTCTCAGAAGATAGCCATATCAGGCTCCTGTCAGCAAGCACTTCCCAGCATCCACAATATGATCTGAGTTTGGTAACTGTATATGGAAAGGCTAATATCCACTTATCAGTGAGGATATAACATGTGTGTTCTTTTGTTACTGAGTTACCTCATTCAGGATAATACTTTCTAGATCCATCCATACCCCTATGTATTTCATGTAGTCATTGTTTTTAATAGCTGAGTAGTATTCCATTGTGCAAATGTGCCACATTTCTGTACCCATTCCTCTGTTAAGGGACATCTGGCTTATTTCTAGTTCTGGCTATTATAAATATGGCTGCTATGAACAAAGTAGAGCATATGTGCTTATTAAATGTTGGAGTGATATAGCTGGGTCCTCAGGTTCAATTTTCTGAGGAACCACCAGACTGATATACAGAGCGGTTGTATATCACCTTGCAATCCCACCAGCAATGGAGGAGTGTTCCTCTTACTCCACATCCTCGCTAGCATCTGCTATCACCTGAGATTTGATCTTAGCCATTCTGACTGGTGTGAGGTGGAATCTCAGACTTGTTTTGATTTGCATTACCCTGATGACTAAGGATGTTGAATATTTCTTTAAGTGCTTCTCTGCCAATTCTCCCGTTGAGAATTCTCTGTTTAGCTCTGTTCCCCATTTTTTGATAGGGTTATTTGGTTTTCTGGAGTCTAACTTCTTGAGTTCTTTGTATATATTGGATATTAGCCCTCTATCAGATGTAGCCTTGGTAAAGATCTTTTCCCAATCTGTTGGTTGCTATTTTGTCCTATTGACAGTATCCTTTACCTTACAGAAGCTTTGCAATTTTATGAGGTCCCATTTTCCCCTCTGCCCATTTGTTTGATGCTCTTCCCCACTTTCTCTTCTATTAGATTCAGTGTATCTGGTTTTATGTGGAGGTCCTTGATCCACTTGGACTTGAGCTTTGTACAGGGAGATAGGAATGGATCAATTTGCATTCTTCTACATGTTGACTGCCTGTAGAACCAGCACCATTTTTTGAAAATGCTGTCTTTTTTCCACTGCATGTTTTTAGCTCCTGTGTCACCGATCAGGTGACCATAAGTGTTTTGGTTCATTTCTGGGTCTTCAGTTCTATTCCATTGATCTACCGGCCTATCACTATACCAATACCATGCAGTTTTTGTGACTATTGCTCTATACTACAGCTTGAGGTCAGAGATGGTATACCCCCAGAAGTTCTTTTATTGTTGAGAATAGTTTTTGCCATTCTAGGTTTTTTTATTCCAACTAAATTTGAGAATTGCTCTTTCTAACTCTATGAAAAATTGAGTTGGAATTTTGATGAGGATTACATTGAATTTATAGATTGCTTTCAACAAGATGGCCATTTTTACTATATTAATCCTGCTAATCCATGAGCATGGGAGATCTTTCCATCTTCTGAGGTCTTTTTCAATTTCTTTCTTCAGAGACTTAAAGTTCTTATCATGCAGATCTTTCACTTGTTTGGTTAGTGTCATACCAAGATACTTTATATTGCTTGTGACTATTGTGAAGGGTGTCATTTCCCTAATTTCTTTCTCAATCTGTTTATTGTTTGAGTATAGGAAGGGTATTGATTTGTTTGAGTTGATTTTATATCAGGCCACTTTGCTGAAGTTGTTTATCAGCTGTAGGAGTTCTCTAGTGGAATTTTGGGGTCACTTAAGTATACCATTATATCATCTGCAAATAGGAATATTTTAACTTCTTCCTTTCCAATTTATATCCATTTGACCTCCTTTTGTTGTCTAATTGCTCTAGCTAGAACTTCAGGTACTATATTGAATAGATAGAGAAAGAGTAGGCAGCCTCGTCTACTACTTGATTTTAGTGGGATTGCTTCAAGTTTCTCTCTATTTACTTTGATGTTGGCTACTAGTTTGCTGTATATTGCTTTCACTGTGTTTAGGTATGGGCCTTGAATTCCTGATCTTTCCAAGACTTTTAACATGAGGGGATGCTGATTTCTGTCAAGTCCTTTTTCATCATCTAGTGAAATAATCATGTTTTTCCCCCCTTTGGGTTTGTTTATGTAGTGGATTACATTGATGGATTTCCATACATTGAACTATCCCTGCATTCCTGGGATGAAGCCTTCTTGATCATGGTGATTGATCATTTTGGTGTGTTCTTGGATTCAGTTTGTGAGAATTTTATTGAGTATTTTTGCATCGATATTCATAAGGGAAATTGATCTGAAGTTCTCTTTCTCTGTTGGTTCTTTGTGTGGTTTTGGTATCAGTGTAACTGTGGCTTCATAGAACAAATGAGGTGGCATTTCTTCTGTTTCTATTTTGTGAAAGAGTTTGAAGATTGTTGGTATTAGGTCTTCTTTGAAGGTCTTCTTTGAAAGTATAGAATTCTGCACTAAACTCATCTGATCCTGGCCTTTTTTTGGTTGGTTTAATAACTGCTTCTATTTCTTTAGGGGTTATAGGATTGTTTAGATGGTATAACTGATCCTGAATTAACTTTGGTATTTGGTATCTGTCTAGAAAATTGTCCATTTCATCCAGATTTTCCGGTTTTGTTGAATATAGGCTTTTGTAGTAGGATCTGATGATTTTTTGAAGTTCCTCAGTTTCGGTTGTTATATCTCCCTTTTCATTTCTGATTTTGTTAATTTGGATACTGTCTCTGTGCTCTCTGAATAGTCTGGCTGTGAGTTTATCTATCTTGTTGATTTTTTTCAAAGAACCAGCTCCTGGTTGGTTTCTTTATAGAGCTCAGAGAGCCTCCTATGAAGGAAGAGGGACAAGATTAGATATTTATTCTCTGAGTTATCCTTTAGAGAATCATAACAGGCAGGACCAGCCTTCTCCCTCTATGACACAATGGCAGAAAAAAATGGCAAAAAAGAATAAAGTGACAGAGGAGAGCAGTACCAGAGACTCAGGCCTAGAATCTCAATGCTGGGGTAGCACATACAGGGGGATTAGAAGCTAAAGGCCAGCCTGGGCTACCTCATAAGGCCATGACTTAGAAAACAAACAAAGAGTGAAAGAGACAAGAATGAAAATTGAAAAAATGATAGAACAGGAGAGGACAGAAGTGGAAAGAAAAGAGAGGGCAGAAGAGGAGAGAAAGGATGAGAGGAGAAGAGGGGAGAGAAAGGAGAGAAGAGGAGGGGAGGGGGAGAGAAAGGAGAGAAGAGGAGGGGGGAGAGAAAGGAGAGGAGAGGAGGGGAGGGAAGAGAAAGGAGAGGAGAGGAGGGGAGGGAGCAAATGAGTAGCTCCCTTAAGTCTGCAACAGGAAGTGAGACAAAATGATACTGAAGACTGGAGTCTGCAGAGGCCCTTGTAGAAGGGATATTTAAGTCTAGATTTATGTTTAACTATGAACTTCACCTAAGAAGGAGCTGCATGAGATTTGTAGACATTGAACTCTCTTTATTAAGTTTTTGGGACATGAGAAATCCTTCCTTGAAGAACTATTCTGGTTAACATCAAGAACCCGGGAACTTGTTAATTATCCTTTACACCCCTTAAGAATAGAGTTTATACCTGTTCATCACAAAAACCACTGTTTAAGTAATATGAACCATTAATACAACAGAACATAATTAAGTTATCAAAAATAGTTCATTACATTATGAATGTGAAAGTATATCCAAACTTGATGTAAAAAAAATCTTTATATCTGTCTAGCCACCCACTTACTGGGTTTATATCTGTTTATGTCCAGCAAGTTTCTTTCATTATCTTGTTATGACTATATTTATTTCATGTTTGTGTGTGTGTGTGTGTGTGTGTGTGTGTGTGTGTGTGTGTGTGTGTGTGTGCATATATCAGACACTGGTGTCAGAAAATATTTGAAATTATAGACAAATTATTAATTGGTATTTTTTGTAAGTGAGATTGTGGTGGTCAGTTAGACTTTTTCTTTTAATTCTTCTTTGTTAATTAAATTTTTATGATGATGATTTCTTACATTTAAAAAATATGTCAATAAAAATTAAGATCCTTTTGGGCAAATTCTAATCTGATACACTGAGAGGACCATGTTACAATTTTCTTCAGCCTCAACTTCTTCCTTCATCCTTTGCTTCTCCCAGCTTACATATTGTCCTTTAGCCATGACCTTGCTCCAGTTCACAATTGGCACATTACTTTCCATTATCCAATAATTAATGTCTGTCAACCCTTAACTCTATTTTTCCTATGAGGTTAGATTCTTCACTATAATTCCTTAATTATAGACCTTCCTTCCAAATATTATGCTTTCACCCACACTTGTTTTGAATTAATGGAAGTTATGGCCTTGGTACAGTGTTCCTATGTCCAACATTAAGAATGATAATATTTTGTGATTAACTCTTCATGATCCTTGTTTACATGCAGAAAATATTGTATCTTTAGAGTTATTGAATTTTTAACTAACTCTGAAAACCTTGCAAAACAGGTTAATGTGTTAAGTAAATAAAATAAGGTGTAGATTGTATTTGTCTAGGAAATTTGGAAGAAGAGATTTTACTTGGTCCATTTTTTATGTATTTTATTTTTGTCTTATGTATATGGGTGTTTTGCCTATATGCGTGTCTGGGCACCACATTCATGTGGTACTTTTGGTGGCCTGAAATTCCCACTCAATCTTCAGTGCCATTGGATCCTCTAGAACTGGAGTTACAGATGGTTAACCATCATATAGGTGCTGGGGACAAAGGTTGGGTCCTCTACAAGGCAGAAAATGCTCATAACCTCTAAGCCATTTATACAGCTTCTTGCCTTGGATCTTTGATTAGGCAAATTTGTGAGTTTACCCCCTACCTTATGCCATATACCATTATTTGTTTATCCTTGTTCTATTACGCTAACTAGCAATTTTTGATCTTTGTTCTTTGAACACAGATCATAGAAAGAAGAGGTTATCTTTTCCTTGGGTTTGATATCTACTTTGGAATTATTTTTTTCTAGTTTCAGAGCTTGTTAAAAATATTGAGTAAGGAAATTCCTCCTGTCACATTATAGTGAAAACACCAAATAAACAAAACAAGAAAAGAATATTACAAGCAGTAAGGGAAAAAGTTCAAGTAACATATAAAGGCAGACCTATCAGAATTACACCAGACTTCTCACCAGAGACTATGAAAGCTATAAGATCCTGGGCAGAACTCATACAGACCCTAAGAGAACACAACTGCCCCCCAGCCCAAGTTGCTATAAAAAGCAAAATTCTCAATTACCATAGAAGGTGAAACCAAAATATTCTATGACAAAACCAAATTTACACAATATGTTTCCACAAACCCAGCCCTACAAAGGATAATAGAAGGAAAACGTCAACTCAAGGAGGGAAACTACACCCTAGAAAAAGCGAGAAAGTAATATTTCAACAAACTGAAAAGAAGATAGCCACAAAAACATTAAAATAACATTGAAAATAACAGGAACCAACAATCACTATTCCTTAATATCTCTTAACATCAATGGACTCAATTCCCCAATAAAAAGACATAGACTGACAAACTGGATCGATAAAGAGGACCCAACATTTTCCTGGAATCAGGAAACGCACCTCTGTGATAAAGACAAACACTATCTCAGAGTAAAGGGCTGGAAAACAATTATCCAGGCAAATGGTCCAGGAAACAGGCTGGAGTAGCCATTCTAATACCAGATAAAATCGACTTTCACCCAAAAGTCATCAAAAAAGACAAGGAAGGACACTTCATACTCATCAAAGGAAAAATCTACCAAGAAGAACTCTAAATTCTGAACATCTATGCTACAAATGCAACGGCACCCACATCATTAAAAGAAACTTTAGTAAAGCTCAAAGCACACATTGCACCTCACAGAATAATAATAGGAGACTTCAACACCCCATTATCATCAATGGACAGATATGGGAAACACAAACTAAACAGAGACACAGTGAAACTAAGAGATGTTAGGAACCAAATGAATTTAACAGATATCTATAAAACCTTTCATCCTAAATCAAAAGAATATACCTTCTTCTCAGCACCTCATGGTACCTTCTCCAACACTGACCATATAATCAGTCACAAAACAAACCTCAACAGATACAAGAAGATTGAAATAATCCCATGCCTCCTACCAGATCACTATGGATTAAGGTTGGTCTTCAATGACAACAATAACAACAGAAAGCCCACATACACATGGAAGCTGAACAATGCTCTACTCAATGATAACTTGGTCAAGGAAGAAATAAAGAAAGAAATTAAAGACTTCCTAGGATATAATGAAAATGAAAGTACAACATACCCAAACTTATGTGGCACAAGGAAAGCAGTGTTAAAAGGAAAACTCATAGCTCTGAGTGCTTCCAGAAAGAAACTGGAGAGAGCATACACTAGCAGCTTAACAACACACCTCAAAGCTCTAGAACAAAAAGAAGCTAATGCACCCAAGAGGAGTAGAAGGCAGGAAATAATCAAACTCAGGGCTGAAATCAACCAAATAGAAACAAAAAGAACTATACAACTTATCAACAAAACCAGGAGTTGGGTCTTTGAGAAAATCAACAAGATAGATAAACCCTTAGCCAGACTAACCAGAGGGCACAGATACACTATCCAAATTAACAAAATTAGAAATGAAAAGGGAGACATAACAACAGATTCTGAGGAAATTCAAAAAATCATCAGATCCTACTACAAAAGCATATATTCAATAAAACTGGAAAATCTGGATGAAATGGACAATTTTATAGACAGATACCAAATAACAAACTTAAGTCAGGATCAGATAACCCATCTAAACAGTCCCATAATGCCTAAAGAAATAGAAGTAGTCATTGAAAGTCTCCCAACCAAAAAAAGCCTAGGACCAGATGAGTTCACTGCAGAATTCTATCAGACCTTCAAAGAAGACCTAATACCAATACTCTTCAATCTATTCCACAAAATAGAAACAGAAGGAACACTACCCAATTCCTTCTATCAGGCCACAGTTACACTGATACCAAAACCTCACAAAGACCCAACAAAGTAAGAAAACTTCAGACCAATTTCCCTTATGAATATCAATGTAAAAATAGTCAATAAAATTCTCACAAACCGAATCCAAGAACACATCAAAATGATCCTTCATCATGATCAAGTAGGCTTCATCCCAGGGATGCAGGAATTGTTCACTACCCTGAAATTCATCAATGTAATCCACTACATAAACAAACTCAAGAAAAAAACCACATGGTCATTTCATTAGATGCTGAAAAAGCATTTGACAAAATTCAACATCCCTTAATGATAAAAGTCCTGGAAAGATCAGAAATTCAAGGCCCACACCTAAACATAGTAAAAGCAATATACAGCAAACCAGTAGCCAACATCAAACTAAATGTAGAGAAACTAGAAGCAATCCTACTAAAATCAGGGATGAGACAAGGCTACCCTCTCTCTCACTATCTATTCAATAAAATAGTAATTAAAGTTCTAGCTAGAGCAATTAGACAACAAATGAATGTCAAAGGGATACAAATTGGAAAGGAAGAAATCAAAATATCACTATTTGCAGATGATACGATCATATACTTAAGTGACCTGAAAACTCCACCAGAGAACTGCTACAGCTGAGAAACAACTTCAACAAAGTGGCCAGATATAAAGTTAACTCAAACAAATCACTAACCTTCCTATACTCAAAGGATAAACAGGCTGAGAAGGAAATTAGAGAAATCACACCCTTCACAATTGTCACAAACAATATAAAGTATCTTGGTGTGACTCTCACCAAACAACTGAAAGATCTGTATGACAAGAACTTCAAATCTCTGAAGAAAGAAAACAAAGAAGACCTCAGATGATGGAAAGATCTCCCATGCTCATGGATTGGCAGGATTAATATAGTAAAAATGGCCATCTTGCCAAAAGCAATCTACAGATTCAATGCAATCCCCATCAAAATTCCAACTCAATTCTTCATAGACTTAGAAAAAGCAATTCTCAAATTCATTTGGGACAACAAAAACCCAGAATAGCAAAAACTATTCTCAACAACAAAAGAACTTCTGGGGGAATCAGTATCCCTGATCTCAAGCTGTACTACAGAGCAGTAGTGATAAAAACTGCATGGTACTGGTTCAGTGACAGGCAGGTAGATCAATGGAATAGAATTGAAGACCCAGAAATGAACGTACACACCTACGGTCACTTGATTTTAGACAAAGAAAATAAAACCACACAGTGGAAAAAAGACAGCATTTTCAACAAATGGTACTGGTTCAACTGGTGGTCTACATGTAGAAGAATGCAAATTGATCCATTCCTATCTCCCTGTACAAAGCTCAAGTCCAAGTGGATCAAGGACCTCCACATAAAACCAGATACACTGAATCTAATAGAAGAGAAAGTGGGGAAAAGTCTCAAACACACGGGTACAGGGAGAAAGTTCCTGAACAGAACACCAGTGGCATATGCTCTAAGATCAAGAATCAACAAATGGGATCTCATGAAATTGCAAAGCTTATGTAAGGCAAAGGACACTGTCAATAGGACAAAATGGCAACCAACAGATTGGGAAAAAATCTTAACCAATCCTACGTCCAATAGAAGGCTAATATCCAATATATACAAAGAACTCAAGAAGTTAGACTCTAGAGAACCAAATAACCCTATCAAAAAATGGGGAACAGAGCTAAACAGAGAATTTTCAACTGAGGAAATTCATAGGGCTGAGAAGCACCTAAAGAAATGTTCAACATCCTTAGTCATCAGGAAAATGCAAATCAAAACAAGTCTGAGATTCTACCTCACACCAGTCAGAATAGCTAAGATCAAAAACTCAGGTAACAGCAGATGCTGGTGAGGATGTGGAGAAAGAGGAACACTCCTCTATTGCTGGTGGGATTGCAAGCTGGTACAACCACTCTGGAAATCAGTTTGGCAGACCCTCAGAAAAATGGACATAATACTACCTGAGGACCCAGCTATACCACTCCTGGGCATATACCCAGAAGATGCTCTAATATGTAATAAAGACACATGCTCCACTATGCTCATAGCAGCCATATTTATAATAACCAGAAGCTGGAAACAACTCAGATGTCCCTCAACAGAGGAATGGATACAGAAATGTGATACATTTACACAATGGCATACTACTCAGCTATTAAAAACAATGACTTAATGAAATTCACAGGCAAAGGGATGGAACTTGAAAATATCATCCTGAGCAAGGTAACTCAGTCACAAAAGAACGAACATGGTATGTACTCACTGATAAGTGGATATTAGCCCAAAAGTTCGGAATACCCAAGTTTCACTTCACAGTAACAGTTGGACTGAGTGTGAAGTCCCAGATGGAAGAGTTGGAGAAGGGACTGAAGGAGCTGAGGGAGTTCTGCAGCCCCATGGAGAGAGCAAAAGTGTCAACTGTCCTAAACCCCCCCCCCCCCCGTGCTCCTGGAGGCTAGACCACCAACCAAAGAATACACATGGAAGGATCCATGGTTTGAACCACATATGTGGCAGAGCATGGCCTTGTTGTCCATCAGGGGGGAAGAGAGGCCCTTGGGCCTGAGGGTGTTAGAGGCCCCAGTATATGGGAATGCCAAGTTGGGAAGACAGGAGTGGGTGGGTGGGTGGGTGGGTGGAGAAATACCCTCATAGAGACAGTGGGAAGGGGTAGGGGATAGGGGTTTTCCAAAGTGGAGACCTGGAAAGGGGGAAACATTTGAAATGGAAATGATGTATCAAAAAAAGAAAAAAAATATTTTGTAAGAAATACTAATTTTCCAGTGCTCAGGGCAAGTGTCACTATAACCATCTGAAGTTAAATCACATTCGATACATGCATAACTTGATGAGAAATTCAATGCAGTGGAAATCAGTTTCAATGGGAGGCAGCAGATAGCAGAAGGCAAGACAAATGTATTTCTCAAATCAAATGTCCTTGTCGGGTCAGCAGGCCCCCTAGATTTCTAAGAATTTTTTAAAGACATATTATTCCCAAATTCTATTTCTTAAAGTTGTGCTGCTCTATGCTTGCTTTTCTGACATAAAATTTTCTTAATAATTTATTTTTGTTTTTATTATTATATTAATATATTTTACAATATTTAGTATATAATAAATATTATATCTAAATATATGATAAATATAAATTTAATTATTACATGATATTATATATAACATATATGATATATGAATATATTATTAAAATAATATTTATTACACTAAATTAGAGTAGATTAAATTCTCTATGAAAAAACATTGTATGGCTGAATGATTTAATGAAAAGAAAAAATTTAGCATAGGATGGCTACAAAACTAAAATTAAATGAAACATGTTTAGATTTATGGACACACCAAGTTTGAAAGACAAGAAATGGAAAGACACATTTCACACAAATGGCAACCCAAAGAAACAGGTAGCATGTTAAGTGATGAAACAAGCCTTAAAACATCTGAGAAGAATGATTTCTACACAATAATGAAGCAGAAGGGAAATTAAAATGTTTAAAATGGACATTTAATAATTCACTTTTGAACTGGACCACCAACCAAAGAATGCACATGGATGGACCCATGGTGCTGGCCACATATGTGGCAGAGGAGGACCTTGTTGGCCATCAGTGGGAGGAGAGACTCTTGGGTCTGAGGATGTTAGATGCCCCAGTACAGGGGAATGTCAAGGAGGGAAGATGGGAGTGGGTGTGTGGGTAGGGGAATACCCTCATAGAGGCAGGGGGAGGGGAGACGGGATAGGGGATTTCCAAAGAGGAGACCTGGAAAGGGGAAAACATTTGAAATGTAAATAAAGTATCAAAAAGAAAGAAAGAAAGAAAGAAAGAAAGAAAGAAAGAAAGAAAGAAAGAAAGAAAGAAAGAAAGAAAGAAAGAAAAGTTGGAACTTAACATCTTGATTCAGGAAAGGCATACCAAGAGAGCTTTCTGATAAATACGTAAATTTTAAAAAGAAGGAAGTGTTATAGGGTATTCACCAGAAAGAACTACTTGGCCACAGGTTTAAGCCAATAGAAAGCCTTTATTGGCTGACTTGCAACTACACTGGGTATTCAAGCTCTGATTGTAACCCCAAGCTTTTCTCATGGTGAGCTTTTAAGCACAAAATCCATGTCCTTAGTAGATATGCTTTAGTTAACAAGAACAGATAGGCAGACATGGAACTACAAAAGCCAAAAAGCAAGGTTAGTACATTTAAAGACTTTCCAAGAACTATGGATTTTGAGGGATTAGGCCTTTGTTTTCAGTTTGGCAAATGGTACTGTCTATGTGCTGAGTGTCATAACCTGAATGTTACTTCCATCATGGAGTCCATTGTACTAAGATCTGGGGGCCTACCAGATGGTCTGGAGCCCTATTACAGAAAGGATGTAACCCCTGTGTACTTCAAACACCTAGGGGAAACAAAAAAGACAAAAAAATCCTAAATACAAAAGACAAGAAATAATCAAAACAAAAGCTCTTACATCAGAAAATGAGAGAATATAAACACAGTAGAAAATTCAATGAAACTAAGAGTTTGCTTCTTTAAAAACAAAACAAATAAAATAAAGTTGATAATCTTTAACAAGACTAAAGAAAACCCGAGAAGACAAGAAAAACAAGATTTTGCAATTGGTGCCACAGAAATAAAAATTATGGGAAGTAATTATGAAGACTTCCATATCAACAAACTGGAGAACAGGAAACAATTTTTTAAATTCTTAGAAGCATATATGTAGGACTGGAGTTGTAACACAGTGGTAGAGTTCTTATGTAGTACACACTAGACCCTGGGTAACAGCAGACTGGACCACAGGACCATCACAAATTATCATTCAAATTGCATCACCAAGTTGGGGGACAAGTCGTTTTCTGAGTGTGTGACTATGAGATGCACTTGCTCTAACTGAAAGTCAATGTGATGGAGCCCAGTGATTTCATAACTGTTACAAGCTTTTTAGTGCACTTAGGCCAGTATCAAGATGCTGAATGGGTCTGAGCTCATGCACAAGGAAATGTAGCAGGAAATTCTTGGATGAGAAATTGAGATCAATTGCAACCAATGCCTACACATATGGTATCATTATCCACACTCTCACATACACACCCTGACCACCATCTCCATACTTCTATTCACCAAATGGATTACTACAGGTGGCTATGAGTGCAGATCTGGACCCCTTGCCTAGAGCCATTGTGATGTGCTCTGCAGATAGGGAGGAGTTTCTCCAGCCAGGTGTATTGGCACACATCTGCACTACCAGCTCTGGAAAGCTGAAGCAGGAGGCTTTAGCTCACCCTGTGAAACATGGTGAGTCCCTGTCTAAAACATCCAAAACTAGTAGTCAGGCTTAGTGACATAGACCTGTCATCAGAGCTACTCAAAAAGCTGAGGGAGGAATATCATAAATTACAGGAATACCTAGGTTACAGCATGAGTTCAAGGACAGATTCAGTAACAGCAAAACTCTGACTCAAAATAAGAATAAATGAATAGGTCTGGGGAGATGGCTCAGTGGATAAAATGCTTGCTGTGCAAGCATGAGGTCTAGATTCCCAGAACACACATAAAACAGTGTAACAGCTACATGAATTTCCAGCAGTCAAGGGATCCTTGAGGCAGAATGACTAAATTGTCTAGCTCTGGGTTCAGCAAGAGACTCTGCCTAGGTAAATAAAATGGAAAGAGATCAAGAAAGACACTTAACACATAACTTTAAGCATCAAAAACACACCTGTACACATATGTGAAGATAAATAGGTAGATGATAAATATAGATAGATAGATAGATAGATAGATAGATAGATAGATAGATAGATAGATAGATAGATAGATGATAGATAGATGATAGATAGATGATAGATAGATAGATAGATAGATAGATAGATAGATAGATAGATAGATGATAGATAGATAGATAGATAGATAGATAGATAGATAGATAGATAGATAGATAGAAATTCATGCTTATAATATCTCTGTAGAGCACTTGCCTAGTATATATTAGGCTCTGGGATCAAGCCCCAGTACCAGAGAAAAAGAGAGAGAGATAATCACCACTGATTAATCACTTATGGCTTATCCATTATCCTAGGTGTACCCTTGGCTCATACTGGCATTAACCAAGAAAATAACCGTGCCTGGTCTGTTAACATGTATACATGTTAACCAGTATACAGGCAGGAACCTCACAACAAATATGGTGCAAGAAAAAGGGAGAAAGGGCTTATAAGAAAAGGGGGATAAGGCATCTAAGAAAGAAAGGGGCAAGGATGATTAAAAAGTGGAACAAGGAGATAATACACTCCGCTCTTTGTCCTCCACACTTATACATCTTTCAGAATATATGATCACGTAGTAAAAAAGTTCATCACGAGTTTATACATAAATTCAAATCATAAATTGAATAAGAACTTTACAACAGAGAATGTTTACATGCATATCCATTAGGAGTAATTATCTGACTAAACATTCATTGCCTGTCATAGCTCCTCAGGTTTATGGATAGTTTAAAACAATAACTAAGTTATTACTGAAGTTTTGTATAGATAAACCCAGTCAATATTTTACCTTCTGTCCTAGCACCTATAATAAATTGTTAGTTCCCTTTTTATGAACATTGGTTAAAGATTTTACAACCTCTTGGAATGTGCTCTGAATAGTAGAATGCCTGCTTACTATCTCAAAAGCAATTAACTCTTGACACTAAAGACTTGCAGAGTTCTCATAGCAGTTTTGACTATCAGAAAGGACCTAATAACAGTCCCACTATAAAAGAGCTTAATAAATATTGATATAATTTTAGGAATTCTTATAGGATCATTGTTAAGAATTAAGAAGTCATCTATTTGCCTATATAGCATTACAATAAGACAGTACATCTTTGTTGTTCTTCAGAGAGCTGCTTAAAAGGGTAGTCTAATACCTAGTGATTTTTATATATCTTTAATAATAACAGGAAAACATATTAATAGCAGGAATCATTCTTAAAAAAGATTTCTCCTGGGCCTTGACTATCAGAGCAAATCCATCATGGATTTTTTTTTTTTAATTTAAGGCAGACCCATCTCAGAAATATCACCTGCTAGTTATTACTTGTTGGCTCCTGACACTACTATAGCTTCATGTTTAATTGAGCCACTACACTGACAAGCGGAGCCTGTGTTATCACTATTCCTAAAACTGCCTAGGTCCTAGATATTTGGAACAAAAGTAGGTACACCGTACCTCTGGCTACAGTTTTCTACAGTTGTAGAAAAGATTCCTAAATATCAATCTTGCAAATCAAGCTAGCATTTCTGCCTCTCCACAGAAAGTCAAGGCCTGACAGGAAAGGGCACTCCACTATTTCACATCAAGAGCCAGCCTCCTCTTTCCAGTCACCAGAAACACAGGATCTCTGAAAGTTTGTGTGACCCCAATCTCAGAGCCTATTTGTGAAGAAAAAAGAGAAAGTCTTTCAGCAACTGTGTGTTGGAGTAGAGGGTAGTTCAATATCAGAGCACCTGCCTGAATGTGTAAGGTATTGTACATGCAAGTTTTGAGTCACAGCACAAATAAATCAATAAATCATGTCTCCCGGGCTTGGTCCTGGCATCTGATGCCAGAAGCTGAATATATCCAAATAACTGGAACAGATCACGGTGCTCACACAGTGAAAGGAGCTCTTTAGCTTGTCATAAATCTTTTTCCCTTCTAGACAAAGGCTTGTCCCAGTCTCCTATACAGAAGTCCAGCAAGTTTATGAAGGAAAGAAGTAGAAAGGACTGAAGTCATCCAAGAGAGAGACAACCCTTGATGAACTCCACATTTACCAAATATGAAAAATGCTGCCAGGTTATATAGTTTCCCTTCGGCAGAGACTTTTCAGAATTTATGTTCTGTGTCTTGAGAGAATGTCTTCCTGCTTAAGAAAAAAATGAAGTTTGAAGTCATCTAGATCTACATAGTGAGTTCCATGCAGACCAGGGCTACATAGTGACACCCTGTCTCAAAAAAAGAAAGAAAGAAAGAAAGAAAGAAAGAAAGAAGGAAGGAAGGAAGGAAGGAAGGAAGGAAGGAAGGAAGGAAGGAAGGAAGGAAGGAAGGAAGGAAGGAAGGAAGAAAAAACAAAGAAACAAAAAATAAAGAGTGAACCCAACTGCTTCTGGGCATATTCAGTTCAGTACTATAATGAGCCAAGTTTATTCTACATGCCTAGAAGCCTTGACTGGTCCCTCAGAAGTTCAATAGAACATTTCAGCTGTTAGCAACAAATTCATGATGGTTTGAAGGTGATTGGAAAGAAACTGAATTCCTAGCCACAGCAGGGATTGGGGGAGAGTGCCAGTGCTGTGGACCAATTACAAATGCATGGCATGGAGTCTGCCTAATCCACTCTGAAACTCAGCTAGGTTTTTTTTTTTGATGTGTGTGTGTGCACGTGCATGCGTGTGTGTGTGTGTGTGTGTTTTGAGTGTGTGTATATGTGTGTTATGTGTGGGTATGTGTGTGGGGTATGTATATGTGTGTTGGGGTGCATATGTGCATGGTATGTGTGTGTATATGTGTGTGCTTTATGTATGTATATATAGTATGTGTGTGTTATAGTGTGTATGTGTTATGGTGTGTATTTGTGTGTGGTATGTGCATATGTGTGTGTGTTCTGTATATATGTATGTGTATGTAGTATGTATGTGTACATAGGTTGTAGTGTATGTGTGATATGTGTGTGCTATCTGTGTGTGTGGTGTATGTGCGTATATATGTACGTATGTGTGTGCGATGTGTGTGTGATATGTGTGGTACGTATTTTTGTAGTGTGTGTGAGAGAGAGAGTAAGAGAGAGACAGAGACAGAGGCAAAGAGAGACAGAGAGAGACAGAGAGAGACGGAGAGAGACAGAGAGACAGAGAGACAGAGACAGAGACAGAGAGAGAGCGATTGAGAGAGAGAGTCCCTATCTGGTATAAAGGCCAGAGATTGATGTCCAGATGTCTTTCTTTAGTATCCACATGTATTTTTTGATAGAGCATGTCTCCAGGAACCTACGGCTCTCCATTTTCACTTAATTGGCTGGGCGGCAAATCCCCAAAACCTACCTGTCTTTCCCCATGACCCTCAGGTTAAAGTTGAATGCTAGCATGCCCAGCTTGTTACATGGGTGCTTGGGATCCAAGCTCCTGTTGCCAGTGGTTTCCTCTATACACAACTCCAATGTGGCGAGTTGTCCTGAGTTATTTTTACAGTTGCTTCCGGTGCTCCTTAAATACAAAGTATCAAGGTATCGAGTTCACTTGGAGAAAGTGTGACAGCATTTTCACCTTTTCCCACAAAAGAGACTTCTTTCTCTCATCCCTAAAATGCTCTGTTGAGTTTGCAGCCTTAGCATAGGTAGGGGGACTGGTTTGAAACTGGTTTTCAGGTTCTCTATTTGTAGATTCTGTTCAGGGTATCTAGGATGCTAGGCTCTAAGAGGACTATCTCTTCTACCCTCACCTTTTGCTTGCTTTCCTGTTTGCTTTTGTATTTGCATTGCATATCAGTTTGGAATGTGGTATATGACAAATGAGTCTTAGGAAATAGTCTTGAGAGACCTTAAAAACAGTATCACTACTGCAGTATCTGTTTAGATTTTCTGTGTGTGTACCCATGTTCCCGTGTTTGATTTTGGGCATGTGCATATGATAGAAAGCACTCCTGTGCTCATCAAGACTATGTCAGGTGCCAGTCTTTACCTTCCAGCTTGTTTGAAACAGGGTCACTTTGTTCTTTTCTGGCCTGAGAATTTCCAGAGATTCTCCCTACTCTGTCTCTGATGACCCTGTAAATAGTGGCAGGGTTTACTGGCACTTTGCCTATATTTGACTTTTTATATGATTTCTGGGAATTTAAACTCGTATCCACATTTGCACAGGAAAAACTTTTTAAACTTCCAATCTATCAGCACAGCATTGTAATTTCCTTATTGATATTAGTATTATCACAATTAATGTGTACTTTAAATGATGCTGGCTTCTTTCCAACATAAAAATTATGTAAAAAGATTTGAGCAAGACACAGTTCAGATTGTAATCCCTGTGCTTAATACCCAATCTTACAATGAATGAGACCATATATCTGAGAAACTATAGACATAGAGACCAATGTAGAGAGAGATATGTACACACCACTTATTTTTTTTACCTTCATCCCATTTATTTTAATTGGCCTTCTCTGAATCATTTTTTTCTGCCAGTGTTATTATTGAAGACTAGATGATATCAGCACTTTAACCTTGAATCACTAAGATGCAACACCACTGTTATTCTTCTTGAAACAATAAGCAAAAACACTTATTTCCAGTGTTGAATTGGTTAAAGAATGTTGCTCATTTTGTATACTGTCTCAGGTCATAAACTGTGGTATTTAACCACAAATGCATGAATATTGGAGCTGGGGAGAATGGCTAAGTTGGCATGAGGTCCTGAGCCAGAATCTCCAAGAGCCATGTAAAAAGTCAAGCATTGGTGTCTAAACTGCAATCCCAAACCTGGAGAGGTAGCAACAGTAGGAAACCCAGGACTTGCTGGTTAGCTAGGCTAGCCAGTCAGTGAACTCTAGTTTTAATTAGAGGAAATGTCATTGAATCTGAATAAATGTAGAGAAGCAATTGACATCAACCTTCGTTTTCTGCACATACACGCTCGAATGTACATGCACTTACACTCAAAAATACATACAACAAGGATAGTGAATGCTGGGGATCTTCCCAGAGGTAGCTTTTGTCTGGGGAGGGTCTTAGGTTCCTTGCTGACAGGGAGGCCCCAAAGAGGAAATAAGAAGTTAGTGATCCCTGTTTTCCCCCTTACCCCATATCCCACCCAGATCCCTCTCCAGCTACCTCTGCTGACTATTTTGTTTCCCTTTCTGAGGGAGATTCATGCATTCTCCTTTGGAACCTCATTATTACAGTTTCTTTGAGTCTGTGGATTGTAGCATGGTTATCCTGTGCTTTATGGTTAATATTCACTTGTAAGTAGGTACATATCATATGTGTCTTTCTGGCTCTGCATTACCTCACTTAAACTAATATTCTCAAGTTCCATCAATTTGCATGCAAATTTTTCTTTGTTTTTAATAGCTGAATAGTATTCCATTGTGTAGATGTACCACTTTTTCTTTATCCATTCTTCAGTTGAGGGACATCTAGGTTGTTTCCAATTTCTGGCTATTATGGTAAAGCAGCTATGAACATAATAGTAGAGCATCTTTTAGGTATATACCCAGCAGTGGCATTGTTGGGTGCTGGGGTAGAGCAATTCCCAATTTTCTGAGAAACTGCCAAATCAATTTCCAAAGTGACTGTACAAATTTGCACTCCCACCAGCAATGGAGGTGTGTTCTCCTTGCTCTACATCCTAAACAGCATGTGCTGTCACTGGAGTTTTTGATCTTAGCCTGCCTGAATGGTATAGGATGGAATCTCAGAGTTGATCAGATGGCAATCAGATGAGGGAAGAGGGAGGAAGAAGAGGGCTGAAAGTGAGAATGGAAAACAGTAGGGGACATCTCTAGGACTAGCTGGAGTTCTGGGGCAGGGGAGGCTACAGGGGGTCTATGGGAGTGACTGTAGCTGAGATTCCTACCAGCGGGGAATATAGAGACTGAAGTGATCAGACAGGACTTCCAGTGGAGGGAGGGCAACATCAACCCACCCGCAAAACTTTCAACCCCGAATTTGTCCTGTCTACAAGATGCTCAAGGCTAAAGATGGTGCAGAGACTGAGGGAACAGCCAACCAATTACTGCCCCAACTGGAGGCCCATCCCATGTAAAAGAGCCAACCCCAAACACTATTGATGTTATTCTGCTATTCTTGCAGACAGTAACCTAGCATAACTGTTTCCTGAGAGGCTTCATCTAGAAGCAGATGGAATCAGATGCAGAAACCCACACTCAAATATCAGGTGGAACTCAAGGAGTCTTGTGGAAGAGTGAAGAATAGAAGTTGGCAAGCTGGAGACTTAAGGATACCACAACCAGACATACAGTGCCAGGAGCCATCTAGGGGAGACTAAAGCTAGCAGGTGACTTTTCTGAAGGTAGTCCATCATTTTTCCATGGCCTATGATGGGTGAGCTCTGAGAGGTAAGGACCCAAGAGACTTCATCTCAGGATTCCTTCTTGTAGCTGATATGCCTTTCCTGTCATTATTACATAGTCTAATGATTCTTGAGCATTAGTCTACCCTATTGGGCAAATTTTATGCAGATCAACAAAGATGTACCATCATGTAGTAATGCTGTATAGTTAAATTAATGAATTCATAATTTCTAATAATGATTTTATAGAATTCCTGACTTGATTCAAATAATTTTAGTAAGAAAGTTTTAACAGATGTTTTAGTTGCTTTGCCAGAAAGATATAATAAAGTTAAAACCAAGAATAAAATGTGCCCACTCCCCATGGAATAGTAAGTAAAGGCTGCATAATAAGGAATACAATGAGCTTTAATTTTTTTTTTTTTTTTTTTTTTGGTTTTTCGAGACAGGGTTTCTCTGTGTAGCCCTGGC
This sequence comes from Uromys caudimaculatus, assembly GCA_028551405.1. NCBI lineage: Eukaryota > Metazoa > Chordata > Mammalia > Rodentia > Muridae > Uromys > Uromys caudimaculatus. Next base: position 15,946,432 of record CM052700.1, read on the forward strand.
TGTCCTGGAACTCACTCTGTAGACCAGGCTGGCCTTGAACTCAGAAATCTGCCTGCCTCTGCCTCCCAAGTCCTGGGATTAAAGGCATACATCACCACTGCCCGGCTGCTTTCAATTATATTACAAAGAGAAATAGGCTTGGTACAAATTTGTGATCAAGGAAAACATTCATTCTAGGTTAGATACAGGGCTAAAGCTATAGGTTCACATTATGATAAAGTAAGGCCCTGTGAAACTGTTGCTTTGAACTTATAATGAGCTTGTAGAATGAAACACATCTTTGAACTGAATTATCAACAGCCTTCTGTAACTCTCCTTTTATGTAACATTTTATCTATGAGATAATTTTTTAAAGAAGTTTTGTTTAAGAAGGTATAGGAAGGCCATAGGGAAGGAATAAAGTGTGGCATCTGGGGCTCTGTACCATCTATCTACCAAATATATGTGTGTAGCTTGAGGGCCTCTGCTCCATCCATTAAGTATATATATATATATATATATATATGTGTGTGTGTGTGTGTGTGTGTGTGTGTGTGTGTGTGTGTGTGTCTGTTTGTCTGTAAGTGCACATGTTTGTCTGTAAGTGTACATGTCTATGTATGTAAGTATGCATAAACACTTGTGGAGTTGATGAGACAGGTGGTCAGGTCCAACCAGAATCTCTGTGAATGTATGAATGTATGTGTGCCTGTGCCTATTGCCTATGTAAAAATTTTTCTTTCTTTTCTTCCCTTTTCTTCCTGGTTCATGAAGACTTAATGAGTCCAAGCCTCTCAACTGGCCAGTGGGAAGTCCTTGAGTGGGAGAGAAGGGAAAACAGTGCTTATTAAAGCACAAATAGTAATAAACCAGTGTTAGAGACACCCCAAATTAAGTTCAAGATGCCTGGGACTCCTGATGACAAGGAAAAAAATCTGCTGGGCATACCGTGTGTCAGAGAGTGAGGCTATGGCCTCTTGTAGGCCCCAGTATGAGTACTGAGAGGCCTCAAGGCCTGCTTCTTTGGTGCAAGCACCTCATGATGCACCTCCAACTATTCTTAGAACTTATCATTCTCCTTATCTATTTACTGTTCCTTCTCTTTTCTCCTTCCTTGATGAAATGTGTATTTGGTGACCTGGCAAGACCTAGTAGGAGCCCGCTTGATATCCAGGAACTAGATGTTACCGATAATATTAACGTGAAAACTGTTCATGAATTTAAGAGAAATGTAACTGTAGAGGAAGCACTGCGAGTTTGGGAAAATTGCACCCAATGTAAAATTGGATATGGTGATAATTACAGCATCTTGGAAAAGTTTGATATGGTACAGTCACTTGCTCAAGGTGAAAATGAAAGTAACCTAGAGCTGTGAGCAGGGATGAGTAAATCTGCAGCTGTACCCTCTGTCTTAGTCTCAATTTTGTATGATAAAAACAGGACATATTTATTACGAAACTAAGGATGGAATAATATGCAGATATTTCCCAGAAAGTCAGCAATTGGTTCCTTGGGTTCAGGGACGACAGTGACAGCCCCCTAGGAATTCTCTATACAGGTTAAGTGAGGATTTTTTTGTAGATAGACAGATGGGGTCCTGGATGTTCAACCCGGACTGAAGAACTTGTGGGATTAGGGGGTGGCAGCCAGTACTAGAAAAAGATATTGGCAAAGGAACATTCTCTTTGCTATAATTTTGAGATCATCTTGAAGAACATTGCCGTGGGATTGTATTCCCAAAGAAAAGAGAATTAAGTATCTACAAGAAGAATTACAATGTAGAAAATTAGAACAGTCATGAGAATTAAATAGGTAGTGTATAGGTCAGGCCCAGGAAGAATGACAAAGACTGCAGGGTTAGCAATATGTCCTCATCTTTGCCCGTTTATGAAACCATACTATCTCACACATGTCTGGAAGATACTGACTTTGTAATCACAATACTGCTGCCCCTGACCTCACCAGAGACTGGTGGTCGGGAGATATAAAAAAAAAAAAAAAAAAGTGCTTGCTATAAAACTTTTATGTTTGAGATTTTATAGTTCCTTTTTTTCGGTTCTAAATCTGTACTACTCTGAATCACAAGAAAATGTTGGCACAGGAAAATAGAGAAGCATTTACCCACCCCCCCTATGAACTTTGTAACCCAGCTTCCTTGTATTATTTCAATTAAAGAGTGGGGCTGAGTCAAGTCTGTAGAGCACTCTGGCTCTCGAGTTCAGGAGCTCTCACTGCAAGAACAGCCTGTCAGCTTATACTTCAGTTGTGTATTTTCTTATTCGCTGACCAGGTATCTCTAGTCCTTCATGACCCCTGACTCTTGTTGAGGCTGGACCCTGGCAAACCAGCTCTTATTAAAGCCCAAATACTAAGAGTGTTACAGAATAAGAAAACAGCACTTATTAAAGCACAAATAATAAGAAGCTCAAGCTAATAATAAGATTATGAGGTCAGGGATCATTAGTCTTTAGCTTTCATCCCACTCAGTCCCAGTCCCTAAAGGCTAGGGCAGGACACCAGCACTACAGAGTCAACTGACCTGGGCCCACGGGGGCTCACAGAGACTGAACCACCAACCACAGAATATGCATGAGCTGGACATATGTATGCTCCCTACAGATTTGTAGCAGATGTGCAGCTTGGTCTTCAGGTAGATCCTCTAAAAATTGAAGCAGGGGCTATCTCTGACTCCATGGCCTGCCATTGGATCCCCTTCCCCTAACTGAACTGCCTGGCTGGGCCTCAGCAGGAACGTATGTACCTAGTACTACTGGAAATAGATGTCCCAGGGTGGGATAGTACCCAAGTGCAGTTTCAGCGTCTCTGAGGAGAAGCAGAGGAGGTGGTGGGCAGAGGGATTTATAAGGATAGGCAGGACTTGGACGAGAAGAAGGAAAGAGAGCTGCAATCACCACAATGTAAAGTGAATAAAAATAAATTATTGAAAAAAAGACACAACAACAAAAAGAAGATAGAGAGAGGAGGGAGGGAGTCAGGTGATGCTCAGGGAAACTTAACAGCTCTGACATCTTAGCAATCAAGCCACTTCTGTGGCTCTGACTTTCTAGCAATCAGAGGTTTCTTTATTTATACAAGTTTCCCAGAACAAAGACAGACTGATTATGCAACTGGTGCAGATCATGTGTTCGATTTCACATTACATGTAAAGGGCTCCAAATTCAGTTACAATTGGAAAATACAAGCAGAACAGATTTTATTCTTATTATTAGCACTATTACTCCAATTTAAAGATCTAAAGAATTTCTCCTCCCAAACAAACACATATATAAGAAAGCCTGCTTTTAGGCTGACAGTGTTTGCTGTTTGAAAGCATTCCAGACAAACAGAAAATATCTAAACCTCTTTTTACAAATAGCAAATACTAAAATCTAACTTATCTTACTAAATGTTTCATCACCTATGCTATAAAGTAGGTAAAGTTTATTTTAGTCAACCTATCTTATTTACTGAATTCTGTTCCTCAAAGGTATATTATATATGACCCCCTATCTTTAAGCTACATTTTCAGAGATCTCAAACCGATAATAAAAAGAGGCCTTGAATCTGTAACCTACTCTCCTGGCTAATCAATTTGTCAATTATCTCTGTTTACTCTGCATCAATTGCACTGTTTGAGTTTGCTCATAGACAGAGACCCCAAGGAGATTCCTAGAGTAATAATCTCATCTCACTATGCGCTTGTCTGTGCTTAATGATCTCCAGGCCATAAGGAAGACTTCCAAATAGTGGCCAAAGTTAATTTTAGAATTTTCCTAAAAAGATTCAGACATAATTTTCTCAGGAAAAAACATAAAATGAACCATAATGCAGAAAGTCCCAAAACACAAAGTTCTGAGACAAAAACCCAAAAGTTAGAGATAACAAACATGATTAGAACAATCCTCTCAGCTTTGCTAGAACTGTGTCAAGAAGCTGTGCTAGCTTCACTACTCTATTACTAGTGGATATGACTGTTCCAAGTAAATATTTTTTAAAGCATAGTGTTTTTATTACATTTATTTGTTCTGTGTGTATGCATATGTGAACAAGCACATGTGCTTCCAGATGTGGCCATGGCAAGGTACAGTACGTTTCTCTCTCTTGGTTCCATTCCAGGCACTCTACAAATCTTTTGGACCTTGAATGCATTCCTCACACAGGGCAACAAAATGAATGGATTATGTCATTGACTCCAACTGATGCCATCTGTCCCAGACAACAAACAATTACTATGACATCATTATTTATCAATCAATATCCATACATGAATATTCATTTTAGAAGATTGTTTTTCAAAAACCTCTGTATTAACTGCTTTCAGCAAATGCTTATGAGAACATCCATGGATTACTCTAAGTCAGGGACAAGGGAGTATACAATTTAAGATTCCAGTTATGTATTAGCTTAGGTTGTAACACTGACCACATGGGAATTTCAAGGCAAGCAAACTTGATTATTACATTGTTCTCCTAAAGGCAGTAAAAATAAATAAGCTGAGTACAATGGGATAGCGTCTTAAGCGACCTCAAGATGTATTATTTATTCTAGCTGTAAGGTACAGCAAAGGTTCCAGTCTCCTAGAATGTAGGAGATATTTTCATAATGTTGTATTGCTACATACAAACACTTTAAATAAGAAAACCTACATTAATGCAGCTATGCTGCCTGAGAACACATCCTAGTAACAGAACAATGACCTAGCTTACATGGGTCCCTAAATCCAGCTACACACTGTTAGTGTGATAATCAAAACCAAAAAACAAACTCACACACACACACACACACACACACACACAAAAAAAAAAAAAAAAAAAAAAAAAAAAACAGCTCTCACCTCAAAGAAGAGATAGTTTATATTTTATCATTGATTCCAGGGTTAAATATGGTCTGGGAACACAGGTTTAGGTTCCACATTGCAGTGTGGTAATAGTTTTATGAAGATTTCATAATATAGCAAAGAAAGTCATCATCTACAGGCTTTTCAGATTCTCTGATGGAAGAATCAGGTAGGCAGGTTATAGCAAAGTGTGGGAACTTCCGACATAGTCCCCATGTGCTGTTTGATAGCAGTGCTAGTTAGGGTGAATGGAAGCTTGTAGCTTGTTAACACATCCCAAAGGTTTCGTGTTATAATCACAAAGGATATCATGTCACACACATACACACACACACACACACATAGATGATGAATGACTTCTAATGAGACTACATAAAGTTCAAGATAATGAAGTCTGAATCTGCACCATTCCAACTTCTTGACAGTCATTGAGGAGAAACTGAAGGAATGTAGAAGGACTCAGTAGAGGAATATTGAAGTCATTTTTAACATTTCTATAATATAAAATCTCAAGCAACAGTTAAATATTAGACATTTTTTATAAATTGGCATGGAATGCTCTCTAAGATGTACTATTAAGCAAGTAACTGATAGTGGAAAGCAGTAGCTATATTATGGCACACAGTCTATGATTAATTAAGTATACAAAATAGCATTATGTATTTATAAATACTCCTATCCATGAAGGTACACAAAATTTCTGTTTTGATAATAAATTAAATGACTACCATGGTATTTCAAGAAAAATTAAGAGAAAAAATTTCCTTTTTTTATATAAAATATCTTAAGATATGTTTAGGGCCTGGAGGGATGGCTCAGCAGTTGAAAGCACGAACTGCAGCTTCAAAAGACCCAAGTTAAGTTCCTAGCATCCATGTCTGGTGCATCACAATCATCTGTATCTCCAGGTCCAGATGATCTAATGACCCTCATGGCCACTGTGACACCTGCATTCATGTACACACACACACACACACACACACACACACACACACACACACACACTAAAAAATAAATCTTTAAATAATATCAGCAAAATTTAAATTATGTTCATAAGAACTGTTTTGTTTTATTAAATGAAAACAACTAATAATTTATGAAACTTAATAATTAAATCAAACGAGTCAAGATAATAGAAAATAATCTAATTTAATGAACAGATAATGTTATAAAAATCAATCCTTTCTCCAGCATAGCTCTAAGACCACCCCATATATAAGGCTAATTGGAAACAAGACTAGCCCATTGCATTATGTAGCTGCTAACTCATTTCTCTTCTGTGCTTTAAGAACACAGTCTGAATGGTCTCAGTAAAACAAGACCAGAACTGTAGCCTCAGAGAAAAAGCAGGATGAATTAAGACCTTGACCTCAGCAAAATACTGAATGGTAGACAAAGCTGGCCAATATATTCTAGTAATCACATTTTTTTCTATTTTCTTTTCTGTTGTTTAATCAAGAAAATGTGACTTAAACATCGTATATCACTGCACAAGATTTTAGAATCCTAAAACGTTCTCTTGGAAAATTTATAAAAGGGAACACATGCATAGATATCTGGAATGTCTTCCAAGACATGAAAGTTTTTTCTGCCAGCTTCTTTTGAATCCAAACAACTTATCATCCACATGATTCATATACCTCCATGCAATTAAATGTTAGACTTAATAAAGCAATTCATAAATTGAGTTCCGAACTATAGAAAAGAGAATAATTCTTCTCACTGAAGGCAACATCACCGGCCCCCAGTGTTCTCACTAATCCATTATTTACTTTAAGTTGGGCAGATTAGTAAATGTCATTGGCTTGGATTTCTTCCATTTATTTCCCCAGAGATAAAGATTAAAAGATTAAATCAACATAAAATGAAAGATTAAAATAACACTGACTTTATCTCAAGACAGAGAAACTGGACAGCATGTGATCTCAGAATTACAAGCAGGATTCCAGTGATTAAACAAATTGCCATGTCCTTTGAAAGTGTACCTGCATCCTCTAAGCTCCATATCTTAAAGAAATGTCAGGTACCCCTCCTGGTCTCAAAGAATCCCTTCAGGAGAACAGAGACTTTGCAAGCCCAGTTCATCCCAGATGTACCTAAAATACTGCAGATTGTATTAATGGCCATGGGAGAAGTGACATGTTATGCCCACTACTCAGAACCTGACAGGGGCAGAACTGATGACAGGGTCCCACTAGCTAGAGCTTACATGTGCTGGAGATTGCAGAAGTGAATAGAGCACGAATTCCACCAAGTCAAGCTCTGCTCACCTCTAGCCATAAATGCCACAGTCTTTCACAGTCCCATGCAGCCATTGTCATCGGTTCAAGTCTCCTGGAAACAACTCCTAGAAAACTTAGATTCCTGCTTATTTGTCAGGATGAGGTCCAGCTCAGTTGACTTGGGTCATGACTGCCTCTTGGGACTATACTTCAAGAGATACTTTAAATCCAGGATACACACCCTGTCTCTCCTCACCTGTAAAAGAAAAAAGGTCTAGGTAGTGCTGGGCTTCAAACCCATGACATTGCACATGCCAAGTAAGTGATCTGTCCCAGTCCTTGAATGGGGCCTTTTAAGCTGAGTCAATCAATGCAAGGATAAAGACACCATTCATCTAGTCCAGGCAATAAACAAGGGTTGATCTTTGCACTGGAAGATTTGCTCTCAGACCCTTCACCTGAAGACAGCAACAGCAAACACTAGGGATTTTTGTCCTGATTACCAGCATTAGCCAGCCCACCTTCTGGTTACTATATTGATTGCTAGCCCTTCACAGCTACCTGCTCCTTTAGGCATTTGCCCTTGCTGGTGAGCCTCTGACTTGATCCTACAAAGGTCTGCCCTTCCTTCACAGAGCTAAATTTGAGAAGCAAGTGGTACTGCAGGCTTCCTCTAATGGGTCAGATCAAGTTGGTCTCCATGTGCGTCCATGTTCAGCACTCCCTTGTTCCTTGTTCTGTCCTACTCCCTAAACCCCAGGCCTAGGGAAGTATTTGGGGAAGTTATAGCCCTGAAGGCTTGGCTTCTGAAGAACTATTTTTGCCTTTTATTCTTCTTTGTGATTATTCTCTACTACCACTTTTAGAATTTTTCTTCCCCTATTCAACATCAAATTCAGAAAATGACTGTAAAGTCATGGAGATAAAGCACAAGAAGTAACAAGGGGTAGCAATGAATGTGTTAACAAGATTGTAGGGTCATGCTGAGTAAAAGTACCCTGGACAATGTTCTCTGCTATCTGTACTGTCTGTTCTGGGAATAGGGACTAAAACCCTACACCTTGGGTGGAATGTCAGAGCAAGGCACCCTCTGTCCAATCCCTTCCTCCCTAGAATGGTACCCAATGAATCTTGTCTCTTGATTAGAAGCAAAGATTAATGAACTAGTCTCTAGGTTTCTATACATAAGATTGGTGGGCTGACAGGGCCTTTTGTTACAAAATTCCATAGGACTCATGTGACAGAACTTTCCCTGTCCAATCACATTAAAATATTAATGCAGCAGGAGGCCTGTGATTGGACGGGGAAAAGGGAGGCGGAGCTAAAAGTTGCAGAGACAGAGAGTGTCTCGGGAGAGGAAGGAAGCCAAGATGTAAGCAGATGTACAGGAAGAACCTGAACTAGTATGGCTTTAAATAGCACACGTAGTTATATCATAAAAGATAGAATAATTGGGAAAATTTTGTTTAAGCTAGGTGGGCAGCTTTTATCATTATCAGTTGGTTCTGAAATTATTGTATTGGCATCTTGTAAATTGAGAATTTATTGATACATAAATCTGACTTGTTAATTATAAACTTCTAGAGTTTTTATTCTACCAGGTAAATGGGTGTTGTGGCAGCTGACAGTGGGGCAGATGGTCATTGCGTGGGGCTGGCATAGCAGCTAAGGGAACTTGGGGTGCTCCGGCCCCACCAGAGAATTGATGGGCAAATAGTAGCCAGGGGACCACTCCAAGACCGAGAGTTCCTGTACAACAAATGCAGGAATGTGCCTGTCATTTTTTAATATTTCCTACAACAGACTCATCATACAAGGAAGTTGCTGAGCAAAAAGAATTAGTAAAACAGATTAAATTGAAACAACCTAAAAGTACTGGCACACACTTGTTATCCCAACACTTAGGAGGTGAAAGTATGATCTGAAGATTCAAGATCACTCTCCCTTGACTATGTAAAGAGTATGGAGCCAACATTTGCTACATGAGAACCTACAGAGAGAACAAGGAGGTAGAGAAGGAACAGAAAGGGGGAGGAGGGAGGGAGACACGGAAGAAGGGAAGGACCTATGAGATAAAAACACATTTAAGTAACAGTAACTCACCAAATCATGCTAGTGGTGTTTCCAAAAGAGGATGGACAACAGCGCCAAATGCAGCTCATGCCTAAAATGCTTATATGGGTAAACTCTTATTTTTTCAGAAATATGAATGCTTGCAGCTGCCACTTTGAAGACAGCATTTCCTATTTTACAATATTTTCAAAAAAGTTATGTTATACTAGAGGCTTCTAGTTATCAAAGTAAAAACTAGTTCTAACTGCCTACACATACCAGGTTTATGATTAATTAAACTCATACATTCTATAATAAATGAAGTTTGCAATTTTAAAAAATATTGCAAACTCATTTTGACACTAAGTGAGCTCACTGGAAACCTTGAAAGCTAGTTTCAGTGGAGAAAGAATCAGAAACCAGGACTAGGTAGCTCTTGCCTTTAATTCCAGCACTCAGAAGGCAAAGGCAAGCAAACTTCTGTGAGTTCAAGGACAGCCTGATCTACAGGCTACATACAGGCAATCCTGGTACATAGAGCTACATAGAGAGACCCAGTCTAAAGGAAGGAACAGGAGGGGAAGAGAAGGAGGAGGAAGAAGAGGAGGCAGTAGAAACCAGAATAGTGTAGCTTAAATAGTTATAATGCAGAATCTGACAATGTAAGTTGTTTTTTCAAGACATTAAATAGTCAGTTGGTAAGTTGCTAGCTTGCAGACTTGGTAAAAATCAGCTTTTCATCTTAATAAAATTTTACCCAGAAAAAAAGTGCAGTTGCCAAGGGAAGAGTTAAAATCAGGAATCAGAATCAAATGTGTAGAACTAAGCATGCTTTAAACTCTTGTCTCTTGTGATGACTGAGGAAAAAGTCTACAGTACTTTGAGCTCACTGGAAATTTTCCAAGGCTGCAGAGACATGTGCTTTTCTAGTCATACATGATGTCCAGATGCCACCTTGTGGTAAAGCTAGATATAGCCTCTTTTAAAACTTTAAAAATATATTTTTATTTATTATTTCTGTATGCACCTATATAATGTTTATGTGTATGGCTTGCTACTATTTATATATACAACATGTGGGAAATTTCCTCAGAGACCATAAAAAATCACTGAATTCCTTTGATATGTTTATAAAAAGATAAAGAGGGAAGACCTCTGCCTTGACCATCAGGGTTCCATAGCCAAGTAGTGCCTGGAGAAACTTACCCTCCCAGGAGCATGGAAAAGCCATGAGTGGGGTTAAGACAAGCACCACTGCTCACCGATACCTGGGGATCTCAGCCTGGGCCACAGGGCTCCAGGAGAGAGCTGGTATCCCAGGAGTGCTGACACACCTTCGAGCATAGGCAAAACCATGACTTCTGTTCAAACTCACTGGATCAAGAGGGACCCTTGCAGAGCCATCAGGACACAGGAACCAAGGGACAGCTGGGGACAAGATCTTTCTGGTTTCTGTCTGCACCCCAGAGCTGACCCTGTGCCACAGCTTTCCAAACACAAATACCTCTCAGAGAGAGATGGTCTTCAAGGAGTATTGACAGAGAGGCTTGCAGGAGGGACAAGCCACAGCCAGACAGAGTAAGCCCAGCTAACATCAGAGTTAACAAGATGGCAAAGGGCAAGGACAAGAACATAAGGAACAGAAACCAAGGCTACTTGGCATCATCAGAACCCAGTTCTCCAACCACAGCAAGCCCTGGATACCCCAAAACTCCAGAAAAGCAAGACAAGGATTTAAAATCATTTCTCATGATGATGATAGAAGACTTTAAGAAAGAAAGAAAGAACGCCCTTAAGAAATACAAGAGTACAGAGGTAAATAAGTAGAAGCCTTTAAAGAGAAAACACAAAAATCCATTAAAAAATTACAGGAAAACACAATCAAACAGGCATAATTACAAGAAAACATAAACAAACAGACAAAGGAAATGAACAAAACTATCCAGGAGCTAAAAATAGAAATAGGAACAATAAAGAAATCACAAAGAGAGACAACCCTGGAGTTAGAAAACCTAGGAAAGAGATCAGGAGGCATTGATGCAAGCATCATCAACAGAATACAAGAGATAGAAGAGAGAATCTCAGGAGCAGAAGATATCATAGATAACATTGACACAACAGTAAAAGAAAATGCAAAATGCAAAAAGCTCCTAACCCAAAACATCCATGAAATCCAGAACACAATGAGAAGACAGAATCTAAGGATAATAGGTATAGAAGAGAGTGTAAATTCCCAAATTAAAGGACCAGTAAATATCTTCAACAAAATTATAGAAGAAAACTTCCCTAACTTAAAGAAAGAGATGAACATAAATATAAAAGAAGCTTTCAGAACTCCAAATTCACTGGACCAGAAAAGCAGTTCATCTCGTCACATTATAGTGAAAACATCAAATACACAAAACAAGGAAAGAATATTAAGAGCTGTAAGGGGAAAAGGTCAAGTAACATATAAAGACAGACCTATCAGAATTACACCAGACGTCTCACCAGAGACTATGAAAGCTAGAAGATCCTGGGCAGAACTCATACAGACCCTAAGAGAACACAACTGCCAGCCCAGGCTGCTATATCCAGCAAAACTCTCAATTACCATAGATGGTGAAACCAAAATATTCTATGACAAAACCAAATTTACACAATATGTTTCCACAAGCCCAGCCCTACAAAGGATAATAGATGATAAACGTCAACTCAAGGAGGGAAACTGCACCCTAGAAAAAGCAAAAGAGTAATCTTTCAACAAACTCAAAAGAAGATAGCCACACAAACATAAAAGTAACATTGAAAATAACAGGAACCAACAATCACTATTCCTTAATGTCTCTTGACATCAATGGACTCAATTCCCCAATGAAAGACATAGATGGACAGACTGGATCCATAAAGAGGAACCAGCATTTTGCTGCATTCAAGAAACACACCTCCGTGATAAAGACAAACATGACCTCAGAGTAAAGGGCTGGAAAACAAGTTTCCAGGCAAATGGTCCCAAGAAACAGGCTGGAGTAGCCATTCTAATATCAGATAAAATTGACTTTCACCCAGAAGTCATCAAAAAAGATAAGGAAGGACACTTCATACTCATCAAAGGAAAAATCTACCAAGAAGAACTCTCAATTTTAAACATCTATGCTCCAAAGGCAAGGGCACCCACATTCATAAAAGAAACCTTACTAAAGCTCAAAGCACACATTGCACCTCACACAATAATAGTAGGAGATTTCAACACCCCATTATCATCAATGGACAGATCTTAGAAACACAAGCTAAACAGAGACACAGTGAAACTAACAGATGTTATGAACCAAATGGATTTAACAGATATCTATAGAATATTTCATCCTAAACCAAAAGAATATACCTTCTTCTCAGCACCTCATGGTACCTTCTCCAGAACTGACCATATAATTGGCCACAAAACAAACCTCAACAGATACAAGAAGACTGAAATAATCCCATGCCTCCTATCAGATCACTACGGATTAAGGCTGGTCTTCAATGTCAATAATAACAACAGAAAACCCACATACACATGGAAGCTGAACAATGCTCTACTCAATGATAACTTGGTCAAGAAAGAAAGAAATTAAAGACGTCATAGAATTTAAAGAAAGTGAAAGTACAACATACCCAAACTTTTGGGACACAATGAAAGCAATGTTAAAAGGAAAACTCATAGCTTTGAGTGCCTCCAAAAAGAAACTAAAGAAAGTATACACTGGCAGCTTAACAGCACACATGAAAGCTCTAGAACAAATGGAAGCGAATGCACCCAAGATGAGTAGAAGGCAGGAAATAATCAAACTCAGGGCTGAAATCAACCAAGTAGAAACAAAAAGAACTATTCAAAGGATCAACAAAACCAGGAGTCGGTTCTTTGAGAAAATCAACAAGATAGATAAACCCTTAGTCAGACTAACGAGAGGGCAGAGAGACAGGATCCAAATTAACAAAATTAGAAATGAAAAGGGAAACAGAACAACAGATTCTGAGGAAATTAAAAAAATCAACAAATCCTACTACAAAAGCCTATACTCAACAAAACTGAAAATCTGGACGAAATGGACAATTTTCTAGACAGATATCAAATACCAAAATTAAGTCAGGATCAGATATACCATCTAAACAGTCCCATAATGCCTAAAGAAATAGAAGCAGTCATTAAAAGTCTCCCAACCAAACAAAGCCCAGGACCAGATGGGTTCACTGCAGAATTCTATCAGACCTTCAAAGAAGACCTAATACCAATACTCTTCAATCTATTCCACAAAATAGAAACAGAAGAAACACACCCAATTCCTTCTATGAGGCCACAGTTACACTGGTACCAACACCTCACAAAGACCCAACAAAGAAAGAAAACTTCAGACCAATTTCCCTTATGAATATCGATGCAAAAACACTCAATAAAATTCTCGCAAACCGAATCCAAGAACACATCAAAATGATCATTCATCATTATCAAGTAGGCTTCATCCCAGGGATGCAGGGATGGTTCAATACCCAGAAATCCATTAATGTAATCCACTACATAAACAAACTCAAAGAAAAAAATCACATGGTCATTTCATTAGGTGCTGAAAAGGCATTTGACAAAAATTCAACATCCCTTCGTGATAAAAGTCCTGGAAAGATCAGGAATTCAAGGCCCATACCTAAACATAGCAAAAGCAATATACAACAAACCAGTGGCCAACATCAAACTAAATGGAGAGAAACTCGAAGCAATCCCACTAAAATCAGGGATTAGACAAGGCTGCCCTCTCTCTCCCTATCTATTCAATATAGTAATTGAAGTTCTAGCTAGAGCAATTAGGCAACAAGAGGAGGTCAAAGGGATACAAATTGGAAAGGAAGAAATCAAAATATCACTATTTGCAGATGATATGATCATACACTTAAGTGACCTGAAAAACTCCACCAGAGAGCTGCTGCAGCTGATAAACAACTTCAGCAAAGTGGCCCGATATAAAATTAACTCAAACAAATCAGTAGCCTTCCTATACTCGAAGGATAAACAGGCTGAGAAAGAAATTAGGAAAATGACACCCTTCACAATAGGCACAAACAATATAAAGTAACTTGGTGTGACTCTAACCAAACAAGTTAAAGATCTGTATGACAAGAATTTCAAGTCTCTGAAGAAAGAAATCAAAGAAGACTTCAGGAGATGGAAAGATCTCCCATGCTCATGGATTGGGAGGATTAATATAGTAAAAATGGCCATCCTGCCAAAAGCAATCTACAGATTCAATGAAATCCCCATCAAAATTCCAACTCAATTCTTCATAGACTTAGAAAGAGCAATTCTTGCTGGGCAGTGGTGGCGCATGCCTTTAATCCCAGCACTTGGGAGGCAGAGGCAGGTGGATTTCTGAGTTCGAGGCCAGCCTGGTCTACAGAATGAGTTCCAGGACAGCCAGGGCTACACAGAGAAACCCTGTCTCGAAGAAAAAAGAAAAGAAAAGAAAAGAAAAGAAGATAAAAGAAAAGAAAAGAAAAGAAAAGAAAAGAAAAGAAAAGAAAAGAAAAGAAAAGAAAAAAAGAAAGAGCTATTCTCAAATTCATTTGGAACAACAAAAAAAACCCAGGATAGCAAAAGCTATTCTCAACAACAAAAGAACTTCTGGGGGAATCAGCATCCCTGACCTCAAGCTGTACTACAAAGCAGTAGTGATAAAAACTGCATGGTATTGGTACAATGACAGGCAGGTAGATCAATGGAATAGAATTGAAGACCCAGAAATGAACCCACACACCTACGGTCACTTGATTTTCAACAAAGGACCTAAAACCACCCAGTGGAAAAAAGACAGCATTTGCAACAAATGGTGCTGGTTCAACTGGTGGTCTACACATAGAAGAATGAGAATTGA
>CM052700.1:15961900-15993528 GCA_028551405.1 Uromys caudimaculatus
TACCTTCTTCTCAGCACCTCCTAGAACTTTCTCCAAATGTGGCCACAAACTCAATCACAAAGCAAGTCTCAACACATACAAAATAAAAATGAGATTACCTCCTATATCCTATGAGACCACCATGGGTTAAAGCTGGATTTTCACAACTATAAAAAACAACAAAGCCTACAAACTCATGAAAACTGAACAAGTCTCTATTAACTGAGCACTGGGAAGGGAAAAAATAAAGAAATTAAAGAGTTCTTTGTGACGGTCTAGCCTTGGCTTGGATGTTTGGGAGCAGCAGAAACCAAGGACTCAAAGTCAAATCCTGGTCCAACTCTGGAAGCCTAAGTCCTGCTGAGATGGCTTTCCAAACTGTATATTCTGCTTTTTTCTTGCCATTCTAAAATCGCTCTGGTTGAGACAGCTAGCCTTTTGCTCGAGACAGCTCTCTCTGCTAATAAAAATGCTATAAGCTCTCTGGACAGCTCATGGGTTTTCTGACCAAAGTCAAAAAAGCTGCCATAAAAAATTCTTGGATCTTCTAACTAAGTCGAAAATATTGTTAGAAAAATTCCAAAAGTAATTCTTGGGTTTTCCAATCAAAATCAAAAAGCTAGGAAAAAATTCTAAAAGATCTTTGCTTGCTCTTCAGACAGCCTTCTCTGGATATCTACTAGAAAACATTCTAAAAGAGTTCTCTTAGTAATTCTTATGATTTCTGACTAAGAAATTTCCTGTTAGAAAAAAAATTCTAAAAGAGCTGTTAAAAATTCTAAAAGAATTGTGTTCATTCTTCATGGATGTCCAACCAAAATTAGAAAATCTATTAGAAAAAAAATTCTTAAACAGCTGTTTTTTCTCTCCAGAGATCTCCAGACAACTCAGCTCTCACTAGGAAAAAAAAAAAAAAAAAGTAAAAATGAACTGTTATCATTCTCTGCTAGCTCATCTCAAGCAGACCAAAAGCCCAGTTTTATTTACATATCAATTCAGTTATTTATTCCAGGTTCCCTCTTGACCATCCCATGAATCAGCATTCCATGACCTTAGCCCCTTGACTCTAAGAAAATGACAACAAATACATTTTTTTTCCTTTTTTTAACATTGCAAAAGAATTCAGAGATCTGCCTACCATTGTAAACTTAGCTGAGTGGGCCTTGTCCTGAGATCACCTTTCCAACCACACCTAGACCTAAATTCCCACTCTCCCAGGCTGACCTCAAATTTAGGGATTAATCTGCCTGCATTTGTATCTGCCTGTCTTTGTATCTTCCTGACAAGCTGGCTCATAGTGTAGTTGCCTCTATTCCTTTAGGTCTGTGAAGCTCCTTATACAATTCATATTGCCTGGTAATATTTTTGCATAGTTGGAAAAGTATATATTTTTTAACTCATTTTTAGAGTTCTTTTCCATGGCCTTACGGGCTATCCTGAATGTCTCAGCATTTCCCATTTTGCAAAGACATTAGCCACACCTTTGCCTCGAGATTCAAGCTGTCACTGATAATCATGGAGTCATTAATGTTAACAGGGAGGACAATCCTCAAAGGAACATGGAAATATGTACATTATTATACAAATAAGCCTTATGTCCACAGTAGCCATCAACACTCATGGAGACCCACCCTGCAGCCTGGTCCCAGGGGCAGGAACCATGTCATTCTGTCCCTACCAAGGTCATGACAGACTCAGAACTTCTTGAATTCAATGAAAATGAATTTTCAACATATTCAGACTTTGAACACAATGAGAGTGGAACTAAAATAAAGTTCATATCACTAAATGCCTACATTTTTAAAAAATGGAGAGATCTCTTACTATTGAGGGACCCTAAGGGCTTTTTCCAGTCCCGCACCCTCCTTATAGCTTCCTCCTCTCACCTGAGGTTAAGGCTAGGCCAAGTTCCATTTTCCACCCACAGGAACATCCTTGAGTAAAAAATTTCTCAGGAAAACCACAGAATGTACCACTGATAGTCACCTGACCCTCTGGAAAGTCCCAGGTAGAGTTCAAATATATGTCATAACCTGCCCATGCTTGCTTTTAGCCAATAGATTTAAAGGTCATTATGCTTAGCCAATAAGTTTGAACTGTAACCTTGCTGGTGTAACCTGTGCCCCTAAAAAGTATAAAAACTGCTTGTAATAGCTATTTGGGATCGCCTTCTAGTCACTCGCCTTGAAGGACTAATTCAAGATCGACTGGACACACCAGAATATAAACCTCTTGCTTTTTCATCGATCTGCATCTCAGTGTCTCACTTGGGGGCATGTCGAAGTAAGTACCACTGACTGAGGGTCTGGGTGTTACACTATCAACAGCACACATGAATGCCCTAGAACAAAAAGTAACCATATCTGCCACACCTCCACCTGCAATCCTGGATCAGCACCTCACTCTCCACTCCCACAGCTCTGCCTGCCCCCCTGGAAGGCCTGCTTCTATCCAAGACACCAGGGTGAGATAACCACGCCCCAATCTTCCCACCTGAGCAAGCACCGCAGCTGTGATGAGCTCTGTCCTGCCGTATCAGAGCTCCATCCTCCTTTCTATCCACACCTCTACCTGCAATTGCCAAATGGCACCCCACTCCCCACCTCACAGCTCTGCCTGTCTCCTGGGAAGAGTGCTCCCACCCAGGACACCCAAATGAGACACCCAGGATCCAACCCTCCCCCCAATCCCCGATGCCTGCTGGGACCCCAACAAGCCCAGCTGCAGTCAGGTTCACCCTGCCCTATCTTCCCTCCATCTTCTTTTTGGTCCACAACTGCCAGACATCTGCCCCGGTCTTTAGAATGAAGAGTACAAGGTGGGACACACTGTCTGATGAAGGCCAAAGACTGATGAACTCTGGCCTTATTACTTTCTCTATTTTGTGCTAATAAATGCTGGTTTCGTTTCTAGTACTATTTAGTGCTAATAGGCACTGATTTCTCACTATATTGTAGCTAAATTCCACTGGTTTCTGGTAATAAATTCCTGCTGGCAACAGAGGATAAAAGACTTAATTACTTTGGTTGTCTTCTCTTTGACTCAGGCCTCTCACTGGCCAGGAGAGAGACTTGAAGTTCCTTAACTCTTTATGAATCAGAGAAGGGAAGAGAAGAGAAGAGAAGAGAAGAGAAGAGAAGAGAAGAGAAGAGAAGAGAAGAGAAGAGAAGAGAAGAGAAGAGAAGAGAAGAGAAGAGAAGAGAAGAGAAGAAAGGGGAGGGAGAGAAAGGGGAGGGGAGGGGAGGGGAGGGGAGGGGAGGAGAGGAGAGGAGAGAAGAGAAGAGAAGAGAAGAGAAGAGAGGCATTCATAGAGACATGCATACTGGATGAAGCTGAAGAAGGCTGCACCTTTGTTTATTTTTGGTTCTTAGTTCTTATACTCTCTCAGGATAATTGAACACATGTTTTTCTAAGTATCATTATATTCTATAAGTTCATAGTAAGTTTAAGGCAACCTAGATGTCCCTCCGCTGAAGAATAAATAAAGAAAATGACAGTATAAAAGACCAAACCATAATTAAACCAAGCAAATAGACTATTTTCAGATATACACTGTGTTTTATACTTTATGTAGAGTGTGCTATGTACAGGTGGTATGTACCCTGGCTGAGGTAATACTAATCATAGCTCTGGGGGATTTATAGATCTTTTACACTTTATGCTTTTTTGTGAACTCTGATAACCATGGTCAATATTAAGGTCATTAACTGGCATTTTCTGTGAATAAACATGTATATGTAAAAAAAAAAAAAAAAAAAAAAAAAAAAAAAAAAAAAAAAGACCAAGCCAAAAAATGATAGAAATAGAAGAAGGTGAAAATTCCCAGTTCAAAGGGCCAGAAAATATCTTCAACAAAATTATAGAAGAAATATTCCCTAACCTAAAGAAAGAGATGCTCATAAATGGACAAGAAGCAGACAGAACACCAAACAGAATCGACCAGAAAATAAATTCCTCCTGTCACATAAATGTTGAAAATGCCTTTGACAAAATCCAAAATCCTTTCATAATAAATGTCATGGAGAGATTAGAGATACAGGGAATATTCTAAATAAAGTCAATTTGCATCAAGCCTACAGCCAGCATCAAATTAAATGGAGAGAAACTCAAAGAAATTCCACTAAAATCATAAACAAGACAAGACTGTCCATGTCCACTCTCTCCATATTTATTCAATATAGTACTTGAAGTTTTAGCTAGCAAAGTAAAACAGAAGGAGATCAAGGGGATACAAATTGGATAGAAAGAAACCAAAGTATCACTATCCACAGATAGTAGATATGATATGATAGTATGCATAATCGACTCCCAAATTCTACCAGGGAACTCTGACAGCTGATAAACACCTTCACTGAAGTGGCTGGATACAGGGTTAACTGAAAAGAAGATCAGTAGCACTCCTATATTCAAATGAAAAACAGACTGAGAAAGAAAATAGAGAAGCAATACTTTTTATAATAGCCATAAACAATATAAAATACTTTGGAGTAAACTCCAACCAAATAAGTGAAAGCTGTGTATGATAAATCTTCAGGGATTTGAAGAGAGAAATTAAAGAAGATCAAACAATGGAAAGATTACCCATTCACATGTATAATAGAATTAACATAGTAAAATCGCCACCAAAATTCCAACAAAATTCTGACCTCCATAGCTGGTGGGAGTAGAAACTTGTACATCCATAGAGAAGTTCCTCAGAAAATTGGGAATCAATCTATTTCAAGATCCATCTGTCTCTCTCTTGAGGATATACCACAAGGACACTTGCTCAACTATGTTCATAGTGGCTTCATTCATAATAGCCAGAAACTGGAAACTACCTAGATGTTCCTCAGCTGAAGAATAAAGAAAATGTAGAAAATGTGGTTCTTTTACACCATCACATATTATTCCACAGGGTTTTTTTTAATGGCATCTTGAAATTTGCAGGCAAATGAATGGAACTAGAACAAAATAATAATAACCTTGAGTGAGGTAAGCCAGAAAGACCAACATGGTCTGTACTTGGTTATAAGGAGATATTATCTCTCAAGTAAAGGATAACCATGCTACAATCCGCAGACCAAGTGAGGCTAAGTAATAATGAAGACTCTAGGAGAGACACCTGGATCTCCCTGAGAAGGAAAAATAGATTTTTGCAGGTGGACTGGGGATAGGTGGAGATAGGACTAGGAGGTATCAGTTGCGGTGGAAGAGGAACGGAAAGAGAATATAGAGAGACAACTGAGACAACTGGAAATGGAGGGCATTTGGGGGTCAGTGTGGAACCCTCGTGCGATGGAATCTCCCTGGAGTGACCCTAGCAAGAACTCCTACTAATGGAGGATTCAGAGCCTGAACCATCCATCCTATGTAACCAGACAAGGCTTTCAGTGGCGTGACTCAGACACCAGTCTAGGAGCAAAACCTTCTATCTTTCTTGCCTGCAAGATGTGTAGGGGCAAGGGTGGTTCAGAACTTGTGGGAGTGGCCAACCAATGACTGGTGTAATTTGAGGCTCAAGCCACAAGGGCGACCGTGCTCAATGCTGCCTGGATGGCGAGAAATAGGAGGCTGGAGAGCCCAGAGATCTAGGATAGAACCAAAAATGTCTGGATTGGGGGGGAGGGGATCAATGAAATACCTAATGCTGTTCTGCTATACTCAAGGAGGCTGCATCAAGCAGCTGTTGACAATAGATGTAGAGACCCACAGCCAAAACTAAGGCCAAGAAAGAGCCCAGGGTGGAGGCCTCCATTCGGTCCCTCCCCATTGAAAGCTTGAGAACCTTCCCTGGAAGAGGGGGAGGAGAAATGTGGGAGCCAGAGGGGTGGAGGATTCCAGAAGAACAAAGGCTGCAGAATCGACTAAGTAGGTCTTATAAAGCTCAGAGACTAAAGCAACAATCACTGAGCCTGTAAGGGTAGGAGTGAGGTCCTGTGCATATATGTTATTATTGGCTTGTGGTTGTTTTTTTTTTTTTTTTTTCCAGGGGGGCGGGGCTCCTAACAATAGGCATTGGGGTATCTGACACTGGCTTGCTTTTGAGACCTGTTTCCTCCTATTAGGTTATTTGGTCTAGCCTTAATGTAAGGGTTTGTGCCTGGTCTCAATAAATCTTGTACCGAGTTTGGTTGATGTCCCTAGGAGGCCTGCTCTTTTCTGGGGAGAGACTGGGATGGAAGGGGTGAATCTGGGGTTGGAGGGGGGACTGGAAAGAGTGGAGGAAGGGGAAGTTGCAATTGGGATGTATGAGAGAAGAATAAATAAAAACTTTAAACATTAAAAAGAAGAAGAAAGAAAGAACAGAAAACTAAAACTGCTTCTGTCCCTCCAAAATATAGGAATTTGGAGGACTTACTTGAGTAGGCATATCTCCACTGAGAGAGCAACCAGGTAAAACATTTGATAAAGGCTGAGATTAGTTCTTTAGACTCTCCTAACCCATAATTAAGGAAAATAGGGAAGACTGGGGAGCCGAAGGCACTCATTATGATGACTGCTTAGAGAAGGAATGCAAAGCGATCCAACAGGTTAGCCCTGCTTCCACACCCACTACAAAAACACAAACATCCACCTCCACAAAATACACACACACTCACACATACACACATTCACAGCATCACACACACAGACACACTCACTCATAGTAAGTCAAGGAAAACAAAGCCCACACAGGGGGAAATGAGTTCGCTAAAAAGCACAAATTGAAAAGAAAAAATAGGAAACTAATCAGAAAACATAACTATTAAATGGGGGGAAGGTCAGTCATTATAACTGTCTTTGAAAATCCAAGCCAAACCAAGGGACAGTATTTCAATTAATGAATAAGTTCACCAATTAAAAGTTGACTAAAGCCGGGCAGTGGTGGCGCACGCCTTTAATCCCAGCACTTGGAAGGCAGAGGCAGGTGGATTTCTGAGTTCGAGGCCAGCCTGGTCTACAACGTGAGTTCCAGGACAGCCAGGGCTACACAGAGAAACCCTGTCTCAAGAAACAAACAAACAAAAAAGTTGACTAAAGGATTTAAAATAAGTACCATATAAGTACTCTGTTTAAACAGCAATGACAGTAGAGAAGGGACGTTTTTAAAAAACCTTTTCACAAAACCTCAATGTCAGATCTTTAAAAGAAAATCAGAACATTTTTTGAGAGTTAATGGAGGCACGACAAAGAGCAGTAACTCAGTTTAAGGCTGAGAAGATTATTCTAAACTGTCAATTCTTTCTAGATTGTTCTATCAAGTCATGAATCCTAGCAGAATTTTTCCATGAGATTTAAATATTCTAAAATTAATCTGCCTTCCTCTCTGCACCTCAATCACCTTGATAAAAGAAAGAAAAGTGTTTAAAAGTGAAACAGGAACACAGGGATACCCACAATGGATTAATAAATGAATAGCGATTGAGTACATGCTAGCAATTCAAGTGCTCTTCAACATATGATTAGACAGGGCACTTTTCTGAGTAGATCACCTAGCTAAAGAACTAGTAAAATGCTAAAAGAACTCCTTAATGCCTCAATAGAGGAAGATGAACCACTACTGCCCACAGGCTCAGAAGCAGACAGGACTTAGTGGAACATAAAGGAAATAACATGTACAGAGCTTCTCTGAAGTTGAGGAGTCTTTTTGGAAGTAGACAGAAACAGGATGTTCTCAAGGAGGCCTGAGTAAATGGGGACTGGTCCTTAGAGTGTGACCTTGGGCAGCACATCCATAAAAAGAAGGCAACAGAAAATGCTTCTAAAGGGTGAAGAACAACAAGTCCAAGGAATTACTTGTAATTATCACAAATAATTATCACTTTTGTATCATAAAAGTATTGTTTATGAGATAGTATTGAGAAAATAAGCAATTCTTTGTGCGAATGGTATTTGTTATCCAAACATGTTAGAGGGAAGAAGATTTGATTAGACATCAGAAGATCTTAGATTCTCTTCTTAGATTCAAATTCAAATTACTTAAAACTTGATTTTTATATGAGAAATTGAAGAGGAAAGGGGCTTCTGGATGAAAGTGTATTAAGTAATGATCTCACTCAAGCCCCAGCCTTGTATTCAACTTTACAAAACATAACGAAACGACTTGGGTTCACTCTCCCAGCGCTGGAAGGGGGGACTCATAAAGATTGAAATGTTCTTGGCTTGGCTTCCTTCCCCTTTTGATTTCTCAGCCTTGGTTTCATTACCCAAGAAAACCACAGGGTGGCAATAACACTGAATAAAAATAAATGGAGAGTTAAGATTCTCAGAAACTGTAGTCTTCAGAAGCTAATGTTTACAGCTCTCCCTTCCCTGTTTTTATGAAGTCACCAGGCTGCTGGAGCTGATAGAACAAAGGCCACACACAAAGCACGAGAGTGGGAGCAATGACTCCCAGAGGAGGCCCAGCTATGATCTAGGCCTTTTGTCATACAAAGCAGGCTTTACCATTCCGGTACTGATTTGAGAGAAAGACAAGAGACAGACGGTGGGGGAAGATAAGCTACTAAAATACCAAGTTATTGAAAATAAGTAATGGAGGTAGAATTCCAGCCGTAGCCGAATGCCTAGGATCCTTACCCCACAGCAAGCTGACACCTGTGACGAGAACTAACCCCAAGTGCCCTTCTTTCCTCCACATACTCACTGGTACAAGAAATGATGCTTTTACTGCTTTCTTTATAAGAGGAAGGAATCGTCATCAAGCTGACTCCTTTTTAGCACAGGCTACTATAAATCATCTTCCAGTCACTACAGAACAACACGAGACAGCTCGAGCAATGCCCACTTCGGGTTTCATATTAGGATCACTCCCATCTGTCTCTTGTAGCTTAAAAAGTTCATAAGAGCCGGACAGTGGTGGCGCACGCCTTTAATCCCAGCACTTGGGAGGCAGAGGCAGGTGAATTTCTGAGTTCGAGACCAGCCTGGTCTACAGAGTGAGTTCCAGGACAGCCAGGGCTACACAGAGAAACCCTGTCTCAAAAAACCAAAAAAAAAAAAAGTTCATAAGAAAATGAGAGTGTGGCTCAACCACAGAACACTTACCTAACAGGTATTGGTCTCTGGGTTCAACCTTTGCCACCATGAAATAAATAAAGACACCCCTCCCCCAACACACACTGGTTCTTAATGGAGAAACAACAGAATTTCATCCAAGTTGAGTTAAAAGAGGAAAGATGGCATTTAAAGTAACTACGGGGTGTTTGAAAGTAGCCAAAGATAAAAGGCTTCTTTGATACAGAAGATTGAAGTAAAATATCAGAAAGGCATCTGTAATTATTATAATTTTTCATATAGGCTGCAATGGCTCATTTTAACTGTTACCTGGACACAGCCTAGAATCAGCTGGCTGGGGAAGTGAAGGATAGTCCTTAGGGAATTGTCATGCTTATGTTAATTGATGTGGGAAGACCAAGTCTAAAAAGTTAGTCTCACCATTCTCTAGGTTTGGTTCTGAACTCTATAGAAGCAGAAAGGAAGCTAAGGCGAAAGTTTGATACCTTTGTTTTCTCTGCTTTTGACTGTGGATGTGCCTAGCTATTGCAAAACTTGCACCACTGTGAATTCCTTGCATGGATGGACTATATCCTGCAACTGTGAGCAGAAATAAACTCCTTTCTCTCCTTCACTTCCTTTTATCAGAAGTTTTGTCACAGCAACAAAAATGAAACTAGAACACAGACCACATGATTCAACAATATTACACATAACCGGAAGTGACAGCTCATGCTTCTAGTCCCAGCACTCCAAAGACTGAAACAGGAGGATATCAGTGAGTTCAAGATCAGCCTGGACTACAGAGTGAAACCCCCGTTCCTCTTCCCCCACCAAAAAGTAAAACCTCTGAAATGTGAAATGCTCTAAAGTCAAAGCTTTTTGAGTACCAACATGACACCATGAGTGGAATATTCCACGCCTGACCTCATGCAATGAGTCACACTCAAAACATAGATACAATAAAAATATACTATATAATTACCTCCAGGCAATGTGTGTAATGCATGTGTGAAACAGAAATGAACTTCATGTTTAGACTTAGATCTCTTCCCTACTGGACCTCTTTTTATGTACGTGTAAATGTTCTATAAGAAAATTTTAAAAACATGAAATACTTCTAGTCTCAAGCATTTAGAATAAGGTTTTCTTAACCTGTATTTTGTTCCTCTGTGATTCCCTCTCCATGCCTTTCTTGGCATGTGGAAAGTATTGCTTCTTTCTGGGAACTGACTCTCTCCCCTCTCACACATCTTTTCCTCTAGTGCCTCGAAGAGACAGACCCATGTCTTTGATTCCTTTATTCACAATCTCTACAGCTGTAGTATGGATGAGTGTAGTAATTATCAATGAAGGAGATTCTGAGATACAAACACCCTACAAGATAAAAAGATGAGAATCTTTAAAAAATGGTTTAGAGGATCAGAGAGATGGCTCAGTCAGTGGTAAAGTGCTTTGTCTGAAAGCTTGAAGACATGAAGTTAACTTCCAGCACTCACAGAAAAGCCAAGTGTGCCAGTGAATCCCTGTAATCTCAGCACTGGTACAGAAGAGATAGGAGGATCCTGGAGCCTGTGGGCTAGCCAGTCTAGTTGAAGCAGTGGATTCCAGATTCAGTGATAATCTCTATCTATAAATGAATTTCATCAATCGCAAAGAGCAATTGATAAATACATGCAACATAGACCTCTGACCTCTATACACATTAACAGATACACATAAACTCATTATGTAAATTATTACAGATTTGAGCTAAGGATGTAACCTAATGGTAGAGCACTTGCTGAATATGTGAGGCACTCTGGGTGACTTCTCTGCTACTAGAGAAATGAATGAATGAATGAATGAATGAATGAATGAGTGAATTTCCCAGATAATTGGTATGGAATTCTAAGTTATTTAGCATATTTATGCACATCTCTGTTTTATATAATGGTAACACTATAAAACGTACAAAGGTATCAGGTAGGCTACAGGTTTTGACAGTTTCTAACAGTATTTAGAATCACATAAAAATGAGAAAATTCTGAATTCATATTTATAGTATCTACAACTCACCTGCTCATTTTAGTATCACTAGCTTTTTTTTTTTTTCTTTTTTTTTTTTAGAAAATGTGGATTGGTGATAGAGCCAGAAGGAAAGTATACAGGAGAACCACAAAAGATTATTTTAAAGCCTCTTACTAATGGCTGGAGGGATGGCCCAGTGGTCAAGACCACTAGCTGCCCTTCCAGAGGATCCAGGTTCAATTCCAAACACCCACATGGAGACTCACAACCTTATATAACTCCAGTCCCAGGGTATCCGATGCCCTCTTCTGGTCTCCTCAGGCAATGTATGAACGTGGCACATAGACACATGCAGGCAAAACACTCATACATATAAAATAAAATGAGAAGACAGAGATATAATAATAATGAACAAGTTTGAAAAAAAAATGCCAGGATTACCCAAACATGACACAGAAACATAGTGAGTGCATGCCCCTGGGAAGATAACACAGACTTGCTCAGGGTAGAATGGCCACAAACCTTCAATTGCTGGAGTTTTGTTTTTTGGTTTTTGGTTTTTTTTTTCAAGTGCAAACTCACGCAGGGCCATTAAAGTGAGATATGTTTAGACAAGACAAAGCAAAACTGTGTGCTCAGATTGTAACATGTTCATGAAGGAGTACAGTATAATGACACCATTACAGTGTGTTGTCGGACCGTTCAGAGTTGACTGAGATCTGATGTTTACTGTGAATAGAATCAAAAGACTTCTGTAACTCTCTGAGGCTGTCCAGTTGCATATCCATTTTCATAATGCCTACTGAAAGTGATGCTATGGGAGCTATAGCAATGGCTTAGCAATTAAGGACATTGGCTGCTCTTCCTAGAGGACCCAGGTTCAATTCCCAGCAACCACATGGGTCTCCCAACACTAGGTAAAACCAGTTCTGGGGGATCTGATGCTCTCTTCTTGCCTGCATGGGTACTGGGCATACACTCATGGTGCACACACCCCTACGGACAGAACATCGTAAACATTTTTTAAAAAACAGAAAGAAGGTAATGTTATGCATAATATCAGTTAACACATATCAAAATGTCCAGAAGGTAGACGGTATTCTATAACAATAGCCACCATCATCACAGTCCTGAGAAGTGCAAGGAAGTCAGTTCATTTTATCCTCAATGGAATGCTCAGGTATCATCATCATAAGCACCATCATAGTCATCATGACCCAATTTACAAACCAGAAAACTGAATTATAAGATTATAATTGCTCAGATGAAAGCTCAGTGTCAGCAGCCACAATTTGAAGCCGACTGTTTGGCTTTCTACAAACGTGAGCTTCCTTACCCCACCTCGTCCATTTCAAGGGCACCTGCTGTGATATGGACCCTGGGGATTCTCACTGCAGGATGCCTTCCTCACTGGCCAATATTACATGCCTTACCCTGACCACTCCTCCTTCTGAGGAACACCCACCTTATTTGTTTTTCAGGTGCTGGGGATCCAACCCACAGCCTGTACATTTGAGATATATACTCTACCGATAAGCACATCTCCAGCCCTTAAGTCTTATTTTATTTTATAATTATTGAACTTCATTTGAAAGCACACTGCCTTTAACTCACTCAGCCAAGCATTCCTTGAGCTCAAGATCCTATCTCAAACTTCTAAATAGCCTTGAGATTACTTGCCTGAGCCACCAAATCCAACAAGTCCACTATTTTTGTATCTAACTTCTTTGGGGCTTTGTTGGTAGCTCTTATGAAAACATGAGCTGGGGGAATTTATTTTGTTCAATTTAATCAATTACCTTCATTATTCCAATGGTCTTCAGTCTTTCAGTTAGTCTGTCCTGGAGCAGGACTTGGGGAGATCTGACACTAACCTTGTATAGCATACATGCTACTCTTCCCTAACTATTCAAGAAAAGACCTCTGGCCTACAAGATTGCCTAGCTTGTATCACATTCTCGGTGATAAACATAAACATAAAATGGTTACGTTTGATAGCATTGTCATCTGGTTCTATTCTAGTTTCATGAGTAGACCCTTGCCCAGTGGTTCTTACTATCTCTCTAGTCAATGTGTTATCTATCAACATGTCACCCAAACATTTTTCCTGCTTCATTATTCTGTCTTAGCTTCAGATTCATCTGAGCTTCCAAATCCCCTAAATACATTGTCATTTTGTATGTGAAGGTGGGGGAGTGTTATAGGTTTTGTTACTGTTGTTTTGTAGCCAGGGTGTCTTGGAACTCATTGCAGTCCTTCCTTAGACTCCCAAGTGCTAAGACTGCAGGCACATGTTACCAACACTCAGATGGTTTTGGTTTTTTCCTTATGATCGTTCTCATACTGAGCACCCACTTATTTACTATTTTCTTGCACTGGCTTGTGATTTGTCCTGTGCCAATGCTTTTGATGTCTTCTTTGACCAGGCACTCTGCTAGTATTGATAAGATTGTATGGTTTCACTACAGGATATGAGCCACATTTCCAGAGGTTCACAATCTAGTGGTATTAAAATCTCTGAAAGCCAGAGGGGTTTCATGGATGAAGGAAAGTTTGAATACCATCATTAAGGAATAGTGAAAGTTCTTCAGTATGCCAAAGAAGGTATATCCAGACACATGAAACAGCCATTTATTATGGAGACCTGGTAGGAAAAATGATCACCAGAGAAACAATGTAGTCACCTGTAACTGCCTGTTATAGAACCCTATAATCCTTTATGTAGCCAAGTTAGACAGCTATAGTTTATCAGCATTTTCTTTCATTCTGAACTCACACGAAGCTCACCACACTCCAAGTCCTTTTTATGTTTATTTGGAGGGGCAGTGTTAAAGACCAGCACCTTCCAAAGCAAGTGTTTTGCCACTGAGTTAATCCCTGGGCATTCTCAGATTCCTTCTTAGGAAAACTCTGGCAACTTTTACCAAGAAGTAAATTTGCACAAAATATGAAACTAATTTAGTAAAGCTACCTGCATCAGCTATTACTTTTCTGATGCTATGATAAAAACCTAAGAGAAGCAACTAATGGAGGAAAAGTCTATTTGGGCTCATAGATTAGGAGAGCACAGCCCACCATGAGAGGAAAGACATGGTGGCCCTCACAGCATCAGGAGCGTGAGGCTGCTTGCTCACATCTGGGCAGATTAGGAAAGAGAATGAGCAATGCCTGTGGTTAGCTGGCCTTCTGCTTCTTCTCCTTTTAAATTCATTCCAGGGGCCCAGCCCATGGAATGGTGCTGCCCACATCCCAGGTGGGTCATCCATCCTCCATTTAACCTTTCTGGAAATGCCCTCAGAGCCTTAGAAGTG
Source organism: Uromys caudimaculatus (assembly GCA_028551405.1). Classification (NCBI taxonomy): domain Eukaryota; kingdom Metazoa; phylum Chordata; class Mammalia; order Rodentia; family Muridae; genus Uromys; species Uromys caudimaculatus. Next base: position 15,976,159 of record CM052700.1, read on the forward strand.
TGTCTCCTGGGTGATTAGAATCCAGTGAGGTTGACACAGAAGATTAATCATGACACAGAGCAACTGAACCAAAACAACAGGCAAGTATCCGAAATAACCTGCCTGGACTCCCTAAGACCCATCTTTTGTAAGTGTTTCAAAATTTTATTTCCAGCCAGCAAGAAGACACAGGGTAAAGGTGCTTGTTACCAGTCCTACAGCCTGAGTCTAATCTCCAGGCCCCACATAGTAGAAGGAAAGGACTGATTCCTGCAAGTTATTTTCTGATCTCCACATGACATGCCTCCCATGGCACACATGCAGGAACATGTGCACAAACATGCACATTCACTAAATTAATTAATTAACTAATAATTGTAAATGGTCTAAAACATGTTTTATTTCGCTATTCATTTGATTCTGCTCAGTTATGGCATGTATGGCTGTGGAAGTTCTATTTATCAATAAATAACATTAATTTGTATATGTTTTGTCACAAAGGTCACACATACTGCATAAAGGTCTTGACAACTCTACTCAGTTCCACATTTTATAGTCTAAGACTACAGTGTTATAGGAGGCAAAACTACATCACTGTCTCAATTCAGGATGTATATGTATTAGTCATTATTCTGTTGCCATGATAAAGACCATGAGCAGAAACAACATGGGGAAGAAAGGCTTCACTCCTTACACTTCCAGGTCATAGACCGTTGATGACATCAACTGTGTAGCTCCTTCCGTCACTGTGGAGACTTGCCAGGGACAGGAAGCTTCAGGCCAGTTCCAGGTTGATTTCTTCATGCCCCCTTATCACATATGTGCTATCTTTATCAATACTGTCCAACCTGGCCTGAGCTGACAGACAAAAGGCTCTATGGTCTAGCTAGTTTGTCCAATTGGTTTTGTTTGTTTGTTTGTTTGTTTGTTTGTTTGTTTTTTGGATTTTCAAGACAGGGTTTCTCTGTGTAGCCCTGGCTGTTCTGGAACTCACTCTGTAGACGAGGCTGGCCTCGAACTCGGAAATCCCCCTGCCTCTGCCTCCCGAGTGCTGGGATTAGTTTGTCCAATTGTTATTCTCCTGCCTCAGCCCCTGAGTACTACGATTACAAACTTACAACTCAACACCAAGGCTCTATAACATTTTTCCCTCTTCCATCACACAGATCTAATGTCATGTTGCACCTAGGGGCCACATCACTTTAGCTCCCTTAATCTAACTATTTTCCATTTTTTAAAAAATTATTGGCACTTTTAAAGAGCACTTTCTATCCTTTTAAAAAAAAATCCATTGTTTCTCTTTAGTCCTCTCCCGAGATGTCCTTACTACTGGATAGATGTTTCTCACTTGTCCATAGAATATCAGCTTGCTTGTGTGTTCTTTCCTAAGTCAGTTCTTGTCATTCTACCCGGAAGGCGTGGGCTACAACCTCAGGCTGACCCTGCTTCATTCACAATCAGCTCTCTGCATTTTGTTCCTAAACAAGAGCCCTTGTTTCTCTCCATTTGTTTATTTTCTGTCTGTATGACTCACTGACTCATTTTTTTCCCTTTACCTCATTACTGCATTTAATTAAGTAAAACAAACTTTCAATGGTAGTTATCTCTAGTGAGTGGAGTGACGGGGGAGGCTTGAAAGGAATTGTAACTGTGCACCCATCACACCCAGCTCTTTATTTTTATTTTTTTTTTTTCTTCTTCTTCTTTTCAATCAGAGAGGAAAATAAAGAAGTTGTGAAAGAAAATATTCCTGGGCTCCACAATTTGAAAGGCAGGAAGTAGTAACAGGGCCTTGAGCTGAGCCCGCTCCACAAGCTGTTTCTCATTGAACGTGGATGTGAGAAAGGCTAGTTCAGAGTTCCAGGATGCGCCGGGCAGTGGTGGCGCACGCCTTTAGTCCCAGCATTTGGGAGGCAGAGACAGGTGGACTTCCGAGTTCGAGGCCAGCCTGGGCTACAGAGTGAGTTCCAGGACAGCCAGGGCTACACAGAGAAACCCTGTCTCGAAAAGCAAACAAACAAACAAAAAACCAGAGTTCCAGGATGACTCACAGCCTCCAATCTTCTTTCGATCTGCAGGCTGGGTGCCCAAATCAGTTAGGAATAGTTCTGGAGTGTCGACTTCAGACAGGGTAGAAGCTAAATTATTTGTTGCCAAACGTCTCCACCTAGCATAGAACTTGGTGAGCTCGAAAGAAAGTTTTGAGCAACACTAATATGAAGACAGATCTCATTACAAGCTGAAATATTTATGAATGATGTACAACTCTATTTACTTTATTCACTGTAAATAAAATGAGATCAAATCAAAGCCTGACATGGAGGCACACTCCTATAATCCTACTAGAAGAAAAAGACAGAAGGAGCACCTCAAGCTCCAGAGCAGGTCTTGGCTGTACAGTGAGTTCAAAGCCTGTCTGGAATACATACTAAATTTCAAACCAACCTAGGCTAGTGAGTGAGAACCTGTCTCAAATTAAACCAAACAATTAAACACACACACTGTTTATATCCCGTGGTGTGTCAAAGACAGGAAGTGTCTAAGAAGAATCGAAGTCTGAGGCAGGGGAAGTATTGCCTCTGCGGTTATTCAAATCTCTGTGCCAGTTCACAAAAGGGGACTTTTCTTGCCTGTCTCTGGGAGGAACTGAGAAATTCTTGGAAATCTTTCTTCCTAAATAGTCCTAGGTCTACCCTTCATCGTGCCTGGCTAGGACAGCTTAGAATGGAACAGCTGGGAAAGGCTTAAACAAGGATACTCCAGCTTAATGAGAAACAAGAAACTGTTCCTCTAAGCCCAGTTTTCAGCCAAGCCTCTAGATGTGTAGAAGCAACTCTTTGTTTGCCCTGGCCTCTGGCTCTGATTGCATTCACCCATTGAATAGGGGAGGAGAGTTAGGAGGTGCCACCCCTCTCTTAGCCCCTCTCTTCGGCTCCCTAGTGAGAGTGAAGACTACTTTCTCCTGTCGCTTTTCAGCTTTACTTAATTTTTTCCAAACAATTTTCCCAGGCCCTGCATGGCCCTACTCGAAAGACATTACCTAGTAGAAGCTAGTAGCCTTTCTACAACTCTCTGAGCAGAGCTCCCAGGCTTGTCCTATTGGAATTTATAGGCACATAGAGTTAGTCATAAGACCGTTGAATTTTGATTCACTCACTTTGTAAATCAAGCAGAGAGATGCCAATGATCCGCCACTAAGATGTGCAGCCACACAGATGCCTTTCCAGCCTTAAAAGCCTGCACATACCCTAGATTATGCATCGGAAGGACACTTTGTGTGGTTACTCATGGAACACCAATTATCCTCAAAGCATGATAAAAGAAAGGTGATCATACACACATCTATTCTCCAAAGCTGCTGTGCAAGTACATCCCTGCTCGAGATAAGACAAGGCAGACCCTGAACATCTGACTGTTGTACTGGCTGGTTTTGTTTATCAACTAGAATGATCACAGGGAAAGGAGCCTCCACTTTGGAAATGCCTCCATGAGATCCAGCTGTAAGGCATTTTATCAATTAGTGATCAGTGGAGGAGGACTCACCCCAATGAGGTTGGTGCCTTCTGTGGGCTGGTAGTCTTGGGTCTATAAGAAAGCAGGCTGAGCAAGTCAGGGGAAGCAAGCCAGTAAGCAGTATTCCTCCATGGCCTCTGCATCAGCTCCTGCCCCCAGGAGCCTGCCATGTTTCAATTCCTGGCCTGACTTCCTTCAATAATGAATAGCAATATGGAAGTATAAGCTAAGTAAAACCTCCCCAGCTTGCTTTTTTGTCATGGTGTTTCATCACAGCCATGGGAACCCTAACTAAGACAGCTGTGGCAAGTTCTACGATACGACTCTCACACGTATTGTCTCATTGAATCAGCACAGCATCCTTAAGCAGAGGAATTGCCACTGTCTCCACTTGGCAATGAAGAAACAGAACCTTTCATACTGCTTCACAATCTGTAACGTTGAAAGCCCAGGAAATACAGCTTTACACCTTTGTTCTTAATCATCATGGATGCTGGTCAGAGGACCAGTTGTTTCCAGTCCCTTCCAAGTTCCAGGCTTTCTGCAGGTGCCTTGAATCACAATAATGCTAGCAAGTTAATGCCTATGTTAAGGGATAGTACCAGAAATCACATTTCACTGTAGCACTCAGGGAAGATGGTTATGCAACCCTTGGAATAGAGCATTCAGAGAATCCTCTGCCACATTAACTTTGTGTGTATTCTCCAACAGGCCTAGCCATTCCTCAAAAAAGACCTGAGGCCTGCTTGCTACAGTTTGTTCTGGAAGGGCTTTCTCTTCTCTTTTCTCTTTTTAACATGTTTCACACTTTTTGTTTATTTTTGTTTGTTTGTTTGGTGAAAATGCCATAGTACATTTGTGGAGGTCTCGTCTTTCCATCCTGTGGGTCCTAGGGCTCAAACTCAGGTTATGGGATTGGCAGCAAGCTCCTTTATCTACTGATCTATCTCTCCAGACCACCCACCTGCTTTTCTAACTGGGGGAAATTTGAACTGGAAAGGGATAGGGCTTCTTAAGATAAAGTTCCAGGAAGAAGGTTAATCAGCTTTGCTACTTCCCCACCCCTACCCCTCCTTAGGCTGGGGGCCACCAGTCCCTTTGTAGCATCCTGCTGACCTTTCTTTGAATATAGTCTGTTTCTGATAGCTCTCAGGGGGACACTTGAGAGGTTTAACTGAAAGATTCTCTTATTTTAAGTCCTGAAAACCAGTTTTGAAATAACTTCAGCTAGTCAGAGGAAACACATTAACCAAGACCACAATATCCACCTGGCCTAACCTCTTCACCCATTCTTTGGATCACATTCTTTTCAGTATCCTGCCATCTCACTATCCCAAGATAGGAATGTCTCTTCCCCCCCCCCCCCCCCCCCGCTCGAAATTCCAGTCTGTTAAAAAATTCTTAGCTTCTGGCAGGTAATCATGTTCCTAATATTCTGAATGTCCTTTGCTTAGCTCTGTCATGTGTCCTAGTCGTCGGTCCAGCTTTAGTAAAGTTACAAGCACCTGATACTCAAGATTCTGACAACACTGACAACAACATCTTCAAGCAGTCATTTAAATTTCAATTCATTCTGGAGTTTTGTCTTCCATTTTTGGCTGCTTGTTTTAAATCACTCATTCATTAATGATAGTCTTACATATAAGAATGTTCTCCAAGGCACTGCAGAATGCAACAACCTTCTGGTTATCTATACGTTATCTTCTCTTCATCTTTCTCCTCCTCCTCCTCCTCCTCCTCCTCCTCCTCCTCCTCCTCCTCCTCCTCCTCCTCCTCCTTCTAGTATGCAGGGTTACATTTAAGATCTAGTACATCATACGTAAGACTTCTTTTTTCTGCTTTTCCTTTTTAGACAACATCTAATTAAGTTTCCCCAGCTGACCTAGAACTGACTCTGTACCTATCCAATTCTCCATCCTCAAGCTCCCAAGTAGAACCTTGTGAGCAGACACACAAACTGGACACCTGAGTCCCAGTGAAACTGGTCAGTCACCTGGTTTGCCTGTATTTCTGGAACCAAGGTGTTGCCAGATTGTGGGAATTTGTATTAAATGTTCACATTGATTTGGCTTCATTGTTAAAATCTGTAACTACCCATGCCTCTGATGGAAACCACAATGGTATTTCTGTAGTTTTTTTAATCTTGAGGAGAATACAAAAGGTATGAATAACATTACATACATATCCTGGAATGGGAAAGAACAATGTAGTGTCTCAGTGTCTCGGCACAGGCAGACAGACTTTCTCTCTGTGGGAGAGAAGGGAAGAGGGACAAGAGAGGGGGCCTTCAAAGAAGAAAGGTAGGAATAGAGGGAGAAAGAAGTTACCATGATAGAAGGTAATTACTTGTACAGAATTCTTTAAAGAGACATAACCAGAGTAAGGAATGATGCTGAGTCCCCAGGGCTGACAATAGCAGAGTAGCCACTAAAGATCTCAGGTTTCAAAGAGTAAAAAGACAGAATTACCAGATCCCAGCTAAAGGGAAATTACTATACAGGCAGCCACCAGACAAGATCTGCTGCCTTCTGTAAAATGACCCATGACCCACAACCCTGGGGAGGGATCTTTAGACAGTAAATACCCCAACTTAGGTTGTTGTTTCTTTTGTTTACTAGTGGCTGGACCCAAACACAAGCCAGAGGCAACCACAGAAGGTGTCCAAACTGGTTATAGCCTCTTAGGACTCAGAAAAAGAAGGAAAGAAAGGCAGCAAGAATGGACTTAAGGCGCGCGCGTGAACACACACACACACACACACACACACACACACACACACACACACCAGCCTGCATCATTTTCTTTCCTTCTATGTGCTAGGCAAGCACTCACTCTGACACTGAGTCACATCCCCTACCCTTTCTTTTCTTTTTTTCAATGTTTTTATTTTGAGACAGGTTCACACTAAATTGTCAGGGATAGCCTAAGCTCACTCTGTAGTTCAGGCAAGCCTTCAAACTATCTTTCAACTTTTCCAACTTAATTTTGACAGTTTCACACATACATGTAATGGATTGAGAACATAGCCATCCCCGACACACTCTCTTGTCCTCTCACTTCTGTTAACCCCCTTTTATTTCCAAGTAGCCCCCTCCTACTTTCATATCTTATTTTGTGTGTGCACATTGTGTGCAAGTGGCCATCCTCCAGCTCTTTAATCTTTCTGCCCCCCCCTTTTGGTGATGTTCCCTGAGCCTGGAGAAGGAGATGTCCCATTTAAAGGCCAAACACTCTACAGTCACTTAGTCTCAGCACTTTGTCCAGTTATGAGTCTCTGATTAACCAAAACCACTCAGCCAAGGCCAAGAGAAGCACCAGTCTAAAGGCATACACACGGATCTAAAAGGCACTTAGGCTGTGTGACCATTCAGCATAGCATCAATATTAAAGCCTCCCTCTAGGGCCTGTGAGCTCTGCAGTCACAGGACCCCCCCACCCCCAAGTTTACAACAAAATGGGCATTCCTTCCCATGTAGATATCATGCCCTCATTACACCAGTAGAAACACTTTGTCTGGCAGGCATGAAGGTCTTGCAGTCTGCAGCATTTACAACTGGGTAAGACCAATGATGCCTTTTGTCCCCTCCCCCAACCCCAGCAGTCTGCATGTCACCTGCTGGTACCATGATGCTGAGTGCTGAGGAAGCTTTAGCTCAGTTCCAGCTTGATTTACATAAGTGCTTTGTCCCAACTATGTGGTGTCTTTAATCATAGGGTCTTACTATCTAGTTCTCCAGGGTGGTCCAGAGCAATGACAATAACCTCCGTTGTTTGGAGATCCTCTTGAGGCTCCCTAGCCAATATCTCATAGGGAAATATCCTACACGTGGCACTGGAACTTTTGATAAAGACCTGTGGATTCTGAGGAGAGCATTCTTTATTGATACGGAGTGACTTTAGTCAGACTTTGTAATAATTACATCTTTCATTTAACTTGCAAAAATCATAGGTTTCTATATAGAGTTCCCCCATATTCTAAGTTGTGGTTACTTTCCCCCAGTCCCCACTACTTCATCAGCCACCTATCCCATTTTAACCTTCCCAGGCCTAATGATCCTCTCCTCTACTACACCACACGTACCATGTGTTGTACTATTCCTCCTGCCAAGACATCCCCCCCCCCCACAGTTTCTTCTGACACCTTTCTTGGTTCCTAGCTTTACAGACACAACACAGAAATTGAAAACTTTGAAGCTAGAATCCACACGTGAGAAAAAAAAAAGCCATAATGGCATTTGTCTTTCTGGGTTGTGGTAACCCCCACTCAGTATAATATTTACCATTGCTTCTCTCAGCATGGCAAACTTTCCTTTTTACTTCACTGATGAGAATTCTGTTGGGTATATATACCCCATCTTCATTATGGAGTCATTATGAGATGCATATCTAGACTGATTGCATTTCTTAGCTATTGTGAATAGAGCTGCAATGGGTGAGTGTCTGTTGCAGGATATTTGATCACACTGTGAACCCTAAGTTGTTTTAGGGTGTTGCTCAGCCCTTAGCACACACCTAATCCCTCTGGCTGGAACACAGACATGTCCTTAGTGCACACCTTTAATCTCAAACAATGAAGATAAAATGAGTTTGTAGAAGGATGCACCCAGGTTTAAAATTGATGTCTAATTGAGTGGCAGCTGAAGTGACCAATCAGAGAAAGATTTAACAGACTAGGATGTGACCAACTTTCATGAGGAGAAAAAAGGGAAGCTACTTAAGAAAGCAATGCTGAGAGAGAGTGCAGGAAAAAGGTAGTTTTATTGGGACAGTTGTACTGAAACAGGTTGCAGAGATAGAACAAGATAGACATAGATGAAGACAGAATGAACTAGAGAAGTGAGAAGGAGTCAGAAGATTAGAACAGATTGGCAGAGTTAGTTTGAGGCCAAGCAGAGCAATTCAGGAGAAGCTGGAAGAAGCCAGATTGAATCAGTAAGCTAGTCAGAGGAATTTGAGTCAGAACAGGTAAGGTGAATCAGCCAGCTAGAGATCAAAAAGAACTAGGAAGGATGAGTTTATTCAGCAGCAAGGCTCAGAGGCTGAAAACATTCTAGGCCTAGATTAGATTGCATGGACACTAGAAGCTTCTAGGACGAGGCCTAGATTAGCAGACAGAGGCAATAAGCTTCCAAGATGACAATTACATCAGGCGAATAAAAGTTATTTTTACAACTGTCTCTGTAGTAGAATGTGGAGTCATTTGGGTATATGCCTAGATATAGCTCAGTCATGTGGTAGTTCTATTTTTAGCTTTTTGAGAAACCTCCATTCTGGCTTCTACAGTGACTACACCAATTTTCACCCACACCAACAGTTTCCTTTTCCACATTCTCTGCTGAGATGGAATTTCAAAGTAGTCCTAATTTATACTTCCCCATGGCTAAAGATGTTGAGCATTTTTAAAGATGGTTATTAGCCATTTGTACTTCTCTGTCTACTTCTGTACCCCCTCCCCCTTTTTAAATTGAGTTATTTGGTTTCTTGAGGTTTTCTGAGTACTTTGATATTCTCGACATTAATCATCTATACAGGTGTTAAGGATTTCTTTCCTCATTCTGTAGTCTTCCTCTTCCTTCAATTGATATTCCTTCCTCTTCCTCTGTTGTGAAGAAAAAATTTTAATTTGATGAGGTCCATCTGTCAGTTGTTAGACTTATATCAGGGCAACAGAAATCCCATTTAGAAAGGCCTGACCTTTGCCAACACCTCACACCTCTCTACCTTTTACCTTATAAATTGTAGGTTTCATTAGGTCTTTGTGCAGGACGAGAGATACAGGATACAGCTGTAGTTTCATCCTTCTACATGTAGACATCCAGTTTCCCCAGGACCATTTGTCAAAACTTGTATCTTTAGTGTATCTTGACGTCAGGAATGGCAAATTAACAACCTCCCCCTACCCTACCAACCCCAACCCCTAACTCTGCAGCACGTTAAGGGTTAACCTGGCTATCTGGAAATTTTTGTGCTTTCAAATGAATTTTCAGGAAGTTTTGTTTCATTCTTTCCTGTGAAGAATGACACTGGGTTTTTAAATGGGATTGTACTGAATCCGTGGTTTGCTTTGATCAGCCTGTCCCAGATCGTAAAGTATCAAGGATTACAGATTTGGACGTTCAAGCCCAGCTACCTTATTCTCTTCTCTCCTCTTCTTTTTGTTCTTTTCCTTTTCCTTCCTTCCTTCCTTCCTTCCTTCCTTCCTTCCTTCCTTCCTTCCTTCCTTCCTTCCTTCCTTCCCTCTCTCGCTTCCCCTCTCTCCTTTTTCCTCCTCCAGTCCTTCTTCTTTTTTGAGTCAGGGCCTCATACAGCCTTGGTTGTCCTCAAATTCACTATGCTGCTGAGGGCTACCTTGAACTCCTGACCTTTCGGGTTCCCTGGTCCCACTTCTCAGGCACTCAGATTCATAGGCACGAAGCACCATCATTTGGAGCTTGCCTTATTGTCGTTAACTTCAAATTTGCCTTAGGCTGGAAAGCCACCTCATTAAAGTGAAAAGAAGTTCCGTGATTAGCACAGCTCTGCCTAGCCTCCTCATCTCTATCCACACTGTAACTCTTACAAAGAACATGTCCATCAGGCTGTGATCCCTGTTCACACGTACACTGCCCACTTTGCACTAGTGCCCAAGTTTAGTGGTTACATAGTTCTGCACTACAGTGATTAAACAACATTTTTCCAAGGACAGCTTGCATAAAAATCCCTACACCTCACAGTCATTCTGAGAGGCACAAAAAGAGTAGACAGGAGTCCCAGTTACCCATAGTAGCTAATGGTTTCTTTCCTGTCTTCAAAAACTCCTTGCCTTGGATCCTGTCTTTGTCTCTTCTCAAAGTCACTTCTTTCCTCTACTCCAAACTCCCAAGCATAGTTTCCTTAATGGGTTTGCATTTTCACAAAGTCAACGTCTTCTTAAGACAGATTCTGTGTTCAGCCTGCCAGCTACTAACTGCCAAAATCACAGCTTTCCTTTTGGAATAAGAAAAAAAAATATATAAAACCATGGAAACAGACCCAGTTAGAATTCTCTTGGATTTTTCTACTGCAACATAAATAAAAGGCAATTTAATTTACATAAATCAAATTTAGAAATGTAGATGGACTTGGAACTGCTCAGCAGAAGCTAGCATTGAGGCTGATTCTAGCATATAATAGGATACAAAAATCAGCTTATAAGAGATAGAATAGCCGAGCTTGGCATGGTGGCACATGCCTTTAATTCAAGTACTCTGGAGGCAGAGGCAGGCTGATCTCTGTGTGTTCTGATCAGTCTGTCCCACATACAGAACTCCAGGCTAGTCTAGGTTATATAGTAAGACTGTGTCTCAAGAAGAAAAACAAAAACAAAAACAAACAAACAAACAGATAGCAAAGCACCCACAGCCTTGCCATTTATCTCATTAATATATCCTCTCTCCTTCTCTTAGCTTCCATGTACCTGAGCCTGGGAGGCTGATTAAGTGGAAGAAGTGGGGAAGATGAAGGTAGTCACAGGTTGAAGTCATTCCCAAACATCTGTAACGGTCATCATCTGTCAATTCTAAACAAGTGCTCTCCTGAATAAATACTGAATCACTGGACTTTCTGGAGCTGGTGGCATCATATCATCTACATGGAGAAAACAACAACAACAAACAATCCTAGGTTTAACAACCTGAGTTTGAGTCCCAGGCCTATGATTTCCTAACCTATGACAAAGTCATGCAATCAGTCTGAATCTGAGCTCTGAAAATCTGGTGGAAGGATTAGAAATAGTAAACATAATGCCCCTTTGTAGTACCTAGGAGGACACCAGAAAAATAATGCTTCTTACTAATATGGAAGTCCTAATAAACCACAGAAATGGCAAACCTGAAAATTTGATAGATCCAAACTGAACTGAAGTAGGCACAGTAACTCATATAAGTGCAGGGGAGGTTGAGGCAGAGGGTCTCTGCAAATTTGTGATCACCCTGAGCCATATAGTGAGTTTCAGGCCAGCTTGTGTCCACAGAGTAAAATCCCATTCCCCTTACCAACCCTCCCCCCAGAAAAATCCATGGACAGGTGAAGAGATCAAGTCTCTAGGAGGTATTCAAGTCTGTTCTTTCTTACTTTCTTGGAGGAAGGATAGAGATGAGCTGGGACAAAGGAGATCAGGAATCCCAATCCAGCATTTTCTCGAAGGTCTTCTATTTCACATAGCATCATGGCCTATTTCTGTAAGCTCATGCAGCTTGCTTAATAATCTTGGCCATAACAGAGACCAAGAGAGTGCCAAATAATCTTGAGGGACAAGAACACATTGAGATCATCAGACACTAAGATGAAGGCGTGCCCAGCTACACCTGCTGAGCACTGTTTGTGAAAGTTATTTCCTAAGACACAGAGAGTTGACTGATGAAGGGAACATGGACAATACTCTAGAATAAACTTTATCTGATGAATCTGGGTAACAGAACAGCCATGAAACCTATCCCATGGCTGTCTCACAGGCAGTCAAGATTGTATCCAACCCCCAACCAAGCCTTGTCCTTGAAGATTGTGGGACTACCCACAATCACTCCTTAATGTCATTGTATTGAGTTTCTCCCCTTTCATACTTAATAAATAAAACTTTAAGTTAGAGCTGGCAAGATGGTTCAGTGGGTAAAGATACTTAATACAAAGCCTAATGAATACCCATAATCAGTGTGGTCAAAGGAGAAAACAGACTCTCATAGGCTGTTCTCTGACCACCAGACCATACCATGGCGGACACATGCCTTCTTCAGCAAGTATGCATACATACACATATATACATGCATATACACAGAAAGAATAAATGAAATGTTTGAAAAGTGTTTAATTTTATCTATTGTTATTGTGTGCATACGTGTATAATGTGTATGTGTGATTGTAGATACACACATGTACATGTGTAGTTGTTAGATGATGAGCTTCAGGAATTGGGTCTTCGTTTCCACCATGGGTCCCAGGATTTGATCTCAGGCTTGGTGACATGTGCTCTTCACACATGTTGACACTACTAAGCTGTTAATTTTCTTGGTATAATTTGTATTATTGCTTTTCTCATATTATAAATAAATAATTAGCATTCATACATATCAGTGCAATAGCATTATTCTGTTTTCTTAAGGCTTTATTTGCTTAATGATGCCCTTTAAATATCCTGTTCCTTGCTTTAGTATTAGGGAAATAGTTCACTTCATGGGAGTTATGTTAAGTGAATCTTTTCTAGTTTCAGTGAGGAGGGTGCTATTAGGCCTCACTATGGAATCTACGCTAGCCTCAAACTCTTGATCCTCTAGGTCTCAGTTTTCCAAGTTCAGGGATTATGGGTGTATGCTTACATGTGGTTTAAGTTAGGAATTTTGAATATGACTCAGGCTTATGACATCAAAACAGTTGAGAACGGGAGTATATAACCATGGCGCAACTACTGTCCACCTTCTGATTTACAGGTATTTGGGGTTTCTTATTTCCTAGAACAGCAAAAGATAATAGCAGTCACTCAAAACATCATTCCCAAGGCTACCTAATTCGATTACTTGATTCTTACAGTTTTGTTTTTATGAACTAATTTAATTGAACTGAAGTCTCCATGTTTGATCTATTTTTAATTTACCACTCTTGAAACAAGTTTCAAATTAATTTTCTCATTTCGTTTGCAGGTGTATGTGTGGAATGCATATGGGCATGCATGGGGGATGGAGGAGGGAGGGAGGGCAACTCACAGGAGTTGGTGCTTTCCTTCTACCACATGGATCCTAGGGATGGAACACAGTCACCAGGCATGGTAGCAAGTTCTTACCAACTGAGACATCTTGCTCCATCTTTTAAAAAAAAAATTAATGACTTTTATAGTGAGTGTGTATGTGTGTGTGTGTGTGTGTGTGTGTGTGTGTGTGTGTGTGTGTGTGTGTGTGCACTCATGTATGTATACTTGCAGGCCAGAATTTGGTATTGGGTGTCCTTAATTGCTTTCTGATATTCAGAGACACCACGGCCAGACTTCCAGAGATCTGTCTCTGTGTCCCTCAGCACTGGAGTCACAGATGCACTTCATGCCCAGCTTCTGCATGAGTGCTAGGGTTCCAAGCTCAGATCCTCATGCTTGTGGACTGGCACTTTACTGACTGAGCCAATCTTATTTTTACATAGGCACTAGGGATCTGACCCCTGCTCCTCATCTGTCTTATAAAGGGCTGGTAGTGATGGCTGCAAGAGAGGCCAGGAGAGGTAGAGGAAAAGAAAAAGAACCTGCAGAGTCTGCTAATGATGTAGTGAGATTTCTGGAGATCTGTACACTTGAAAAGGGTCAATATTACTTTTCATTTATTTTTTAATTTGAGACAAGGTATTACTATGTAGTCTTAGCTGGCCCAGAACTTGCTCTGTAGACCAGGCTGGCATCAAACTTGTGACCATTCTTCTAGCTCTCTGCCTGCCAATTGCCAGAATTACAGGCAGGAGTCATGATGCCTGACTCCATTCTCCCTATCTATATTTAGTCTTTACTATCAAAGTGAATACACTGGCAGATACTGCTATTTTATGGTAAATTTTTATGTATATATTTACTTTCATTTCAACATTATAACTATCTTATGGATACTAAGATGGTATTTGAACTAATTTTTTTCTGTTGCAATTTTATGAGAAGTCAATATTCCCCAAATTTCTTCAATTTCCAGTTGTTTAACTGGAGTGCCCTACATAGGGTGACAATGCTTCTCTCAGAAGGCATACATTATCAAACAAAAACTACCAGGTATAGAACACCTTCCTTCAAGTTGTTGGTCAAGAGTGTCTCAAAGGACCCCACACACCCCAAATAATACAGGCTATCACCATTGGTTTCCATTGCCTACCAGAACTTGACAGTAAAACCAAATTGCACAAGAGATCATAAACTTTGGTCTCGGGCATGATAAGTCAGTGTGGTATGACTTACCTGGTATGGCTAGCTTTCACAGTGGGAGAAGGTGTTTTGTAGGTTTTCAAGAAGAAAATGCATCAAGAATTTTACCACCTTCCCCTATCTCACTGTGAACTCTACTAGCTATAGTCACGGTCAACCTGTCAAAATATACCCATTGGCACAATAGTAGCTAGATACAATAGTACCTAGTACTATTGGCACAATAGTAGCTAGTGGCATGAATATTATGGGGGTAGCAAATAGCTTTCTGACTGGATTGAAAACCTACTTTATAGGAGGGAACTCAAGCCTGGTACTATAAACTTGCCCCCAAGCTCACAGCTAAGACCATGTGCCCTAGGGAAAAAATTGTCACCGTCATTGTGCTAAATGGACAGAGCACCAAACTCTCTTCTAAATAATTATACCTTTAGATTAGTGCAACTCTTACTCATCATCAGAGAAGTTTCTTATTGCAGCAGTTTCTTATTGCAGTTGACAGAGTCACAATGAGTCAAAGTACAGACAATTAGTGACTACCAAATGCTAGAACCCAAATGGAGCTCGATATCATTTCCCTTCAAGGTTCAGAGAATATCAAAGAAGAAAGTGGTGATAGTGGGGATTGTAGGAAGCAGAAGTCAAGGAAGAGTGCATGAAATAGTGCCTCCTGACAGGACCATTACACTCATGATCTCACAGAAGCAGCTGTGGCTGCATGTTCAACATTAAGCCAGTCTGTCAACATTCCAGCAGGGATGGGAAAGGACTTACTCAGGAGGCCTCACCCTTAGCTGATAACTATTGGTTGTTGGTGGCTGCTGGGGGAGGAGGAGTCGGTTTTCTTCATGGGTGTGGCTCCTCTTAGGTTGGCTATGCTCCAGCGGATGGTTCTACACACCCACGTGCAAACAAGACGCTCTAGTTGGCTCAGGGGGATAGATAGAAAAAAGGAGAAGGAGGAGGGAGTAGAAGAAGAGGAGGAAGAAGAGGAAAGACAGAATGAAGGAGAAGGAGGAGGAGGAAGAAGAGAACAGAGTTGAGAGAAAGAGGTGGGGTGGGGGCATCCATGTCAGAAGAGGGAGGGGAGAATATGATCTAAATACACTGTGTACATGTATAAAATTCCCCAAAAAAGTACATTTAAAGTTTAAAAGAATGTTCTGGGGAGATGGCTTGACCAGTTAAGTACCTGATGGGGAAGCTGGATAGGCCAGCAATAGGGTACAAGTCTGTACCTCAGAGTTAGGAGTGGAGGCAAATTTATCTTGAGGTCTGGCTAGGTTTCTGTTCCAAAATAAGTGGAGAATGATGGAGGAAGATACTGTGTGACATCACTGGCGGTCCTCCAAATTTACATGCAGGGGCAAAAGCCTCTGTACACATACACACACACACACACACACACACACACACACACACACACACACACACGAGAATTACAATGAAAGGTCTGAACATGGCTCAATGTTAGATTACTTGTATCCACTAAGTCCTGGGTTCACTCCTCAGTACCATACAAGAATCAGAAACAGAGGGGATGGGATCTTATTGGTGACTCGTATCTTCAGATTCAGCACTTGGGAAACTGAGGATTGCAGAATGTTGATGATCAGTCTTGGAGACACAGTAAGTTCTAGGCTAGCCTGAGCTACAGCATGAAACTTTCAAGGAAGAAAAGGAGGAGGAAGAAGAGGAGAAGAGGAGGAAGAAAAAGAAAAAAAAATCCAATTGAACATTTGTCTGTAAGGACAATTACTAACAGACCACTGCAGTAAGTAGATCAACAACATGCTAAAGAGAATCAGGGCAGAAGAACATTCACTAGTGGTTCTTTTTTTTTCTTGTCTTTTTGAGAAGCAGATCTCATGTAGGCCAGGCTGGTCTTAAACTGGCTGTATAATTTGTATCACCCTGAACTTACCACCTGTTGGTCTCTAAGCCTAAATACAGGGCTTACCCCACCAGGCCTGTCCCCCAAAAGAACGTGTTTTGTGTTCCCAACCCTCCCATATTTATTTTTATTATTTCTTAAATCAGAAATGGGAGTTATTAAAGGATAATTTTATAGGCTTAATCACAAGGGTTAAGGCAAAGAGAAGTATTCAGAATAATGTAACAACCAAGAGCAAAGGTCTGGGTTTCTCGGAAGAGTCCCAGAAACAAAAGAAGATATGTGCTATTATTCTTTTGTATGTAAAAGTCTGTTTCCCAGAATAATCATGTGTGCCAAAATATTTTTTTTTAATTTTTAAATTTTTGATACTTTATTTACATTTCCAATGTTTCCCCTTTTCTGGGTCTCCTCTTTGGAAGCCCCCTATCCCCTCCCCATCCCTACATCTATGGGGGAATTCCACCTCCCACCCACCCGCCCACCCATCCCCCTATTCCCACCTTGACATTCCCCTTTACTGGGGCCTCTAACAACCTCAGGCCCAAGGGCCTCTCCTCTCTCCCTGATGGCCATCGAGGTCATCCTCTGCCTCATATGTGGTCCGAACCATGGGTCCATAGATGTGTATTCTTTGGTTGGTGGTCCAAACTTCAGGATGATGGGGGGGGGGGTCAGGCCCATTGGTGCTGTTGCTCCTTCCATGGGGCTGTGAATAGATGTGTATTCTTTGGTTGGTGGTCCAAACTTCAGGATGATGGGGGGGGTCAGGCCCATTGGCGCTGTTGCTCCCTCCATGGGGCTGTGAACTCCCTCAACTCCTTCAGTCCTTTCTCCAACTCCTCCATCTGGGACCTCACTCTCAGTCCAGCGGTTACTGTTAAGTGAAACTTGGACATTCTGAACTTTTGGGCTAATATACGCTTATCAGTGAGTACACACCATGTTCCTTCTTTTGTGACTGAGTTACCTCGCTCAGGATGATATTTTCAAGTTCCATCCATTTGCCTGCAAGTTTCATTAAGTCATTGTTTTTAATAGCTGAGTAGTACTCCATTGTGTAAATGTACCACATTTTCTGTAT
>CM052700.1:15994028-16037598 GCA_028551405.1 Uromys caudimaculatus
GAATTTGAGAATTGCTCTTTCTAACTCTATGAAGAATTGAGTTGGAATTTTGATGGGGATTGCATTGAATCTGTAGACTGCTTTTGGTAGGATGGCCATTTTTACTATATTAATCCTCCCAATCCATGAGCATGGGAGATCTTTCCACCTTCTGAGCTCTTCTTCGATTTCTTTCTTCAGAGACTTGAAGTTCTTGTCATACAGATCTTTCACTTGCTTGGTTAGAGTCACACCAAGATACTTTATATTGTTTGTGACTATTGTGAAGGGTGTCATTTCCCTAATTTCTTTCTCAGGCTGTTTATCCTTTGAGTATAGGAAGGCTACTGATTTGTTTGAGTTAATTTTATATCCGGCCACTTTGCTGAAGTTGTTTATCAGCTGCAGAGTTCTCTGGTGGAGGTTTTTGGGTCTCTTAAGTATAAGATCATATCATCTGCAAATAGTGATATTTTGATTTCTTCCTTTCCAATTTGTATCCCTTTGACCTTTTGTTGTCTAATTGCTCTAGCTAGAACTTCAATTACTATATTGAATAGATAGGGAGAGAGAGGGCAGCCTTGCCTAGTCCCTGATTTTAGTGGGATTGCTTTGAATTTCTCTCCATTTAGTTTGATGTTGGCTACTGGTTTGCTGTATATTGCTTTCACTATGTTTAGTTATGGGCCTTGAATGCCTGATCTTTCCAAGACTTTTATCATGAAGGGATGCTGAATTTTGTCAAATGCTTTTTCAGCATCTAATAAAATGACCATGTGGTTTTTTCTTTGAGTTTGTTTATGTAGTGGATGACATTAATGGATTTCTGGGTATTGAACCATCCCTGTATCCCTGGGATGAAGCCTACTTGATTATGATGAAGGATCATTTTGATGTGTTCTTGGATTCGGTTTGTGAGAATTTTATCGAGTATTTTTGCATCGATATTCATAAGGGAAACTGGTCCGAAGTTTTCTTTCTTTGTTGGGTGTTTGTGAGGTTTTGGTACCAGTGTAACTGTGGCCTCATAGAAGGAATTGGGTATTGTTCCTTCTGTTTCTATTTGGCAGTGTTGATCTAAACTATAATCTCCCCAAATATCCAAGCTATCTTTTTAGGTCACGTCTTTAGCACCGAATGGGACCAATCAATAGCTATGCTGAAAGCAATGTTAGCAAATGTGAATGGAATGAAATAATCAGGTTCCTACCTCCTCCCAACACTTCCACGAATACTTTGCAAATGTTTACTTTCTATTTTTACCTTAAGATGTGTCTTAGTCAGGGTTTCTATTCCTGCACAAACATCATGACCAAAAAGCAAGTTGGGGAGGAAAGGGTTTATTCAGCTTACACTTCCATGTTGCTGTTCATCACGAAAGGAAGTCAGGACTTGGACTCAAGCAGGTCAGGGATCAGGAGCTGATGCAGAGGCCATGGAGGGATGTTCCTTACTGGCTTGCTTGCTTCTCCTGACTTGCTCAGCCTGCTTTCTTATAGAACCCAAGACTACCAGCCCACAGATGGTACCACTCACAAGGAGCCCTCCCCCTTTGATCTCTAATTGAGAAAATGCCTTACCGCTGGATCTCATGGAGGCATTTTCTCAACTGAAACTCCTTTCTCTTTGATAACTTCAGCTTGTGTCAAGTTAACACACAAAACTAGCCAGTACAATTGACCCCTTGTCAACTTGACACACAAACACATCACCAATAAGCCTCGATCCTTACTTCCTTATTCATTCCCAAGATCTAAATAACTTTACCAGTCCTATAGTTTTTACAAATTCTTACATATTAACATTTCAGTCCCCTTTAAGCATCCAGTCTCTTAAAATTCAAAGTCTTTTAAAAATTCAAAGTCTCTTAACTGTGGGCTCCAGTAAAATACCTTCTCTCTTCAAGACGGAAAACTATCAGGCCACAGTCACAACCAAAAGCAAAATTAAACTCCAACTATCCAATGGCAGGGGTCCACTCACAATCTTCTGGATTCCTCCAAGGGTTTGAGTCACTTCTCCAGCTCTGCCCTTTGTAGTACACACCTTGTCTTCTAGGTTCCAGATGCCTGTACTGCTGTTGCTGTTCTTGGTGGTCATCTCATGATACTAGCATCTCCAAAACACTGCTGTGTTCTGCTGCAACTAGGCTTTACCAACAGCCTCTCATAGGCTCTCTTCATGGTGCCAAGCCTCACCTTCTTTGCATGACCCCTTCATTCCTGGGCCATCAATTGCAACTGAGGCTACACCTTCACCAATGGCCTTCCACAGCCTCTCACAGTGCCTAGGCCTCAGCTGCTCTTTACTACTCCTTCATGCCTTCAAAACCAGCCACCTGGGTAACTCTTACACATTACCAAATCCAGCCACAGCACAACCCTGGCTATTTCCGGAATGCTGCCTCTGTGCTCTCAGAAAACACTTCTCAGAAGATTTCACCTCAGTGATGCTGGTCTCTTCCCAATCACCACTGATTTCCCAACTCCAGCTAACCAGCATCAATAGTCCCAGTAATGCAATGGTTTTGCTTTAGCAGTTCTGGTATATTGTTAATCACAGATGATTTCTTCAGCCCCAGCTAACCAAAACCACAGAATCTTAAATCAAACTAGCAATGGCCCTGATAAGAGTCTTTAATCTTCCCTCTGAAATTTCACAAGCCAGGCCTCCATCTTCTGCACTGTTCTCAACATTATCTTCCAAGATCCTACAGAACATTCCACAGAGCTCTTAACATCCCAATGGCTCTTCTAGCTCAAAGTTCCAAAGTCCTTCCACAGTCCTGCCCAAAACATGGTCAGGTTGTCACAGGAATACCCCACTCTGCTGGTACCAATTTGTCTTAGTCAGGGTTTCTATTCCTGCACAAACATCATGACCAAGATGCAAGTTTGGGTGAAAAGGGTTTATTGAGCTTACACTTCCATGCTGCTATTCATCATGAAAGGAAGTCAGGATTGGGACTCAAGCAGGTCATGGTTCAGGAGCTGATGCAGAGGCCATGGAGGGATGTTCCTTACTGGCTTGTTCTCCTGGCTTGCTCAGCCTGCTTTCTTATAGAACCCAAGACTACCAGTCCACAGATGGTACCACTCACAAGGGGACCTCCCCCCTTGATCACTAATTGAGAAAATGCCTTACCACTGGATCTCATGGAGGCATTTTCTCAACTGAAACTCCTTTCTCTGTGATAACTTCAGCTTGTGTCAAGTTGACACACAAAACTAGCCAGTACAAGATGCCACCCTGCCTCCCTTCTGTGTGGTTTTAGCATGTCACAGTTACATGACTAGTCCCCTGTTACTTGAATGTATTGATGCTTCTTTAAATACATATGGAACCACCGTAGTCAATTAGGACCGACTTGTTTCTTCCTTGGGTTGATTTGCTGGATAGACTCCTGTCAACTTAGCCTCATCCTGAGTTTCTTCAAAGCCAGAAACTATACTTCCCAGCATCTCTTTCTCTATTACATACTTCCAGCTGGGAATCTGTCAGCAAGAGCTTTAGAAAGCAAAGGAGGAGGAAGCCATGGTAACTCAAAGCCAGTTAAAGGAAGATGTCTGGGCAAAGTACAGGTTTCAAGATACTTCCAGAAGAACTTCCGGAGAAGCTGCCAACATAGAGAGAGCTGGTGCAGCTGTGGTGTTGGAATGGTAATAGGCTTCAGAGCTCTTGCTTTTCAAGGACTTTTAGTGAGATTCTAAAATGGCCTTACCAAATACAGTCTCAGAAATTGTATAAGTTGCTTTTCTATTGCTATAATAAAACACTTCAGTTTATGATTCCAGAGGAATAGGAGTCCATCGTGGCAGGGAATTGTGGCACCATGCAGCAGACCAGGAAGAGCTGAGAGCTCATGCCTCAAATGGCAAGTGGGTACAGAGAGCACACTGGGAATGGCCAGGGACTCGTAAATCTCCAAGCTTACCTCTGGTGACACACTTCCTCTAGCAAAGTCACACCTAAGGCTCTCCAAACAGGTAGGGACCAAGTACTCAAATACCTGAGCCTGTGGGGGGACAGTTTCACCACAGAATTATAATTACAATAAAAGTATTTGTCTTTGACAAGAGGGCATATGCTCAAGTGTTGAGGGAAGCCAGAGGATAATCAGTGAGGGTTCGTTCTCTCCTTCCACCATGTCTGCCTCAGGGATTGAATTTAAGTTACCATTGTGGTGGCAAACACCTTTACCACCTGGGCCATCTTGGCAGCCCTTCATTTATTTTTAAGGAAGCTTTCTAATTGGTTTGACTTTAAGTATCATCAAACTTGGATATACCAGTAAAGGACTACTAGGAGCTTCTGAGAGATTGCATGACTCCAGAGGGACACCAAAGACTGAGAGCTTTGGGAATGCTGCTCTGATTCTCTCCCTCTGCCTTTGCAACCCTCATAGATGTTCTGCCTTTCTTCTTACTAGGAAAATAGTAGCATGTGTTCTCAGGACCAAGATAAGATAGCCAGTGTTTTAAAATCACTGATGTCTACAATTAGATTTTGTATCCACTTTATCTCAAATTTAAGAAATAACAATTATGTACTTTTAAGAGAAATAATAAGTGATAAGTATAATAACTCATCCTATAGTCTCCACACTTGTGAGCATGAGACAGTAGGTCTGTCCTGAGTTCCAGGCCAGCCTGTGCTACACTGGGAGACCCTGTCTCAAAAACGAAATTAAAAAGGGTTGAAAAAGGGGGAAGTTGAAGGAGGGAGTTAAGGTGGGTAATGATCATGATGTACATACACGAATTATATACATGTTTGACCTTGTCAAGGAAAAAAATAAAAGGTATTCTAAAAATAAAAGAAAAGTGGAGATAGGAGTTCAAGGTCAGCCTCAGCTACATACTAAGTTCAAAGTATGCTGGGGCTACAAGAGACCTTGTCTCAAAAAACAAACAAATAAGCAACCAGAAACATCTTGATGGGACTGGAGAGAAGGCTTATTCATTACGGGTGCTTGCTTCTCTTGCAGATGACCAAGGTTTCGTTCCCAGAATCCACATGGCAACTCACCATCTCTGTATCTCTCCTGTGCCTTTTTCTGGTTTCTGTGGGCATTAGACACATATGTAGAGCATATGAAGGCAAACACTCATACACATAAAATAAAATGCAATTTTGTGAAGCCTTGATATTGAATCACTTTAAAGAGTTCAACTCCTCTCGTATTTTTTTCCTTGTAGCATAATTCTGACTGGTAAGCAGCAATGATAAGCATCCTGGTAGGATAAGAAAAGCAATGGCCAACCCTCACCAGCATAAAGCATAGCTTATAATTTCACTATAAAACCATAAACATGGGACTTTCCCAAACAACACCTATATCTTAAAAATTACAAATTCTTAAATGTTATTCATATTTTCATTTGATTTGAATATGGAACATGTAGTGATACTATTTAAAAACTGAGAACTTATAATTAAACTTTTAAAAAACTTTAAGGATTACTTATTTATTTGGGTCTATATTTTTTGGCAGGGGAGATGAGGTTTAGTTAAGCAGCTCATGCTACTTGAATTTATGATCTTCTTCCAATCTCCCAAGTACAGGGATTACCTGTACTTCAACCCTGTCCAGATTTTACATTTATTTACTTTTTAACATTTTCATTATTTTGTGTGTGTGTGTGTGTGTGTGTGTGTGTGTGTGTATGTATGTATGTAAGTATGTGTGACATGTTTGTCACAGCGCAGGTGTGGAAGTCGGAGGACCGCTTTCTGCAGTCCATTCTTCCCTCCACCTGGTAGGTTCTGGGAATTGAACTCAGGTCATCAGGTGGGGCAACAAGGACCTTTACCTGCTAAGCCATCTCACCTGCCCAACAATTTTTTTTAATTGCATTTCTCATGGATGTACTGAATTGCTAACGACTGAATTGATAAGTACATGGCTTCGGAATAATCTAGTCTTTGTTGTTTCCATTTTGCAATCATTTACTGTGTGCACGTTGTAGGCTTGTGCTAACCAGTGGAAATGGAAAAAATTGAGTTGCACATGAGAGGGACCATCTTGACGGCAGATGATGACTTGATCAACAATTTCCAAGGGGTGAAAGGAGGGTAAATACGTGGGGAAAGAGGGAATTTTACAAGAAAACTTTCATTGGACCAGACACATGTATAACTTAGCCTCTTGTCACAGCACTTTTGGGAAACTTTCATAAAGGACTCTGGGACACTGAGTAGCTGGCCCATATTAATTGGTTACTAAAGAGAGGCACTATTTTGAACCTTAGGGGTGAAATAACCCTATATTCCAGATAGTCTTTGGTACAGGTCTCAATTCTTTGGTCAAGCGTTAAACTTCACTCTGTAAAGGGTAATGTGGACTCTTCTGCTAGGAGTGTTTATGGGTGATC
Organism: Uromys caudimaculatus; assembly: GCA_028551405.1. NCBI lineage: Eukaryota > Metazoa > Chordata > Mammalia > Rodentia > Muridae > Uromys > Uromys caudimaculatus. The sequence goes on from CM052700.1 coordinate 16,000,382, forward strand.
TTCGTCTTATACATCTCATCCTAGAGACCAGGAAGAATCTTGTTTTCTTTTGCTTGGAAAATGTTCTTAAACTGGGCAGAGCAGCATACAACCTTAATCTAATCTCAGCGCCAGTGGGAGAGGAGGCCAGAGATGTAGGAGGATCTCTCAGAGGTTAGGCTGGTCTGAAGAGGGGGTTCAAAGACAGCCAGGGCTAACACAGAGAAACCAGTCTCAAACGTGTTTTTTGTTTGTTTGTTTGTTTTACATTTTTTGGGTGGGGAGGCATGCTGTTGCTATGGCACATGTACAGAGGTCAACTTGATGGGAGTTGATTGTCTTCTTCCATCTGGCAGGTCCAGAGATGAAAACTCAGGTGGTCAGGCTTGGAGACAAGCTTTTACCTGCTGAGCCCTCTTGCAGGCCCTACTTTCAGTTGCTCAAGCTTTCCCCAGTTTAAAGCTAATTATAACCAACTGTATCAAAAGGTATGATGTGGATTTATTCTACTCTTTCCACGTAGGTTATGAAATACATATTAACAGCTTATTATCTGTTGCTTCTAACTGGTGTAAACCCTGCATTTGCAGTAATTCTGGAAGGTCTAGATTTTAATTTTCTCACTTGTGGAGTTGCTAAATGGGGCCTTTTGATTTTATAAGCGTTTTTGTTTTATTTTGTTGGGGAGGGGCGAGGGCGGTGTTTCCGTGCGCGCGCGAACACACACACATACACACACACACACACACACACACACACACACACACACACACACACACGCAGCTGTTGGGAAAAATTCCCTTGCAGCCTGCAACTTCTTTTGCCCAAGATGACCTTGAACTGATCCATGCCTAGACTCAGGGCTCTGTGCCTGCTAGGCAAGCACTGGATCCCCTAAGCTACATCTCCAACTCCTTGCTTGCTTCTGTGTTGCTACTTGGAAGGAGGGGTAGTTGAGGCACTGTCTCAGTAGCTCAAGCTAGGCTACTACTCACAGTGACATTCCACTCTCAGCTTCTTAAGTACTAGTATTACCGGAGTGGGCCAACGACAGTTCCCAGGTTATTCTAGTTCCTAATCGTAGCTCCCAGAATACTTTCTGGTGTCTGCTGGATGTGCAAACGTAAAAGAGGTTTTCTTTGTTTTTGTTTAAGGCGCTGTGTGGCTGCCTATTCCACCTCTTAAGAAGCAGGCTCTGGTGAAAGATGTCTCGGGGAGGGCATGTCTACTCTGCTCCATGGCGACCTCGCCCGGGTGCCCTCATTCCCAGACCCACCAGCTCCGGGATTTCTGCGGAGTAGCGCGGGCGCCTTTAAATGCTAATGAGCAGCAGCGGCGGCTTTCCCCACCCTCTCTCTCCCCGCCCCGCGCCCGCCTGCCCGCCCGCCGCCCGCGAGCACTTGCGCGGGGCCATCTTCGGGGCCGGGAGACCCAGCAAGACCGCGAGCGCGCGCGTCCCCCGCCCTCGAGCCGCCGCCCGCCGCCGCGCCGCGCGATCCGCACCGGCCTCCCCGAGAGCGAGCCGGCCGCCGCGACCGCCACCGCGCTAACCGCCGCCAACCGCCACCGAGGTGCCCGGAGAGAGCGGAGAGGCGGCATGAGCGAGGCGGGCGAGGCCACCACCGGCGGCACCACGCTCCCGCAGGCCGCGGCCGACGCGCCCGCCGCGGCGCCCCCGGACCCCGCGCCTAAGAGCCCGGCGGCCAGCGGCGCGCCCCAGGCCCCGGCGCCCGCCGCGCTGCTCGCGGGGAGCCCCGGCGGAGACGCAGCCCCCGGGCCCGCCCCGGCCTCATCAGCCCCCGCGGGCAGCGAGGACGCGGAGAAGAAAGTTCTCGGTGAGTCCCCGGCTGCAGCCCGGGAGAGACGGCGGGCGAGGATGGACGTGGATGCAGGGCGGGCTGAGACACGTGGGCCAGGTCTGGGGAGTCTTTGCTGTGGGTCCGGAAAGCAGCACGTTTCCTCGGGGATGATGGGACTCCGGGGAGGTACTGGAGGGGTGACTTGGGAAGATTTTATTGTGTGGTCTATTTTTTTTTCTCCCTTGGCCTGGGAGGTTCAGGTGTCTGTCCCCGACGCCCTTCCCTCGTGGGCTTGGGACAGCCGCCATGCTCCTGCGAGCCACATGCCGGCACAGGGATGTTGCAACGCCCCGGGAAAACTTGGGGCGGGCACCCTCTTCCCCTTGCCGTGCCCACAGATGCAGAGAGCCTTCCAGTACCCACCAATTGCGGCACATCCCCCTCTCCCTCACCGTGGGAACACACGTGGTGTGACGGCTGGGAAAAACTTACTCGGAAGTGGAGTAGAACGAGTGTCCAAAACATGGTTACCTTACGACTTGTAACTGGAGGGAAACAGAAAGGTGGGGACTGGAGATTTCTGGGGGACAGAGGGTTTGCAACGGTGGCTGTTGTATTTTGTCGCTTATTTGGGTGTCCTCATCTTCCTTAAGGAACGCCGGGTGTGAGGCCTTCCACTGGCTTGCCTAGCAGGTGGGTGGTGGATAAGCTCCCCGGAGGGTGTGTGCGGGAGCAAGTGGTTTGCTATCCGAAACAGAAAGTTAACAGATGGTGTAGGATGCTTCAGAAAAGTTCAGTGTTTCTGGGTGGGGCCGATTGGGCTTGCCTGCTCTCCAAGCCTCCTCCTCACTTAGCAAGAAAGCTGAAGGAATATTGTGGAAGAAATAGAACACCATTCGATGCTCCCCACCCCCGACAATCCTCCGGCTCTTGTTTTCCCAAGGCTTTAAAAACTCAGTTCCTGCCAATTTTTCCCCCCAACCGCACTAAACAAGTTCCTTAAAGGTCTTGTGGGTGTTGCATTGTGGCACTTTGTACCAGATGCTACTTGGACCACTTCCACACAAACTGAAAGATAGAACCCTGTGTTGCTAGCCGAAGCAGGTTCTTAATGATACCTTACTAGGGGCAGATGGAATCAACCCTACAGGTTTTTACTTGATCCTTGCACTTTTGAGATAAGAAAAGTAGATAATATCTTTGGAGATGGGGGGGGGGTAAACGAAGGTTAATTTCCGCAATCTCCAGCAGTTCAGTTCTGTTTCTGCCAGATGCCTGGTGATGAGTCTTTCATCCTGCCACTCAAAAGTCCACACTCTCAAAATGAAGGACAAGCCTGCACCTGACACTTTTAGCACTGTTTGTCTTTATCCGATGTGGTCTGCCATCTCCTGTGCCAAGCAGACACATGGATACCCAAAATGTTCTGGACTCAGTACTGACTGAAATGGATATCTTGGACGCTCTCATTCTGGTCTTTGCAAAGGGACCTTAACTTTGGTTTATACCAAGTAGTCCTTTAGGGAAAACAAGTTTATCCAAGTAAAAAGAACTGGATGGGCGTATTCTGCCAACTAACTCCTTGTTGTTGACTTGAATATAGTGTAAATGAATTTGTTTGGTTCTATGAAGTCCTTGGAAATGTTTGTACAGTTAGTATTTTAAAAACTACTTGGAGAAGTAAACACCTTCAGCGGTGAAAACAAACTTGAGAGTCTTTTCCATCTCACCCGTTCCCCTGTTAACACTGCCTTTCCCTCTCTTCTTTGTGTGTCTGTATTGGTTTTGCACTTTTATTTTTTTGAGCTTGGTCTCATGAAGTATCCCAGGCTTGCCTTAGCCTACTAACTTTGTAGCAGAGGATAACCTTTAACTCTTTGTCCTCCTGCTTCCACCGCCTAAGGGGCAGGATTACAGGTGTGTACCACCACACTAGGCTTAGTGTTTCTATCAGTTTCTTTCCGAAGCTCTGTGTGTGTGTCTGTATATATCTGTGTATATACAGAGTTTTTGAAAGAAACACGAAATCCTCTCGTGTGGAATGCTGATGTAGAGGCCATACTGTTTATCCAAACCTGACTTCTCTATGTTGACATCCGAAACATCAGTTTTTTTTGTTTTTTCCTCATTTGCTCTGCAGCTCACATTAGATTGGCTGAGGAGCTCATCAGAGAAAGATGCAAGCCCATCCTTGTGGTACACAAGAGCCACAGCATCTCCTCACTGAGAGGCGGCAGATCTGCCTCGTCCACTCCTGAGCTTTTCCCTTCTAAGTGTAGTCCTGCCAGGTTTTCTATTTCACTGAGTGTTGGTGACTGTCTCGTGCATTTCCTTGGTTTGGACCTATTCATTTCCTGGATATACTAAATTTGACATTCACCATTGATCCCAGCAGTCATATTTGGAATCTACAAAATTCAGATGATTTTTCCTAATGAATTTTCAAGTGAGGCACTGTAGAGAAATTATCCTGCCCATGGCAGGGTGGAGATAGTAGTCAGTGGACTCTAGCAAATGCCAGGGTTCCCTTCTCAGTAGCTGTAGACAGCAGGTAAACCCCTTGGTGTGAAAGGGGCCTGTTGTGTCATGTCTCAATGGTAAGTACAGAACTGGGGTGAGATAGCATCAATTTTGTTATTACTCTGGACTTCTGACCAGCCCTCATTTGGCCATCAGTTTCTTTATCTCTTTGTAGGTTGATGACTAAGAAGGAAAGTTTGCCTAATATTTTAAAGTACAAGAATTGATAAGATGATCCAGCTTATTTGTTCTTTCTCTGTGCCTCTTTGCGGATTGGAAATGTCTGGGTGAATAACTGGAATGTGTTACTTGTTTTGGTTATCTTTTGTTCCCTAGTGGTTGGTTTGCGTTTGTTCTGAGGCTCACACCTGTTGCCTCTTGAATGAATGTGAAGTGCTCTACCATCTGAGCCAAGTCCCCAGCCCTGGGAACTTTCTGGAGCTTTTTTTTGTTTTTAGCAATAGTCTTTAGCCCATGCTGGCTTCAGACTCCTGATCGTCCCGCTCTCCAGAGTGCTGGGTTTGTAGGCATGTGCGACTGCCTCTCCCTCGGAATTGATCTTTACCAGCATGTTTTTCTCAGCCACCTTGCTCAGTTTAAATTACTGCAGAATTGTCCAGGCACATGGCCATCTCTTGAATTCTCGTAAAAAGTCTGCACAAAAGAAAAGCTCAGGGTTGAAGTAATCATCCCTTTATCATGATTCCACATTTGTTTTTTAATTAAGCCATTAATGGTTTACTCAAGGGTGTTTAGGCTTTGTGTAATGATATCAGGCCTTAGTGATAGGAGATTTAGCTCTTTATAGGTCAGGTGCTAACATATCTGCTTAATCTCGCCTTTTAGCCACCAAAGTCCTTGGCACCGTCAAATGGTTCAACGTCAGAAATGGATATGGATTTATAAACCGGTATGTGTCTGCATGTCTTGGGCCTACTCTGTAGCAACAGCAGGTTATAGCTCCATTGCTCTGCTTTATTAGTGGGTTGTATACATTTTGAGATTCCTAGGCATGGTAAATAGTTTCATTGCTAAGCTGTTGGTCATTAAATATTAATATGCATTTCCAGAACATTCATACGCTCTAGCATTTAGAACAGAGTTTAAAACTACAGTCAGAAATGAAAATTATAGTCTCTATCCATGATTTCACAGACGGAGAAAAGAGAACCTGGTTAAGCAACTTTCCTTAAGGTCACAAACTAGAGAGTAACGAGCTGGGCTGTAAGCCCTGCCCAGGTCTGCTCCAAGTCCTGTGAGGAAACTAGTGTTTAAACCATGGTGACTTGTGACTGTATTGGAATTGAGGTAACCACAGGCTGCTTGGAGATATGGGGATGTATTTTACAGGGTGTTGAAGATTTTTCTGTTTTCTTGCTTTTTAAAACCAATTCCTCCAGTTTCTTATCTGTCTGGGTTGGGTGGAGGTTAGGGTGGGGTGGTGGGAAGGCTGTTTTAAGTTTCAGTGTAAGGAGAGCCTGGTTCACAGCTGTGCCCTGTCCTTTTGACTGTCTTGCTTTTGCTGGGAGGAAAATTTAGGGCTCTGATTACATAGCATGTGATTGAGACAGACATGAGAGCAAATGGGTGTTCCTGTGTGTGTGGAATCCAAGGCTTGGATGGCCACATTGCAGTGGAGCAGGGAAGGGGTATCTGGGAGAGAGGAGAGTTATGGGAATTGATTCTTAGCATCTGTTTTGAAAGGACAAACTATTTAAAAGGTGGTTTTTCTTTTTAGGTCTTGATCTTTGTTCATAATGCATTTGTTCTTTGAAGCGTCTCTGAATGCTTAGACCCTTTAATTGTGAGTTTTTCTTTTTTTCTTTTTTTTCTGCCTCCCAACAGAAATGACACCAAAGAAGATGTGTTTGTACACCAGGTAAGAGGGATTCTAACAGTATACATTGACTGTGTGAGTCCTGTAAATGATTGGTGTGTTCCGAACTCATTTTAGAATGAGTGCTCACTTCAACATTATTCAGAGTGGCATATAAACCTTCCTGTCCCACTATATAAACTGTTTTCACACATTTGGGTTGTTTTCAAGTTTGAATGAAGTCATTTTCAGTTAAGTTACTTTCTGGTTTTTAAAGCCTGTGAGTGGGGGGGGGGGGGGGCAAAAAAGAAAAAAAAAAGTCTGCTTCCCTGTCAGCACTGGCCTAATGGTGTGGTTCTCCTTGGCGTTTTGCCTGAGCTGGTGTTGGATAAAACTCCTTTTTGATTTATGAACAGCATCCAGAAGAGGAGTAGATGTGCGTATGTCTAAGACACGAGAAAGCTTCTATTAGACAGTTTTCCCTCCTGTCGGTTGAGACATATCTAGTACATGTCCAAGGACAGTTTCCTTCTGTTTGAAAAAAAAGAAAAGGAACAACAACAAATGGGTATCATGGACCTCTGCTTCATGTGTCTCAGTCCTCAGATGTTCTTTATTATTGTCCTAGATTGTTTGCTTTATAAAGTAGGTTAAGAGAAGTCACACCTGTTTTCTGCTGTTTCTTTTGTATATTCAGTCTGAAAGAGGCCTGCCATTTTCAGAATCTTGATGAGAAATTGTGGCAGTGGCACATGGACCTGTACAGCTGGCACACTGTACATGTTCCCTCGGGCGTGGGTTTGTGTGTGTTGGGCTGCAGTTTGGCAGCTGGAGATAGCCACATCTAAAAACCTCTCTAGCTGTGTTTTCCATCATAGGTCTGCCCTGTGGGATACATGTCTGTTGTACCTAGATAATTGGAGTGGATTTGTTGAGATATGATGACTTTTAGAGACCGAGCAGACTGAAAAGGAAGTGTTGCTTGCAACATGTGGAGCTTAAGGACTTTTGGGAGAAGTGCCCTGTTCAGTGACTGCTGGGAGAAAGGGCTCTTCCATGCTGGTGGCCGGCCTCCTTGCCTGTGAGCTAATGACCCGATTCCAGCCCCATGAGGCTGTGTAGTGAGTCACTTCAGTGTGTTGAGGCCTGCCCAGTTTAACAGGAAAAAGGGAGCGAGCCGGCAGGGAGGGGCTGTTTTTTTGGAATGGCTGAATGTTCACGCTGTGTACGCATACATCCTGTCCTGAGCTGCCTCCTTGTGGAGTGGGTGAGGTCTCTGTCCTATTGGCTCACTTTCCCCCCCTCTTCTCTCCCTCCTACTCAGAGTAGAGGAAGGCTGGATTACACATGTCTAATCGCTTTATAAAATAAGGTTGACCTAGTTCCATAGAAACTCCCCAGCCCTTTAACTGTTTAGAGATGCCAGCCAGGGAAGTGGAAATTTGTTGAGGCTTCTCTCCCTATGTTTTAAAAGGAGAAGACCCTTTTCTTAAGCAGATAGAGGTGCAGATAGGTGCCTTATGTAGAGTGGTTCTTTAGTTCTCTAATGATAGCTGGCGTGTGAGGTGGAAAATGCTGAAAATTCAGATAGTGTCAGGATACAAATCTTCTACGTGCTCTTAGCTCTGTGACCGTAGATTAAGGCACTACCTCATGTTTCCTCAGAGGCCAAATTACACCTGTGTGCCATCAATCCTGAAATGATATTATCACTAATCTGGGCACAAACATTTACCTCATCGATATTTCTTTTTTATCACTATTTAATGTGTTGATTTATTTTTGTGAGACATGTTTTTTTATTATTATTTTTGTGAGACACGTTTTTGCTTTGTCTACACTGGTCTTGAGCGTTCGGTTGCCCAGGTTGACCTCAAGATCATAATAATTCTCCTGCCTCATCAAGCGCTGATAATTTCAAATGTGAGCCACTAAGCCATCTTTCTGTATTTTTGAGAAAGAATCTAGTGTTAAAACTCCTGATCTCCTGCTTCCACCTCCCAAGTGCTAGCATTACAGGCATATATCACTGTACCCAGCTGTGGTATAACTTTTTAATTCCTTTTTATTTATGTGTGTACGTGGGGGGGGGGGGGAGGTTATATGCAAATGCATGCAGTGCTGGTGGAGACCAGGAGGGGACATTAGATCCTCTGGAGTTACAGGCGGGTATCTACATAATGTGGGTCTAGGAGCCCAACTCTGCTCCTTCCTAGCAAGGGCAGTATGCACTCACAACTACTGAGCCATCACTCTTAACATGCTACCCCCATGTAAAAAAGCTTCTGTAACCAAACCATGCCTGTGTTTATATAAGTTCTCATGCAGGCATTTTTGCATTTTTGCCCTCACAGAAGAAGTCAGACATCGAACCTCAGGAGCCTCTTGCCTTGATGTAACAGTCTGATTCAGTGTCTCGATTGAGTGACAGGGTGGAGCAGGTGTATGTAGTGACTGCATCTCTCCACCACCAGATACATTTTGAAGCATCCCACAAATCAGGAAAGAAATGCGCACTTCAGTGTAAGAGTGTTGAGAGATGCAGGTTAATGGAAGAATGGGGGGATTATTTTTTTAAGCAAAATCCATGGATAGTATTCTGACTATCATGAAATCGATGAGCACATTTCAGTATTGGAATTCACTTCCAATGGGGTTTTCTGTTTCCTTGACAGACTGCCATCAAGAAGAATAATCCACGCAAGTATCTGCGCAGTGTGGGGGATGGAGAAACCGTAGAGTTTGATGTGGTTGAAGGAGAAAAGGTGAGAAGCTGGTGACGTAAGAGTGTGCCTGCACGTGGTTTTATTGTATAATATGTGGCTTTTCAGCCTCTGAAGTACTGTTTAATTTTTTGTGATAGGAGGAAGTGGAAGCAGAAGTATTTTTGATGGATGCCATTATAAATATTCAGTATGCTATATATTTCAGTTTCTTGTTTCATAAGGGAACTCTGGAATAAAGCTTGGTTTCTTTAAAGTCTAAGACACATTTTAGTTTGGACCTCACACCAGCTTGTTCCAGACATGGAACGCAATTAGTAGAGTGCTTACTTAGCATGTGTGAAACCCATGGTTCACTCCCTGGCATGGCATAAACTAGGCATGGTGGTGTGTGATCCCTAGGAAGGCTGAAGGAGCGAGGAATGTTGCAAGTTTGAGGCCAGGCTGTGCTACACAGTAACATTCTGTCTCAAAAGTATACCCCTCCCCCCTCAAAGACAAAACAAATGTTTGACTGCAGCCAATTAAGCCGACCAGCTTTCTCTCCTGGTGGATCCTGGTGTGCAATGGCTGCATACAGTAGCCTCCTAGGTAGTGTATGCTGCCTATTTCTTGTATAGGTTGCTCTAAGGGACCTAGGAGACAAAACTTTCCAATAGGTGTTCTTGTCTCTGATCTCACACTGTCCGGAATTTAGGCTCCAGGCAGGTATGCAGGATGACTTTGGGAAGCACCAGGGCTTGATAGCCAGGAGTCACACTTCCCAGATCATGATGTACTTCTGCACATAGCTGCATAGTAAAGAATACGTGATTGGAGTCCCAGACAGGCCAGGCTTACATTGCCTGGTCCCTAGAATATCCTGTATCTCAAAGAAGTAGGGCTCTTTTATTCAGGCTTGTTGCAGGTGAATTTGGTGATGTGGTGGCTGGGGATCTGGCTCTGTGTTAGAATACTTGCTGCCCTACATGCTTGAGTTCTTAGCTTCATTCCCTAGCACTTAGGGATAGAAAGAGAACTCTTAAGTCAATGTCAAGAATGTAAGGGGAAGACCTAAAGGAGGACTCTATGGAGTCTATTATTCCTAAGTCAAGGGCCCTTTCTTCCTTGTTTCTGCCAAGCTGAACAGTAACTCAGAGCTAGTTCAAGCAACTGGAGCTGCCCAGTCAGGATTCCAGTGGTACCTCGGGCTACCACAGGTTTCAGCACATGCTAAGGTTTCATAGTATTTTGTCTCTCTTCCATTGAAGTGTCTTGTATTCATTCATTCATGTTTGATGTATGCACTGCTCCTAAACTTGGCTGATCAGACAAGGGGGTAGAGCATCTCAAGCCACAGGTATGTAGTTCTAGACGTCAGGCACCCTAATTAAGATAGTGAAAGCACTATTTTTGAGATCACAGTAGGTGTTCCTAATCCTGTAGCTGACTATTAACTGTAAAAGGTTACTTGGTTTCTTTTCAATTTGGAGAGTTCTTTTCAATTTGTTTTCTTCCTCAGGGTGCTGAAGCAGCAAATGTGACTGGCCCAGATGGAGTTCCTGTAGAAGGGAGTCGCTATGCTGCTGATCGGCGCCGATACAGACGCGGCTACTATGGCAGGCGCCGCGGACCGCCCCGTAATGTATGTTGTCTGTGTCCCTAATCGTTGATTGCAAATGTTCCGGTATTTGTATGACCTCAGGAACTGATAAATACCATATTTGAAAGTGCCATATTCTAGACATATAGCACATGATCATTTTTTGAAAGGAAATTTTTAGTGCCCAGAATTTATTCATAGCTACAGGTCCTACTGGAAACTTGACAGTCAGAAGTTGTATTTATTTAAGGTAGAGTTAGTTGGCTGCAAGTAACAGACATTCACTTATCTTGTAACCAGATTGAATGAAGGTGCCAAGTTGTCCAAAGGCCTTCTCTTCCTCTGGCCAGATCCTCATTATATGGTATTTACTGGCACCAGGATTGGGGTTCCCATCACGGCTGTGCAACCTGTTTCCTGCCCTGATGATGAGATAGCTGGCCTCTAAGAAAGTCTGCATTTGTCTGGCAAGAAAGAGTGGGGCTATCTTAGGAACCACGGTGCACGCTGGCCTCAGATGTGTTGAGTGACATGCCTCGGTTAAGAGGCTACTTGGTACAGGAAAGCCTTTTGTTCTTAGTTCAAAGTAAAGTGGTGAGAAATTACAGATCTTTAGGTATTTGGATTAGTCTTGATCCAGGTGAAGCATCTTTAGGTGAAGTGGATCTGGCTGGAACATTCTTAGATTGAGTTTAAAGGAATATTCTTAACGTAAATATAATGAACCCACTTGTGTTCAAAAGGACCTTGCTAGATTGTCATTAAGAAGGTGTGGTAATATAATGGCCTATATTTTTAGTGTCGAGCCTGGTGCCAGCACCACAGACTCAACAGTCAGGAATCTCTGAGCACAGGGAAGTTACCCATGTCACATAAAGAAAAACTCAGAAAAATCTCAAAAGAACAAAATGTCTTAAGATTGCTAGTTATGGTGGTTCACATCTTCAATCATAGCACTTGGAAGGGCGAAGCAGGCAGATCTGAATTCCAGGCCATCCACAGCTACAAAGAGAAATAATACACAGATGAAACTGACTTGGCACTATTTGATACATATATATCTTCTATGGGCTTCTGCTTTCAAACTGCCATCCACTCCTGTCCTGTGTTGATTTTATTGCATTCCTTTTATTTCATCTGTTTATTTTTTTCTTCTACTTACTATGTTTTTATTAACAATTCATGAGGGCTGGGGAAAAGGCTTAGTCAATACAGTACCTACCATGCAAACACGAAGACCTGATTCCAGCACACACTGGGTGCTGTTGCAGATCTCAGTAATCCCAAGTGCTGGCAGAGAAATAAGTTGATGCCTGTAGCTCATCCAGCTGCCCTAACTGAGTCCATGAGCTCCAGGTTCAGTGAGAGACCCTGTCTCAAGAATATCCAATGGAGACTGAGAAAGATACCCAATATCAACTTCTGGCCTCCCCATGTCCACACAGACAGGTAGCCATATGTATTCCACTTAATCTTTGACTAAGAGCTCTAGCTATGATCAGTTTAATGTCTAGGTCAATTCAGAAGTAAAAGTGTTAGAAAATCTTCACTAAAAAGTTGTCTTGAACATTTTTCCCTCCAAGAGCTGGAAAAGAAATATAGTTGATCTGTGTGGCGGTCTTCAGTTGTGTTGACATGCGTATGGTGAGCAAGGGCGATGCCACTGTGATTGTTTCATAGAGGTCTAAATGAAATTTTAGGTGCATGAACTTAGAGATAATGCCTTCAGAAATTTATGTGGTGAATATTTTTTATGCAACATCTATCTTTACATAACTGTGAATCATTTATTCATACAGGTTTTGTAAAGAGTAGAATGAGCCAGGCCTGGTGGCGCAGGTCTGTAATCCCAGCTACTCGGGAGGCTGAGGCAGGAGGATCGCAAGTGCAAGCCCTGTTTGGGCTACAGAGTGAGTTCAAGGCCAGCTTGAGTAACTTAGGAGACTCTGTCTCCAAATGCAAAGTAAAAGGGCTGGGCTATGGCTCAGTGGCAGTGCGCCTGCCTAACATGGACGGGCCCTCGAGTTAATCCGGTCCCTCAGAACAGTGTGCTAATGGTTTGTGAGGTTAGACCAGACCAGTTCTGTGGGGAGTTTAGCAGTGGGGCGTGTGGGTGTGGAGGCTCGGAAGCTTAAGTAACCCATCCTCTCAGGGACTGCTCACTAGCTTACTAGTTTTCAATTCAGTTCAAAATAATTAAGTGTTTCTTAAAAGACTTTGTCATTTCATATTCTTTAAAGTGAGGTTTGAGTTAATAAATTCTTTATGGATATTTGTTTAGTTTTTAAAGTAAAAAAAAGGAAAAATGAGTTCTATATTTTAGAAATGGCTAGTATTAGGATTTACTGCTATTAAAATATAATTAAGCCTTATTTCTACATAGAAAAGGTAGTATGCGATAGATCTTAGCCCTCACGCTGTTTGATTTTTGAACCTACCTTTAAGCTTAGATGGTGTTAAGGATCTCAAAATCATTAATGGTATGATACTGCTATTATATTAGAAATTAAAATTAACTTTAAATACTTAATTTAAAATAACTGATAACACATTTCAATTGAAAGTCCTGTGCACATTGGGAGAGAAGACGGGCATTGCACTACGCCATTGCGTGCCTATGATGCATGGTTTAATAGAAGATAGTCTGATTCTTCTGTCTGCTTTGTGCTTGGTCTTTTGAGAGATTGCCTGCCATTCTATCCTAGACGATCCACCATACGCTGGTGAGAGATGAGCATCCTAGTGGAATCGTGGTAGTGCTTTGCCTTTGTAGCCCCCGAAGGCTTCCAGAGAGCCCACGGCCTTAGGAAGCTTACTGCCTAGGTCAAATCTACTGATGACATTATAAAATTTTGTTTTGTTTTGTTTTCCTTGACAGTTCTTGACTTTCCCCACTGGGTAAATTTGGGAGCACATTGAAAGGAGCCAAACAGTGTAACACTGCTGTTGTATCTAATTTTCAGTATCCTTAGATTTGCTAATAGATTGATTTGCTCTTGCTTTCCTGCTGCTCGGGATGATATCTGCATAGATCTACTTTAATCTCCATGTAGTGTATCCCAGTCATTTGATTGTCTGGGCTACTTGGTTGTGTCTGCACAATGTTGTGTCTGCACAATGGAGGGTCACTGCTCTGGGAGATGGGGTTTCCTGGTGATAGCTCATCCTAAGTGGTATTCTTTGGTTCTTGCCTCGCTGTAACTTCTTCTGAAACTGTGTCTCTTTGCTTCGCTAGTACGCTGGGGAGGAGGAGGAGGAAGGGAGCGGCAGCAGTGAAGGATTTGAGCCCCCTGCCGCAGATGGGCAGTTCTCTGGGGCCAGGAATCAGCTGCGCCGCCCCCAGTACCGCCCTCCATACCGGCAGCGGCGTTTCCCGCCTTACCACGTGGGACAGACCTTTGACCGTCGCTCACGGGTCTTTCCCCATCCCAACAGAATGCAGGTAAAATGCACCTGAGACTCCTCAGCAGTCCTCACCCTTCGTCCTTCTCTGCCTCCTCCTTCTCCTCCTCCTTCAACTCCAGCTATCAGAAGTAACACATTGCTTATTGCTTGCAGCTTCCCGTGTCACCACAGCTGAGGCAAGGCTCTCTGCCTGTTTAGAGCACTTGTAAGAACAGTTTTGGAAGTACCTCATGAGCCTTGCATATCATATGGGACAGTGGGTTGGGTGTCTAGTTTGTAGGTTGTAAGGAGAACAAGCCAGGCATGATGATGCTTGCTGAGGCAGGAGGAGTCTGAGTTCAGGGCTAGCCTCTGCTACATACTGAGTGAGACAAATGATATTTCTAAGAACTTGGACTCTTATCTCAAAAAGGGCTAAGATTTTAATCCTGTTTCTTACACTTTTTGAGAAAATCGGGTTTTGGAAAGATGAAGTTTGCCTGTTAAATGGAGACATGAAATGCCTTTACTTGAATGTTGGATTAAACATGAGGGTGGGGCACACCGTACAGTGGAAAATGTAAAATACCAAATTAGATGAGAGTGCTGGTTTTCTGGTACACTGACAGAATGGAGATTATTGAGTGTTGGAAATAGGTAGAGCTTTTGAGAATCCGTTAATAAGCTTTACTGCAGTGTTTCAGTTCTCAGGGAGTTTGGGAAGCCGAGAGTGGGTCCCTGTTTATCACCAGTCACATCTCTTTCCTCTTAGTGCCCTGGGCGTCACCCCTCCCCCTCTCCCCAACGTTTTGACTGAATGTTATGTCCAATCTCTTTGCTCCACTCCTCCCGTTCCCATCATGCATGGCTGATGTTTCTACAAGGCTTCTTGTTTTTCCCTTGTAACTCAACAGCTGCCCCTGACAAATGTGCTAAAAATAGCAAGCAGTGTCAGATGTATGGCGACACTGGGCCCATGCGGCAGAGCAGGCATCTTCAGGGCAGCATCTGAGGCTTCTAGGAAACGAAAGCAAGAGCTCAACCGGCTCCCAGGCTGTTCCCACTATTTGGCATATAAGGCACACTTTCTGAAACCATTGTGCTGGGGTTTTTTTTTTTTTTGGTTTTTTTTTAACGTGTCTTTTAAAAGAGTATAGTTCACACTAAAGATAGGAGCAAAATGATTTTTCATTGTCATAGAAAGTATCATGTGATTTTTGGTTTTTTTTCCTAGCACTGTGCTTACTCTTGGCATATGGTTGTTTAGAACACGTGCCGACCATAGCAGTTCCATCTTGGAAACAGAACCCGTGTTAGATGTCTGCAGCAGCTTTGCCACTAGAATCTTTCATGCACACCACTGCTCTATTGATACATAGTTACTAACTCTCTTTAAGCTGCATCAACAGCTCAAATCAAGAACTTAGTAAAGTACTATATGTAACTACGCATCTTCGAGGACATTGTTGTAAACTGTTTTGTAAAAAATGAAGGTTGATCTCTAGGGTAGTTACAAACTATTAGATTCAGATGGAGAAGGCTTTGACTCCTACTGCAGAGTAAAATTTTGTGGACCATTGAGGGGCAACATGGGAAATGATGCCACACAGCATGCAGACCAGTGGTTGTGTAGTACTGAAGGACATACATCAGTAGCCATTGGTCCCCATTTTCAAGTATGGTGGCTATGTGTATTTGAAAGATAGAGCCCCTAAGCTTCAGAGAGTAATTGATGAGACAGGGAAGCAACACTGTGGCCCGTACCAGGGGCAGATGTTTGAAATCAGTCCTAATTTTGTCTTTGGCCTATGAAATAAGCAATGGTGCTTCCATATTTTTTGGTTTTTTTCTTACAGATAAAGAGATTTGAGTGTTTTTAACAATTAGCAACTTTGATGACTTTGGCAATGGTTCTCAAAACATTTGCCATGCAAGCATTAGACTTGAGCTCATGTCCCCAGAAACCATGGGAAGCTGTGCACAGCAGTGTGCGTATGTAGTGCTAGTTCTCCCCTACAGCAAGACTGGAGACAGACACTGGAGAAACTACAAAAGCTTGCCAGACAGTGGTCTGACCTCACAGAAGACCCTGTTTCAAACTTGGTGGGATGCAAGGACCCACACCTCAGCTTGTCCTCTGTCCTCTACAGTGTACTGCTGTATTTGTGTACCCATACTCCCACAGTGACACATACAAGGCCTATTATACAGCCAGGCAAGCTGTTCTGCACCTTTAATCCCAGCTGAGGCCAGCCAGCATTGTCTTCAGAGTGAGTTCCAAGACAGCCAGGGCTACACGAAAAATCCTGTCTTGAAAAACAAAATGAAAGAAGGAAGGAAGAAAGCAGGAAACCAACAAAACACACATCAGACATTCTTACGCAAAAATAATGCATCAGTGACTTTGCTGCCTATCTTTTATTTGGTGGTAGTGTGGTCAGGATGTTAAGCATAGACTTGGTTGGGATGGTGAGTGTGTGTGTGGGGGGGGAATAGGGTGAGCTCTTGGAGAAGACGTCACTCTGCTAAAGCTCAGTAAGGACCATTGTCTTGCTGTAGATATGATGAAGCCAGGATGAGAGTCAGATCCAAGAATAAGCATCATGAAGTTATCTATCTACTCCTGATGATGACCAGGTGGTAGGGGAAATCAGAAATCAAGGAGGTGATTGCTAACATAGAGGACCATGTTCAGTGAGGAAAGGCTTACGTGTGGCAGGGAGTGAGAAGAGAGACTGCATGTTGTTTGAGGCTCCTGGTGGCTGACAGTGATGCCATTTGGTTTTCTGCAGCCAGTATATCTTAAAGGACTCAAAGAAATGGGTCCTTTTTTTACAGTGAGAGTTCCTCTAGCCTTCCTTTTGCCCCTTATGTAACATGTGAAGAGCTACCAAACTACCAACGTTGTTAGATAGGCATGGAACATGGATTACATGTGCATTTTCTGTGAGTATGTACTTAAAAGACCCCAGAGCGGGGATACCCTAGCGATCTTAGCAGTGCTGAGCATGGCTCCTCTCGAGTTGCTTGTTTCTGGGTGCTATTCATTGATGGAAAAAAGCCCATTTCTAGAAAGAAATACTTGTTTTCAGAGCTGGGTCAGAGAAAATACCTTGACAATCCTGTGCCAGAAAGGCAGGAAGTCCTCCAAAGATTGTTGAAGACTTGTCAAGAGAGCATAAGCCTGCATGTAGAGTTCTTATTAGCCAGTAATTAACAGATTATGGCTCACTGGATAAAATCAAAACCCAAGAGTCCATACAGGTGTAAATAAATACAGGAATATAATAAACATTTGGGGAATAGGGCTTTTTCAGGCTAAAGGGACCTTGCAAAGCACTAACTGGAGACTTTATCCTCTAAAGCCTATATCAGCAGTGCTATGATACCATCTCACAGGGTAGGAAAAATAGATTATTCTGCTACTTTGTGGCTTTCTTATCAAAAGGTACATGAATTAAATTTAATGTACCCCAAATTTAGGTGCTCAGATCTGATAGCCAAGAATGACAAAACATCCTAGCTTAAAAGAAAGATTAATAAGCTTAATACAGGATTCTAAGTTAGTTTGCTTCGAGTGTTGAAAACAGACAAGTTCTGATGTGAAATGCCCTCCCGCATTCAGTGTAGAAAAACTGAACCGCAAGGAAGCCAGTGGGAGTTCTGGTGAAAGCTGGCCATGCTCATTTTCCCTTTTCCCTGAAGAGGTGAAGCAAAGAGGTGCTTTTGGTTGTTTTTGTTTATTGTTTGGTTTTTGAGACTCATTACATAGCCTAGATTGATCTTGGACTCATGGTATTCTTCCTGCTTCAGTCTTTTGAGTGCTGGGGTCACAGGCTTATGGCACCATTCCAGGCAGGGGTGGGTTCTTGTTTTGTGAGTGAATTTATGTGTGCTTGTGTCAGAGGTCCATGACAGGTATCTTCCTCTTATCTCTGTTGTTGCTGTTATTTCTATTATGTTTCGGGGGGGGGGGGGGGGGAGGGGATCTTTTGCCTGAATGTATGACTATTCTATATACATGCTTCCTCATACCTTTGGAGATCAGAACAGGACATTAGATCCATTAGAACTGGAGTTAGAAGTGACTGTGGGCCACTATGTGGTTGCTGGAAATTGAATTCAGGTGCTCTGGAAGAGCAACCAGTGCTCTTAACCTCTGAGCCATCTTCCAGCCCCTCTACCTTATTTTTGAGACAGGATCTCTGATTGACACTGGTTAGTCAGTGGGCTCCAGGTACATGGGTGTAAGGGATCCAACTTGATCTAAGGGATCAAGTCCTCCAACCTACAAGGCAAGCACTTTGCTGACTGAGGCTCTCGTCGCCATGTGGGCCCCTGGTTGCAAATGCAGGTCACCAGTCTTAGAGGCCTAAAGCTGGGGGTGGTAGCTACACATGTGTGTAACTCTAACACTTGGGAGACTGAGACAGAAGGATCACACATTTGAGGCTGGCTTAGCCAAGGCTCCATTGTAATACTTTGTCTTAACAACCCCCCTCCATCCAAAGACATTACACTTTTAAAGGTTACTCTTGTCATAAGCACCTGAAAAAGCTTCAAGGAAGAGCTATAGATAAAGTATGCCTAAGATTTGTCAGGACTGGGTGAAGCCAGTCCTTATCTCCTGCCAGGCAGACACCTCCCTCAACTGCCTCTAGCTATGGGTAACATGAACGTGACTTTGAAACCTGTATACCTTAGTGGATCAGTGAATCAGAGTTTGAAGCAGTTGAACATGCTCCATTGCTCAGAAATACAGTGTTTTCTTTTATTATAAATATGTTATTTTGTCTGCTTTTGGTGCTGGGAACTATTTCTTCTCATATAACTAGGTGAGAGCAGTGGGAGCTGCGCCCTTAAAATAGTCTCTTCAGTATTGAAAGGGTCAGATTTTAATTGCGGAAAACTAGGTGCCCTGCACTAAGGAAGGGGAAAGGTTGTAGGAATGAGTTTTCATTTCTTTCTTGTCATTCATAAAAATAGCCTGTGAGTAGCAGACTCAGTTACTGGAGCTTCAGCCTGGTGACAAAGCTCTTGACTCAGACTTGCTTTTTAAAGCCAGTCTTCTGTACGGGACTGTGTGCTTTGACCCTTCTTGCCCTGTGTCCTGGCTCATTTCCAGCTGTCATTGCCCTATAGGCTGGTGAGATTGGAGAGATGAAGGATGGAGTCCCTGAGGGCGCGCAGCTCCAGGTTCATCGGAATCCAACCTACCGCCCGAGGTTCCGCAGGTATGAGTTTGCCACAACTTTTGAGCGGGACAGTGGAGTGGATGAGGGCACTATGTGTCTGTTTCATGGCTATGTTTGTTATAGGAAGATATGGTTGCTTTGGTCATGAGCCTGATCGTTTGTGGTGAGCAGTCCAGGCCTTCACGCCCATTGAGATATTCATTCTCTTTACAGCTAGAATGCTGTTCTCCCTTTAACTGTGGCTGGTCATGGCCTGCAACTTGAAGTGGCATAGATAAATCTTTTTACTTCTCTTGTTTGTTCTGACACAGGGTCTTACTATGTCGCCAAGTCTTGCTTCGTATTTATTATGTACCTTGGATGGCCTTTAATTTGAACTTCTTGCCTCAGCTCTTGGCCTCCCGTGTCTGGAATTATAGGTGTTTGACACCGTATCTGAGTTAATCCCTAATTTGAACTAAACTAAACAAAATAAGCAATAATTGATGGGCTCCTAATTATGTGAGAAATGGAGGGAAATTCAAATACTAAACATTTTAATCATCAAGGTAGTCTACTGGGGCTGCTGAAAGGTGGCTATAGGGCACATAGTGCATGAAGAATCCAAGAGTTTAGTAGCTCTGTGTCCTTCACCATGTTTCTAGTCTTTTCTATGGCCACCATGTCTATACAAAGCTGGAGGCAGGGGCAGGTGAATCTCTGAATTTTATGCCAGAGCTAAACAGTTAAGGCCTGTCTCAAAAAGGGGGGAGGGGGTGTGGTAAGACATTTACATGAATAAATGGTCTCTGATGCTTACCATGATGCCCTCTGTACACCCTGGGTGTCAGTACCACTGGCATCACGTCAGTGATGGGCCAGTTTTAATGTGCTTTGTCTCTTGCTATTCCTCATTTGGGCTAGACTCCCTGAGATCCTTTGAGTGGTGGTTTTGTTAGGCTTCATTCTTGTATGGTTGGAGCACGCATCTCTCACAGGTTCCCAGGATAGAAACCAGGCCTTAGGTCATGTGTTCAAGGTGCAGTTGCTCTTGCCCACAGAGCCGTCTCCCTGTAGAAGCTTCATAGTAGAGGCCTTTGTCAGTACAATGCCACCCTCGATGTGAGGGGAACAAATGGGACTTCCTGGATGGTGTGTCTTATGTGTTGTCCCTCCGCTGTCTAGAACCAGAGAACTGTTTGTGAGTTCAGACTTTGGAGCATTTGCATGTGTTTTATTGGTTAAACATACTGGCTTATTATCAATAGGGGTTTATTAAAGCAAACCCAAAAAAGACTGGGAAAGAATTTGTACTATGGCCTTCCTTCTATGGTTGGTCCCAGTTTTTGCCATAATGGTTAATGACTCCTGGCTAAAGAGTCTCACACTAAGACTCTAAGTTTCCGCCAGATCATCTTATGTGTAGGCCACAGCCTGGGCCCTGCTTCTTTCTGCATTTTCCTTGGTGCCTATCACAGTGCCTGGTAGGACCTTATGTATTTTACTATATTGTTTGTTTCCTACAAATATGTAAATAAGCAAAAAAGCAAAAGAATGGATAAATACGGGTTTTCACCAAAACTTCATTCCATCTTTGTGTGCTGCTCTGGTCTGTGGATGATTGAGCAAGTAGTTGTTAATCAGTTCAAATCATTTGGCTCAATAGTAAACAATCCTCATACCCCTGAGGACCCCCCACCCCAACCCCACCCTTCAGTCCCACATATCCCACCTTCCAACATGGAGCTTTCTTATGCAGCTTCTGTTCCTTGCTCTAGGGGACCTGCTCGCCCCCGACCTGCCCCTGCTATTGGAGAGGCCGAAGATAAAGAAAATCAGCAAGCGGCCAATGGTCCAAACCAGCCGTCTGCCCGCCGCGGATTCCGACGCCCCTACAACTACAGGCGCCGCCCCCGTCCCCTCAACGCTGTGTCACAAGATGGCAAAGAGGTAAAGCCGGCAGCCAGGGGGTCACACTCAGAGCATCCTGAGGACCTATGCCATCTCTTTTTAAAGTCCTGAGGATGGTCTTTTCCCAGGTGAAACTGAACACGTACCAAGCACATTACTTACTTAGGCTCCATCTGTAGACAATGCTTTCTTCCTGTAACATGAGCTGAGCATTTGACTTGAGCTTGTTAAATAGTCTCTGGAGGAATTAGACTAGCAGGGATTGAGAGCTTAGCGTGAAGGACAGCACTTAATAGCAGAGAAACCGCTGGTGAACAAGGACAAAGTAGCAGCCGATGCATGCTATAGACTCTAGGGAGAAAGGTCAAGTAGAATCTACTTAGTCTCTGACCCACACATAAAAGGGGGGGGGGGGGACCTGCATTATTGTTTTTCTTCCTAGGCAAGAAAGTTAACTTTCGAGACCGTTTACCCTTAAACGCTACATAGCCCTCTGAGGGAGTTTGCTTGTGGTTTTGCTCTGTTTCAGACCAAGGCAGGTGAAGCACCGACTGAGAACCCCGCTCCAGCCACCGAACAGAGCAGTGCCGAGTGACCCTGGCTCCCAGGCACCTTCACCACCAGCAGGTTGAGCCTTGTTCCTGGTCTCTCAGCAGCACACGGGGATTGCTCAGCAGCATTCCACTGTGCCTGCAATGGTCTCCATTGCACCTGGGAGGTTGTGTGTGGGGGTGGGGGTGGAGTATGGGTGGATGTTCAGTATATTTGGGATTGACCCTATGTAAGGGTCAATACCTAAGTTGAGTTATAAATATGGAGACAGGTTTAATGGTTGCCACTGTTGATAAGGTGAGTCAGTTCTTTTGAACATGGGATCTGGGGGTGGAGCTCAGAAGGCTTAGATAACAAGCAGCACATTTACCCACTAAGCCAGCTTGCTGGCCCAGTTTTATCTATTTGTTTAGACAATGCTTTTTAAACAACTTAGTGTATATGTGTTTGGGGATATGTGCGTGTGAGGGGCAGTTCCCACTGAATCCAGGAGTCTGTCAGATCCTCTACAGCTGAAATGGGCACTTAGGAACCAGCCAGTGTTTGGTACTGGAACGGAAAGAAAGTCCTCTGTACAAGCAGCCAACACTCATAACCCACTGAGCTGCCTCTCCTAACCTGTTCTCTCTGCTTGGTGGTTTGTAGCATGTATTGCTTTGTAACCCTGGCTGACTTGATACTTGGCCCTTTGAACTTGAGGCAATCCTAGTTCAAGTTCCTGAGCGTGTGAGTTTTACAGGCTTTAGCACAAGCCTGGCTTGACAGTCGACTTTTGTGTTTGCAGCAAGCAGAGGTTGCTTTTTCCTGTTTTTTCTCGTGTTACCTGCTGAAACGGTCTCACTGAGCCCAGTGGCTAGACTGGCTGGCCAGCAAGCTCCAGGGATCCTTTCTATCTTTCATGGGCCACTAGGGTTGCAGACAGGACCACTGCCTCCAGCTTCCTGAGAGTTTGGAATCTTACCTGTCCTCATTTTTGTGAGGCAGGCACTTACCGAGCCATTTCCACAGCAAGGACACTGGGAAAACCAGTGCTCTTCTGTCACCTACTAGCCAATGTCATTGTTTTTTAAGACAGTCTTTTAGTAGCCAGGAGTGGTTGTATGCACCTTATTTCCAGCACTTAGAAGGTAGAGGCAGGTGGATCTCTGAGTTCAAGGCCACTCTAGTTTCAGGACAACCAGAGCTACACAGAGAGGCTCTGTCACAAAGAACAGACAAACAAAAAGACAGTCTATATATTATTCCAGGCTGTCTGAACTCAGTGATCCACTTAGTGCTAGGATTGCAAGCATGCACCACCATACTGGACTCGGTTTGTTAATTTAAAACTTCCTGACCAGAGCCTGGTTTTAAATTCCAGGGAAGTGTCACCTGCAGCATAAATGTGAATGGTTTTTCTTTGCCTTTCTTCCAATCAGTGATACTTGTTTTGTGGCCATGCAGTTTGGTATGAGATCCAGTGAGGCCTCTGAAGCTCTGGCCTGCTTGGGGATTAGAGATTGAGTAGTGTATCCTCTATCGCAATGGCCGCTGCTGGTCAGGAGAGCAAACTGTAGTGGCTAGGGCTGTCATAGGAGTGCTTGAAGTAACTGAGGTATTAAATGGGGAGTGGAGAAGAGCAGCCCTTTTTATGTCTTGCTAAAGATCTTGTCAGTTTTATCTATGTAGGTTGTAGTTCAGCCAAGGAGCTGCAGCTGTCAGAGGGTTATGCTAATGACTTTATTCCATATGTGATTTTGATTTGGGGTTTTCTTTGGGTGGGTTCAGGGCAGACAGATGAGGGCTCATTCTGTAGGCTCCAGGTGGCCAAAAGCTCACTGTAGTCTTGACCTTCAGCCTGAGTGCTGGAATCACAGGCCTGGGCTTGAGCACCTGGTTCATTCCCAGGAATTTACCTGTCACCCTTCTAACTTGTTTTTATGTATTTCTTTCTTGCTACGTTTATAAAGCCTGTTCTGCCCATGCCAGTTTTTGAAAGTGCAGTTTTGGGTTTATAGTGAGCTTTCCTGTGCAGTGCTGTGGGATTGCAGTTGGCTGTCCGTGAGGGCACACGGCTGTGCTGGGTGGCAGCAGCATTCCTGTTGTTCTCTAGGCAGAATGGTCCCCCTTCAGGACCTAAATTAACCCATCCAGTTGTGTGTAGAGTTAGGCTAATAGCTGGCAAGCCCCAACAGTCCCCTGTTGCTACCTTTAATATAATAGGTTATAATATAATAACACTGGGCTGCAGTGTTCATCACCATGCAAGGCTTTTGATGTACTTACTATATACTGACTCTTTTGTTTTGTAGAAGTATATTATTAAAAAGTAAGAATTTTCATCTCATTATGCCTGTGCAAGACATACTAGAACCTTGTAAATAATTTTGAATTGTATGGAAATAATTTTTGCCTATTTGTCCTAACTTTGGTCATTGTATATCACTCTTAAAATTTGATTTTAATTTCTTTCAGGTGACCTTAAGAATTAATGACCATTCAAAAAACAAGGCAAAGAAGCACACCCACGACCTTACCAACACCAAAGAAACATCTAAGCAATAAAATGGAAGAGTAACCAAGATTTGGACATTAGAATGTTTACTGCTATTCTCTATGAAACTAACAACTACAAAGGGCACAGCCAGCAAGTGTCCATCAAGCTGTATCCCGGGAACCTGCACAGGCAGGAGAGCAGCCTCCCCAGTTTCAGCAACCTAGTGCTTTATATTTTTTTCCTGGTTTTTACTGTTTTGGTAATATGAATTAAAAGAAGAAATATTAATACCACATGGGGATTGCCCCAACCAAAGAAATCTGAAATATATAGTAAATGCTCTTTTTCCTTTGTTGTTCATTTTGGATGCTGGTGCTAAACTTCCAAGTGTCATGATTTAAGAAGAAATTTTATGCCCTTATTTATTCCTAGGATGAGGGGAGAACATTTTTGCTTTCTTACATAGCTCTCTCTGAAATGTGCAGTAACAAGTTCCTCAAAAATAAAATTTTTACCTTCAAAGGAAAAGCAGCGTAACTAGTGTGTATTTCCCTTTTCTCCTCTAACTACTCCTCTTCCTTCTCGGGTGAATGTTTTACCTGTGTGGATGTTGGTGTACCACATGAGGGCCTGATGCACTCGGAGGCCCAAAGAGACTGTTAGAAAGTACAGGTGGCTCTGAGCTGCCCTGTGGGTATTGGGAATCAAACTAGTCTTTTAGAAGAGCAGCCTGTGTTTCTCACCACCATCTCCCTAGCCCTGTTAAATGCTGAGCCAGACACAGATGACTTAGTGTTTTGTAGGTTTTGTTGTGAGTTTGAGATCATAGGAACTGGGTGGGTATCTTTGAAATGTGCAACCCAGAGATAAGTTTATTTCTGGTAGACGTGAGGTGTTAAAGGCTGAATTTCCAGACTGGTTGTCAGAGCAACAGTTGGATGGCCTTGAGCTGAACAGTTTCAGATCACTGTTGATTATCCGTGGACTTATGAAGTACTCTTAACTTTATACCTGAGGTTTTGAGACCAAACTGCTATGTCTCGTGTACACACTTGGTCTCTGGCCATTCAGGGATGTCTCTGAACACCTTGAACTTAATGCTTGCATGCCCATAGACTTCATGAAAGTGGAAAAGTACGTCAACCCCTGTCTTGTCACACCTAGGTTGCCCGCTGACAAGTTAAATGCCCTGTAAATAGTTCTGAGGCTGCATCTAGATCATTTGGATGATAGAGACAAGGAAAGGTCCCCTCTGACTATTTTCCTTTTGGGGATCTAGCTGACGGTCGAGCTTTCCCTCTATGTGCACTCCTGTGGGTCATTACTTTGTCCATTGCTTCAAATGGGTGGAGTCATGGGATTAAGGTGAGTCGCAGTGCCAATAAGAGATGGGAGATAGAGGCAGCAATGGGGGCAGAGCTTGAACAGGTGCCAGCAAGAGGGGAAATCAATTTGCGTGTTTTATGAAAATGGGTATAAAAAGATCAGCCTGTCCACACAGCTGTGGTGTTAGTGGGAAAGTAGAATAGAAATAGTGTCTCTGATTAATGTTTCCCAATAGCTGGGTGGATAGCACAGTCCAGTTCATGACAGTTCTTCACTTTGTCTACACACCTGTCTTAGCAGGTTAAGAGGTGGTAGCCATAAATGGGTCAGACAGTTTCTACACAGTTCTCCACACTGAACTCCACTGTTCACGTCAGTATGTTGTCTAATCCTCACCAGCAGAAAAGGGTTTGCTCTCCAGGTAACCGTGTTCCACACATCCAAGTAGGTAGTTTGGTCCACAGCATGATGGTGTGGAAGGAGATACATAGCTCCCTGCTGGTTTAGATCAGGCTAGCTAGGATTTAGCTGACTAGGATTGACAAGTTGTCCCTGGAACAATTACTTCTCTGGGCTTATTAATATAACATGAATAATTATGTAGTCAGGATGATGGTGTGTGTGTGTGTGTGTGTGTGTGTGTGTGTGTGTGTGTGTGTGTAGTACCTATGGCTAGAATAAGACTGCTCTTTTGTTTTTCAGAAAGCATACTTTACATTCACTTCCAGGTATTTTCTCTTTTTCTGCTTATTTCCTTCCTCTTTGAGTCTACCTTCTTTCGTGTGTGTGTGATATTCTGAGTGTCCTTTTGGGTATTGGGGTTGGTCTCATGAACACTGGCAACCTGCCAGTGATTATGAGACTGAGGAAATTATCTTTCTCTCCGAACAACTGCTTATGCCTCGTCTGGACATTAACAGGCCTTGTCTTCGGCCAGACACTATCAGAAAGAAACTTCTTTGTTAACATTTGTGAGCCTTATGTGTCAGTGCTGACGCGTGAAAGTTAAAAGGATTGCTTCCCTTTGATGCAGGTTCTAGAGCTCGTCCCATAGATGCCCCACACCACTTTCCATTGTCACACTCAGCCCTCTCTCGACACCCCTTCCCCTCACTCCCTCTCCCACCCAGTTCCCTCTCGTCTTCCACCTCTGATGACCATTTTGTTTCCCCTTCTGAGTGAGATCCATGCATCCTCACTTGGAACCTCCTTATTACCCAGTTTCTTTGGGTCTGGATTGTAGCGTGGTTATCCAGCACTTTATAGCTAATATCTACAGGAGATTACTATGTGTGTTTGCTGGGCTTCCTCACCGCCAATGAAAACCTTTTCTTGACCAGCTGATTCTGCTCCTGTTTGCTGTGTTTGAGAGTTTCACTACACCTGTCATGTTCATACCCCACTTTTATGTCTTTAACTTAATGTCATCAAGATAGTAACACGAGAGCAAGTCCTCCAGGGAAAGGCTTCCTGATCAGTTTCAGGTTGATTCTTCAAAGTCTTCTGCTGTGTTGTTGAGTTCTGTAGTAGGACGAGTGTTGTACTAATATCAATTAGTTGTGGCTTGATGCCAGTGCTAAATTATCCTCTATCCATGCCTCAACAGACTGTCTAACCATCTAGGGTGAGTAGTTTCTGCTTCAGTAATGTCCTATTCTCAGGTCTGGGGATCAACAAAGGAAACTGGTTCCCCATATTGACTGGGTTATAAGAATACTTCATATGAGCCCCAGCCTGTGAGAAGAGCAGAATCTTAGTTCCTTTTCTGCTTTGAGATTTACCTGTAGACTCACTTAGGGCTAATATAAATGTATCTTAACTGATGGGGAAGTTTAAGTTTGAGTGGGAAGAAAAATAAAAACTGGAAAGAACTAGAGATGTTTGTTATCTCAGGACTGTAAACCCAGCCGTTGGGAGGTAGATTGTAGATTTAAGAGGTGTCAGAGGTCAAGGCCAAGCTCAGCTACTAGTGAGACCAGGGTCTGTTTCAAAAAGACAAAGGCCAGGTCTTGTGGTAGCATGTTCTTTTCTGTGTGTCTAGAGGAGAAAGCTGAATACAGACAAGTGGCGGTAAATCAGAAGTGGATTCTCTTCACTACATGACACCTGATCCGGCTGCCAGAATTCAAAGCCAAAATGGTAATTCTTCATCTGCAGGCAGCTTTAAAAGGCAATGTGTTCCCTCTCCGCTCCAGGCCAATGCCCCCCACATTACAAAATGTCCATTCACCTATATGTACAGACCATGTCCTCCAGTGAGTGACTCACCTCTAGAGCCCAGAATATTGGCTTTAAAAGTGATCTGTGAAAGAGTTAAGCAAAAGAGACATAAGAAGAGTTAGTGCACATCAAAACGACCACTAAGGGGATGACTGGAAGGAAATCAACACACCAGAAGACAAAGGAACCTTGTCTCCATTTTCACCATCAGAAAATGGAGGACTCGGTGCCAGGGAGTAAAGTTTTAACTCTCAAGCATCAGAGAGATGGGATGAGAGATGGGTTTCTTACCCACACTGATAAACTGATGGTATCGCCCTAAGGAATCTCTGAAGGAATCAGATGCTGTCGGACTCGAGAAGGATATCCAGCTGCATCCACATCTCTTGAGAAGATGAATGAGAGTGGTACCTTTCCTCCCACTGAAGACTTAGTAACGGGGGGGGGGGGGGGGGGGCAGATGATATGTCTGGAGTGTGGCCAATGCAAGGTAGGTCCTAATAAGTTCTGAATTCTCCCAAAAGGTGAATGCATGTTTAGAACAAGAAAATGGCAAAAAGGAAGTGACTGTCTGAAAAGAGAATTTTGGGGGCCAAAAATACGGGGCAGAAACAGACATGGGAGGTTGGTGAGCATGTGGACATTAAAGAAGGGAATGGAATACACAGAAAGGGCTGAGAGATGCCTCAGTGAATAACCCAGATGTCCCTCAACTGAAGAATGGATTCAGAAAATGTGGTTCGCTTACATAAGGTAATATTATTCAGCTATTAAAAACGAGGACATCATGAAGTTTTCAGGCAAATGGATGGAACTAGAAAATACCATCCTGAGTGAGGTAACCCAGACCCAAAAAGACATTCATGGTATGTACTCACTGATCAGTGGATATTACCCAAAAAGTACAAAATACCCATGATACAACTCACAGACCATATGAAGTTCAACAAGAAGGAAGGCCCAAGTGTGGATATTTCAATCTCACTTAGAAGGGGGAACAAAATAATCATGAGAGGCAGAGGGAGGGAGGGAGGAACCTTGGTGGGAAGGGGAGAGGGACAGGAAAAGGGGGGCAGGATCAGGTATTGGGGGAGACAGGAAAGAAGCCCAACAGGCCGGGAGAATGAATGAAAATATGCAACTGTGGGGGTGGGGGATGGGGGAACCTCTAGAAAGTCCTGGAGACCTGGGATGTGAGCGGCTCCCAGGACTCAATGAGGATGACCTTCACTGAAATGCCTAACAGCGGGGATGGGGTCATCCACTACCTTCAAAAAATTTGACCCAGAATTGTTCCTGCCTAAAAGAAATGTAGGGACAAAAATGGAGCAGAGACTGAAGAAAGGGCCATCTAATGACTGGCTCAACTTGGGATCCATCCCATGGGCTGGCACCAAACCCTGGCACTATCACTGATGCTATACTGCATTTGCAGACAGGAGCCTAGCATGGCTGTCCTCTGAGAGGCTCTACTAGTAGCTGACTGTGACAGATGCAGATACTTACAGCCAACCATTGGACTGAGGTCAGGGACTTCTATGGAAGAGTTGGGGGAAGGATTGAAGGGGCTGAAGGGGATGGCAGTCCCATAGGAAGACCAGCAGTCTCAGCTAACCCAGACCCCAAGGAGCTCACAGAGACTGAGCCACCAACCAAAGAACACATACATGGACTGGTATGTCCCCGCCACTCCAGCCCATACTTAGCAGAGGACTGCCTTGTCTGGCCACAGTAGGAGAGGATGCACCTAATCCTGTAGAGACTTGATGCCCCAGGGAAGGGGGATGCTGGAGGGAGGGGGTGATGTGGAGGCGAGTGGATGAGGGAGGGGGAACCAGGAAGGGGGCACCATTTGGAATGTAAATAAATAAAATAATTTAGTAATAATAATTTAAAAAGGCAAAATTTGTACCTCGTTGCACTTCCCACCAGGTCCAATCAGGGCCAAGCATATATCCTGAAATGCAGTCTCTCCTGCCTGCATGTTTCCTGCTTCCAATCAAGCACACTAGGTGCAAACAAACTTGATTAGGGGAATGAAAACTTGTGGCTTGTTGTTTCCCAAGAACTAGGACTCCCTCCCAGCGTTCCAGAAGAACTTTTTAAAGTGGGGCTTTACAGTTAATTTTGGCTCTTACAAAGAACTCTGGCTGCTCTTGGGGAGGACCCTGCTTTGATTTCCAGCACATACACAGCAGATTACAGCTCTCTGTATGTGACTCCCGTCCCAGGGGATCTGACACACTCATCTGGCCTCTGGTCACATGGTGTGCAGATATATATGCAGGCAAAATGCTTATATGCATACCATAAATCTAAAAAATATTTTTAACAAGAATACATAGAAAAAGTGACTCAAAAGGAAGAGAGGTGCGTGTGTGTGTGTGTGTGTGCCAGCCCAGAGGATGAAGAAATTCTTAAAATAAGGACCTCCTAAGGAGAAAACTAATAATAATCTGAACAAATTTGTCAAAGAATTACTACTCAGTTTTAAAAACATTGATATCAACCTAGGTGCAACTTAATTAATAAAATAAAATAAATCCCAGGTGTTGTTGAAAGGAACACCTTTTATTAGGTGTGTGCACACACACATGTAGTTGTGAAGGCCAGAAGAGGGAGCTGGAACCCCAGGAGCTGGAATTATAGGCAGTTGTGATCCTGTAACATATGTCACTGTAAGTAAAGGTTTGGAGCAGCTACTCATTCTACTCATGGTGCTTCCATTTAGAAAAAGTGTGCATTAAAGTCACGATATCATGGTGCCAGGTCCTTTATGGCAAGCATCCCTGAAATCAGAAGTAACGTGTACTTATAATGACAAAGAATGCCTGAAGACATTTTCTTGACATTGAAATTTTCTGGTCCTTTGTTCCCCACTTGCCTCTGCAGAGTCCTTTTCTGGTTAAGTTTCCTTTTTAGATGAAATGCTTGCTTTGCTGGTACCATGCATAACTTGGAATAATTTGTATCATTTCCAACAAATAGCAACTAGTGAAAGTCAGAGTGTTAGACCAGTGGTTGGTTGGTTTGTTGGTTTGTTTGTTTTCTATTCGTTCTAACACTTTTTATGAATGTGACTGTTGTTGGTAAGTTGTGACTCTTCAATACAAGTGTATCTTTGGCTGTGAGGTGTTTAGGTTAAACATTACTTGGAGTATGTATATTAGCAAATTTGTTTATTTATTAATTTATTCATTGGTTGGTTTTGTTACTGTTTGGTGGGCTTTGCTTGTTTGAATAGGTCTCATGTAGTCAGCCCGATCTCAAACTCATTATGTAGCCAAGATCTTGAATTCTCTCCTTTTTTAAAAGGGGAGTTGAGAAAGGGTCTTTCTATTTTGTAACTGTCTATGTAGACCAGGCTGGCCTTAAACCAGACATCTACCTTCTTCTGCCTCTCAGTTCTGGGATTAAAGGCATGTTCCACTATGCCCAGCTAGTCTTGAGTGCTTGATTTTCCTACCCTAACCTCCCAAGTATTAGGAATGTAGGCATACTCTGACTGTTGAGGTTTGATTGTTAAAATATCACCTTTATTGTAAAGCTATTCTGTTTTTTAAAAGCTGTTCGATGGCACAGTGTACTCTTCTCAGGAATGATGGCGGTAAAAGTACAGGCTTGTCTTCATATCCATGGAAAAGAAAACATAATCCAAGTATGAGAACTAAATAATTGGCATGTGGTAGCAGAAAGCCTCTCTGTAGTATGAATTGATACCACATACGCTCTTTTCATTTCAAGGTACACTATATTTATTACTTTGATTTTATAAAGTAAAACAATGCTGACAGCAAAGATTCACTCATTCACAAAAAACAAAAAAACAAAGCAAAACAAAACAAAAAAGAAAAAAAAATACCACAGACTGGTGATGGTTAATACAATTTGGTGTCATAAGGACCAGAGCCAGAACCCCAGCACCCATGTTTGGCAGCTTACAACTTCCTGTAACTCCAGTTCCGAGGGATCTGATACCTTCTGGCTTCCAGAGGCACCTACACACGTATGTGCTGACCCCCCAAACTAAATAAAAGGGGGTCTTCTAGATCGTTAGTCACTTCACTTCATGTAATTGCTATTCTTTTCTCAGGATGCTTTTCCTTCTGTACAGGACACAGACTCAGCAGCTGCCAATGTGCTACTGTCACTTTAATCTATGAATTTTCGATGATTTTTAATGAAACCTTACTGTCTTAACGAGGATTTTATCGCTGTGAAGAGACACCGTGACCACACGGCAACTCTTCTAAAGGAAAGCATTTAACTGGGGCTGGCTTACAGTCTCAGAGATAAGTTAGACCGTCATCATAGAGGGAAACAGCGGTGTGCAGGCAGACATGGTGCTGGAGAAGGAGCACCACAGAGCAGAAAGAGAACGGGTGCCAGATTGTGTGCCACACTGGGTGTGGCTCGCAGTTAGGAAACCTCAAAGCCGGCCCCTACAGTGACATACTTCCTCCAACAAGGCCACGCCTCCTAATACTTCCACTTGCTATTGGCCAAGCATTCAAAGAAGAATCTATGGAATCCATTCCTCTTCTAAGCGCCAAGGTTACTTTCACATATTCTTTTCTTCTTCTCTCTCTGCCCCCCTTTTTTTCTTTTCTCTTCCTTCTCCATTTCCATGGTTGGCGATTGAATTCTAGGATAAATCATGCTAGGTAAATCTTTGTATCATCTTCTTGTTTAGCTCACTAAATAATCCAAGCACCAGGCACTGTGAAATGCTGTATTTTATCCTTTTTTTGTAGCCTAACCTATTTCCCTTTTACTGATAAGAAAAACATGCCTCTGAAACATTCCTAGGATGGGTGTCCTTAGGGTGATTAATGCCTGCTGCTGTCTCACGTGGGGCCAAGGAGCAGTGGGATGG
The DNA here is from genome assembly GCA_028551405.1 of Uromys caudimaculatus. Classification (NCBI taxonomy): domain Eukaryota; kingdom Metazoa; phylum Chordata; class Mammalia; order Rodentia; family Muridae; genus Uromys; species Uromys caudimaculatus. Next base: position 16,032,720 of record CM052700.1, read on the forward strand.
AGAAGAGCAGGCCTGGAAGAGTGGGGCTGAGGCATACCCAAATCCTGGAAATCTCATCCTGGGGTGGGCAGGGGCAGGACCCCCTTTACCCCAGGCCTCTATGTTCTGGCAAATGTGTGTCCCCCACCCTTGCCTCACCAAAGAATATCACATAGTAGCTAGGTTAAATTTTCGTTTCCCTTATAAGGTCATGCCCAGCAGAACCTGGAATTTCTGCTCATGCAAATGAGGCATCTCTAGTACCCTGGCTCCAGCCAATGATATACACTGACCCCAAGACCCCCTACTCATCCCACAAAGGTTCGATTAGCCTTTCCTTCCCCCAATAAACTGAACCAGTTCTCTGAAGCTGTTCCCTGGTCTGTGCTTTCTTTATCCATGCACTCACGACTGACCAAGATTCTGCCTGTTCCCACCTGATGTGGCTAAGCTTCTCCCTCCAGTCCAGCTCAGTGTGCAATGGGTCTGGCTACCCAGAAGGGAGGAGATCCTGGACAGCATCCTAACAACCTTAAACTCCAGTGGCTTAGTAGAAGCCATTTTTTCTTGCCAGTATGTTGGGTTGGGTGCCTTTGCCCAGGCATGTTCTTCCCAGTGGCTATTCAGTAGTGAAGTTTCCTTCATGCTGTGGCACTGTCTCCTTTAAAACATGGTTTCAGTCTTAGTTGTTATCCTGCCAGTGCACAGTGCCACTAGGGAGTCATTTTCCTTCAGATAAGGAATACACCTTCCTGTTGCTAATGATATAAGTAAGTGCTACTTACAACAGCATCATGGGGTTGGGAGAATTGTGTAAATGCACACAAACAGGCAAACAACAACAACAAAAACCCAAAACCTAGGTTAGATAAGCTGATTTGAACAGTCTCTGCCACAATTCCAAGGCACAAACTGCAAAGAGAAGAGCCTGATTTCAAACATGCTGTTTGTGCTTTCTACATCCTGTGTTCTGTATTCATGCTGCCTTGTTAGTACAAGAAGGTGAGGGCCAACAAGCACAGCAGTCCTTAGTAAGGGCACAGCCACGGGGACACAGGATCTGAGCTCATGCTTATTTCTTCATAAATTATGTGATTCTTACTTCATGAAGGATTTTCTAATGCTGTGTTTATGGAAATGACATATAATGAATGGCATCCTAGCATTCTAGTGAGGTAAATTTTAGAATTTCCCCGGGGTTATTGAGTCCTTTCAATACACACACACACACACACACACACACACACACACACACACACACACACACACATTTCTACATATATTTGTGTGTGTGGCACAAATATATATGACACTAAAAAATAGAATAAGTGAAAAATTGATAAGACAATGAGGTGAAAGGAAAAATATGTTGAAGTCAAAACTGGTATAAAGCACACTATGTGAGATATGAAACACTGTAAATAGTAAGGTGGGCTAAGAATTCAGTGAGGTATACAATAGATGTACTTCTAAGTTAGAAACATTGTATCAGAGAGAAAAATCAATTGTCTCAAACCCTCATACAACTGCACTTTATGCTTACTCCAGAAGGAAATATAAGGAAATAAGCCAGGGATTTCTGACATTATGTATCCTCCATACGAATAGATACAGTGTGACTATTATGTGCCCGACATTGTTTTATGTTCTGGAGATACATCCATGAGCAAGACAAAACTGTGTTATAGAGTTAGGGAACAGAGAGGATGAAAAACAAAGAATTGTTAGTGTATCTGGGCGTAGTGATTCCCAAAAGACAGGGAGCCTGGTAAGAGTGATGGGTGTACCAAGATGGGGTGATGTCAGTGGTCAAGAAAGGCATTACTGCAAAATGTCACATCTGAGTCAAGGCCACAGAAGTGAGGGGATTCGGCACTCAGATGTCCATCCACCCCCAGTGCTCCAGGAGCAGTAAGCCACAAAGACACTTGTCTGGAAATGTTTAGGTTCGTTAGAAAATTATTCTTTCACAATTTCAGATGTACACAGTGTGTTATGATTGCAACCCCCACTATCACCTATCCCCTTCTATTTCTTCTTCCCAATAAGTTCTGATCTTACTTTATGTCTCTTGGTGTGTGTATGTGTGTGTGTGTGTGTGTGTGTGTGTGTGTGTGTGTGTGTGTGTGTGTGTATCCAATGACTGTCACTTGGGTTGCTTGCAGGAAGGTGATGAGGGGTGATTTACAGGAGTGCTGGCACCTTAACTAATGGTTATAGTGGTGAAAAAAAGTCCCTTTCTCTTCCAGAAACTGTTAATTGCCTATAACTTCTCAAATGTGTTTGGGACCTTGTAATTCCCCCTCTCCAGTTCATGGTGGAATATTGATGGTTTATACATTCACAGATTATGTGAGTTCTAGAGAAAAAGATGTTATACAAAACTACCCTCTGAACTTCTGATCCTCCTGCCTTCGTCTCCCAAGGGCTGGCATTACAAGTACGTGCCACCCCACCCCCACTTCTACTTCCAATTTCCTTGTTATTTACCTCTTTGGTGCTAGGCTCATTTTCTATGAGAATTTTAGGGACATTAGTAGGTTAGTTACTTGAGATATCTCTGATTCTTTTTTCATGCAAGCATTCACAGATGTAAACATTTCTCTTAGAAATTCCTTTCTACCCCAAGGTTCTGGTAAGTTCTGCTTTCATTTTCATTTGATTCTAGGAATTATACAATTTCGTCCTGTTTTGTTTTTCTGTTTTTTTGGGTTTTTTCCCCCATAATCCATTGGTAAATTAAGAATGTGGTGCTCAATCTGCACGTATTTATAAAGTGTACTTTTGCTTCTTGTTGACACTTCTCATGTTTGTCCACTGTGCTTTGATAAGGTATATGAATAACTTTGATTTTTTTTAGACATTTTAATTAAAAAACATTTTAACTACATTTATTTATTTTATTATTTGTGTAAGTAAGTGTGTGTGTGTGTGTGTGTGTGTGTGTGTGCATGCAAGGTATGCATATGGAGGTCAGAGGACAATTGTGGGAGTTGTTTCTCTCCTTCAGTGTGGGAGCTGAGACTGAACTCCGGTTACCTGTCTTGGCAGCAAGCATTACTCACTGAATGAACCACTTTGATCTATTGTTTTTGTTAAGCATGGTTTGCTTGGTTTTATTGTTTTGTTTTGTTTGTTTGCTGAGAAATGCATAACAGTGAAGGAAAGGTCAAACACATAAATGCCAGGTGTGGCTTTGCTCTCCTTTAACACCAATACTCAGGATGCTGAGGCTGGAGGACCACAAGAAAAGGCCAGACCAGCATAAGTTACCAGTGATTTCAAGACCACCCATAGTGAGACTGTCACCATAACTAATAATAATAAATTATCTGGTTTTAGGATGAGGCAGCCTAAAGTTACTGACATCTCCCATAAACATTTCCCCAGACAGGAAATGGACACCAGTAAAAAGATTAAAAAAACTTTTGATGAAAACAGGAATCCAGGGAAAGGCTAGTAAGTACTTCTTGCCAGAAGGTGAATGGATAAAGTACACAGAAGAGTTGTAGCAAGCCTCTGCTTTATTCAGGCTCACTGAAAGACTGTCTTCTGCCTAGGATCATGTGACACTCTACCTCGTCAGGCCAATACAAGAAATAAACACATTTTATTTCTGTTGATTTAATCTTGCAGTCAGTTAAAGGCTGTTCCCCAAATGTCAGGATGGGTGTATGAGACAGCAAATGAGAGCTAACCAAATGTACTACCGTGAACTTACCTTAGCTCTTTTTGATATTGGACTAGGAAAGCACAGCTATTTATTTGTCATTTCTGTCACCTATTTGAATGTAAGCTTCAGGGCCAGATTAGAGCCCTGAGCTGCTTTACTGGTCCATTTTCAACTAAATAACATAAGCATTTTGAGTACTTGCCCTGGCCTGCGGTGTTTGTCGTGAACCTAAGGAGGGGACTGACAGATGGGAATGAGACAAGAAGCAGAGATATCTGGGAGCAAGACAGAATCCCTCTGATCAAGCTCCAAAGATTAACTTTATTTCCAAGCTTTTATAAGATACAAGGAGAAGGAAATATGAGAATCTTAAACAATATAGAAGGACTCTTAAACAATATAAACAGGGCTTAAACAATGCTATAGGAGTGGGGAAAATCCAAGGAGCACAGGTTCCCAGCCACCAGGAACCTGAAACTCAGGCCTACTTTTACTTTCAAGCCTAACTTCTTCACAGAATGGTTTCTCTCAGGCTAATAGGAAAGCTGCAAATCCGTTGGTTCCCGACAAGTACTGTTTGCTGAGCTGTCTGTCTTGAAAGCATTAAGTGGCCTCATTGAGAATTGTCCTCCCTTTCCGATTCCCTAACTCCTGGCTTACCCAAAAACCCTTTCCCAAAAGAAATCTAGGGCTGCAGGGTTGGGGAGGGGTGTAGTTTAGTGGTAAAGGATTTCCTAGTCTATGTGAGGCCCTGGGTTTGATCTATATGACTGAAAACTGTGAAAGAGCTCCACCTGTTACTTCCTTGCTAACTTTGACAGTGGAAGAGAAAGTTATGGAGTAAGCTGTCTGGTAGCATCAGCTCTGAGAAAGCCCAAACAGAGTTGGAAGCTAACACAGCAGCCATGCTCCACTGTGGATAATGACTAAGGTAGGCAGGAGTTTGTACCAAACCAAGGATTCTGGGAAATGTCTTAGTTGTTGGAAAAACAAGGAAACAGATCTTTCCCAAGGTTCCCCAGAAAGGAATATATCCAGTCATTTTAGTACAAGGGGACCTTGGTTGAGCTTCCAGCATGCAGAGCTGTAAGATAGTAACTGTGTTAGCCAAGCAACTTCATTTGTGTAATGTGTTAAATCAGCAATAGAAAACTAACATATGGGGAAACCTCAGCTTGGGCCACAGGGCCCCACAGCTAATCAGCGCCGGGACAAAGATCCCTCGCC
>CM052700.1:16038098-16050108 GCA_028551405.1 Uromys caudimaculatus
TCTCTCTTTCTTCTTGGACTGATGGTTAAGTAAAAGGAATGGTAGTGACATGTTTTATGCTTTGCATTCACCAAGGTCTGTCATTTGGAAACATATATTCATTTCCACATAAGGAACCTGAAGGTGATGAGCATTGTCTTACACAATGAGAGGTAAATCAATTTTATACAGGAAAATGAGGAGAAGGACCACACATTTATGAGCAGCTAAAGGAACCAGATAGTGTTTCATGGCAAACAGGCTACCAAGCCAGGACCTACAGTTACACTGACCAAAGCCACCAGCCATCTGGCTACCTAAACTAAATCTACATTAAACAATATAAGTAATAAATAAAAATATAAAAATATCAACTCTGCTGAGTTAAGTGAAAAATCTGCAGCACAGAGTTATTGGGTAGATAGGATGCCAATGTTCACATATGTCATGAGATTTGAATGTTTGAAGTTTCCAATTAAAATATATACATACATACATATGTACATACATACAAATATGGAATACCATATACATTCAATTATACTAGATACAGCTCAAGTAATGAGTAGCCATCACACTAATGGCAGTGGCTTCTTATAAGTCTGTACTTACACAAAACAGTTCCATTACTGCAAAGTGAACAGAGCCACTTTCTTCCTCGCTGCTTAGTACACTTGTCAGCCTCTGACTTAGGCAGCCATTGTTGGAGTAACTGGACCAAAGACTGTAAATTCTTCTAATAAAGCCCATATAGCGATAAGTCTTTATTAATACACCCTGTCTCCAATACCAAAACCAACAAATTTGGAAAATAAATACATTTAAGCTACATGAGCCATTCGGAAAAGCTTTACCACAGGTAACTTATACACAGGTATTGCTTGAGTATTCTCCAAAGCCTGTTGTTACTTACTACTGGAGAGGGTCTCCAAAAGATTTCTTTGGGGCTCCTGAGTCCTGTGAGTTTTTGAGCCTCCCTACTCTCTCCCCACAAGAAAAACCAGTGGGACAGCTGTTATGAGAGTCTTCTAGGGGTGATCACAGCTTCTTTGATTCAAGCTATGGCAATAGTCATGCCTAAATCAGAGATAACAGCTACACTTCTGGCTTCTAGGGTGGATCTTGATTGGACACCTGTAATCTCAGCACTGAGGACGTCATGGAAGGGGGATCAACAATTCAAAACCACCCTCCTCTGTACACTGAGTTTGAAACCAGGCTGGGCTATGAAATCTTTACCCTCACAAAAGCAAAAAGAAAAGGAACAAGTCAAAATTTGGGCTCCATAGAGTAAGAGAATGATTATTGCTTAGTTTAAGCCATCAAGTTTGCTTTCTTTCATTAGAACAGCCTTAAAAACTAACATAGGTAGAAAAATAACAGAAACTTAACAATTTAACAGAAGGCACAAGTATATTAAAATAAAATAACATACCCAAATTAACAGACATAAAATGTCTAAATTGCACTAACTCTGTTTAATAAATGTTATTCTTAATCAACTACATACATACCACAAGGATATCTTCAGACTCTGATTATCTCATGATAACCAAATACTTTCAAAAATAAAATTTAAATCCTGCAAAAAATAATCTTTCAAAAATAGAGTAGTGGCTTTTAAAATTCCAAACCATCATTTAAGGCCAGCATTTTCTCCATGTCATAAACAGAAAAGAGCCTGGTGTGGTGGCATACATTTATTCCTAGTACTCAGGAGGCAATGGCAGGCAGACCTCTGCAAGTTCAGCACCACTCTGGTCTACATAGAAAATTCTAGGCAAGCCAAAGCTGTATAGAGACCCTGCCTCAAATAAATACATAGATTAATTAATTAATAGAAAACATTTTTTGAAAGGGAGCTATATGGCTAACATCCATAATTTTAACACCTAAGAGGCTAGAAACAGAACATCTGAAAAAAGTTCAAGGCTAGCCTGGGCTACATAGTGAATTCCAGTTCAGTAAAATGATCAGTGTAATACCCTGTTTCAAAAAAAAGAAAGAAAGAAAGAAAAGAAATGAGAAAAAAAGAAAAAGAGAGAAAACTACAGGCCAATTTGTTACAAATGTAAGCACAAACACCCTTTAAAAATATTACCCAGAAATAGGCAATGGAGAGGAATGTCATGACACATTTACATAGATGGTATTCATGAAGTTAGAGCATATTTTGTTGCTTAGTTTATGTACAATACTGACCTCATTAACTCTCATCTATAGTTGGGAGCACCTCATGAGGCCCAGTCCTGCTAAAGGAGCTACCGTTTCTCTGTGGATTCTGGAGGAAAGGAAGTCCCTGACTTCCCTTCTGGAGCCACTACTGAGTTACTCTGGCTTTAGTGGGTAGCCCTCCCTCACCAATCACTATTAAAAACAAATTCCTTTTAGGCTTGCCTACAGCCAGATCTTACTGAAGCACTTCCTCCTCTCAGATGACTCCCGCTTGTGTCAAGTTGGCATTAAACCAGCCTGATCAATGGTACGTGAAAAGGAGTGCATCTTTGCTGAAATTCATATCTCAAGACTTACAGTGGGTATATTGTATTTGACCATTGTCACCATTGATGCACATTTATGATACCAATGTCAAGGCTTAATATTTTTTAAACATCAAGGACAAAAAAAAACTCCATAGAAATCATAAGATAATAACTCTTTCAGAACTAAGGAACACTAGAAAGGACAGTACAGTGAATACACTGCATGATCCTGAACATGAAGAAATATCAGTGGTATGATCCAGAAGACAGACAAATATGAAGATGGATTATGGAATAGAACATATCATTAAATCAATACTAAATATTTTGATTTTTATAACCTTAGTATAATTCTATAAAAGAAGATGCTTGTCCCTAGAAAATATTTCTGGACAGTTTAGTTTATGATTTATGACTATTATTATTATTATTATTATTATTATTATTATTATTACTAGGCTTCATGAGACAAAGTGTCACTTGGTAGCTCATCATGACTTCAAACATATTATGTAGTCTAGGCTGACCGCAAACTCATGCACCTAAATATTATAAGTCTTGGCCACTACATTCAGCTGGCTTCAGTGAATATTACTATAACTGTAGGGTTTCAACTTCTCAACAAATTAATCAGACAGAAAAAGTGAAAGGGAACATATGGACTATGGATGGCCATATGAGTTCCTTGAACTAGCCTGCCAACTATTCAACAAACCTGAAATTATATTTTGAGCAAATAGATCATTTTTAAAGATGAAAAATTCTTACATATGCAAAACATAACAAATAGTAACAACCAGCTAATAAAAAGAAACCCACAACTGCACTGTAGTTCTTAATCGTGATGTCAGAGCAATTGAATATTGAAATAGTTTTATGCGGTGGTGATGAGATATGTGCACTATTTCTCAGGATTCTGTATTTGGTTCTGTGTGCCATTCAGGAAACATAGAGAGTGTTTCCTCAGGGTTTGGAGCAAAGGCATTCTTTCTCCAGACACAAGCTGCTTTGTTTACCAGGAGAGAAGATAGTTTCTGCTCTGCTAAGCCAAATTTTAGAAAAACAGTTTCAACCCCTCACTCTGTTTGCACAGCAGAGTGAGCCCTGTGAATAAAAATTCAATCATTAAATGGTCATAAGTCATCACAGAAAAACATCAAAATGATGGTGCTCCATCTTCCCACTGCATACTGAATTAGAAGATTTATCCATTCTCTCTTTACAGATACAGGGGTAGGGTTTAGCACAGTCATCAACACATATATTCACTGAACTGAGCCAGGCACACTCTCTTCTCTTATGTAGTGATTCCATTACTGACAAAATCACTATAAAACAAAGAATATAATGGATGCTTATTTAAATGTGAAGCTTACATTGCTGCATGATGATTTTAATACAAAGTTTACTGTCAAAAATATACAGGATACGGAATTACTCATAGGTGTATCACCATGCATTTGTCATTTCCTCTAAACTTATATGAAGGAGGTCTTGGGCCAGTGACATGGCTCAGTGGGTAGAAGCCCTTGCCCCCAAACCTGTCAACCTGAGTTCAGACCTCATATATCACACAGTAGAGTGAGAGAAGCAACTCCTTAAACCATCCTCTATCTACACATGCGCTGTGACAGTGCATGCACAAGATCATACATCCACACAAATATGTTAAAAATTTAATAAAAACAAAAAATAGAAATGATTTTTTAAATCAGTCAAAATTTTATTCATTTCTTGCATTTGAAGTATTCCTCAATGACATCCTTGGCCTGAGATTCTTTGCCATAGTCCTTAACCACTATCAGCCACTTTCCGTGGTTTCCCCTCTTGATGGATTTTACAGACGCCTACCCATTCCCCATTTCTTTTTGTCGTCAACCTTTATGAGGTTGATTTGGTGCTTGGCACAAAGTGCCTCCACCAGCTTGCCATGTATGGGCTCAACACAGTTGGATACAAGTACACAGAGATGGGCTTGGCACTTGTCTGAGGCTTTGGCAGCTTCGTGTATGCCACGTGCTAGGCCATCATGGATGAGGGCGGGTCTTGAGCACCTCTTGTAGACCAGTGTTGATGTCCATTACACCTCCAGCAGCTATGCCTTCTTCAGCCATGGCTACGGATTACAGGTGACACCGAATCTTGAAAGCACCCGAGCTTCCACCTCCACACAACTTGGTGGCGGTGGCGGCCAGAAATGATCTCTTGATTACAAGTCAACTCTTTGTCTATTCCACGCTGTTAATTTTTGGTCAGCATATTAAATTAATTACCAGTATCACTAAGAAATAATTTAACACTAAAATTGTTTTCCTATGACAATTTTTGCAATAAAGACAGTTTAAAAAGAGAAAATAAGTGTGTGCGGCACACAGGACAAGGTCTCTACACCTGTGTTTTAAGGAGAAAGGGGAGGTTTGGAATAGTCACAGAAAAAGGTTTGTAACTGTTGTGCTCTTTCCTCCCCCACATCAAAGTTAAGGGGACCTTACGGAAGCATAGGAATTGACTGATCTCTCTGCATGCAACATAGCTGCAATCTCTGATGGATGATGTATTAACAGCACAACTGCCTTGCTATGAGAAAAATTTTTCAAAATGTTGGAAAAACAACATTAGGAAAGGTTAGGTAGGCTTCTAACTTCAGCATATGACAGGCTGAATGAGGAGGTGTTTATGGTCTATGGAACAAGACTGATCAAATATTAACTAATAATTAAGACCTACCAAAACATATTTTAAAATGGGTAAAAAGCAGATTCCTATACAGACTGGGGCTTCAGTAGAGCTGAGACTTTCAAAGTATCAGCAGAGTATGGCAGCCAGTCTTTATCCTAATAGCCAAGGCTAAAGGTGGGAAGAAGGGAGTGGGTGGGCAGGTGGGTGAATACCCTCATAGAGGGAGGAGGAGAGGGGTTAGGGGGGTTCCAAAGTGGAGACCTGGAAAGGGGGAAACATTTGAAATGTAAATAAAGTGTCAAAAAATAAAATTAAAAAAAATAGCCAAGGCTAGATGAACTATGAATCTATGGAAAATGATTATTCATATACTGCATGACAGATGCAGTGGTGCATGAATGCAGTATTGGCATTTTGGAGGCATAGGCAGGAAGATCAAGAGTTCAAGGAAAGACAGTGAATTTGAACCATTAGCCTCAGAAGAATCTGTGTCAAAGAAGACGGAACAGAGAACGAAATTCACAGAACTCCGCAAGGCTAAGATGGAAAAAGGATAAATCTTCAATAAATGATCACTTTTCTTGAGTGCTGGATGAAAGCTAAGAAGAAATAGAGTATTTACATTCACTATAGAAACAGAAAAGGAAGATAAATGAAACAAAGTGGCTCATCATGTCTATGCCTGTGATCCACAAACAGAACAGGTAAGATACAGTAGAAATGAGTATACATATTAGTCAACCATGGGATATGATTATGGATATAAGTAATAAAGCATGTGTGTTGAACATGGGCAAAGATGAACAAAACTGCAGACATCAACTATTCACAGGTATACATGAAGCACAAATTCTGCATTGTAAGCTCTTACTTTACCTCCAATGATGAAGCCCACCTAGATCTCTACAGAAGAACCACAAGTTAAACTCACAGCTGCTCACTAACTTCACCATATGCTGATATTGTAACAGATGAACAAGCTATTGTAACTTTCTCCTGGAGAATGCTTGTGATTGCCATAGAAGCCTTCTGACCACTGGACCTCCTTACTGAAGTATCAGGTCTGGCCTTAACAAGCACACAATCATCACAGAACAGTTCTGTAGTATAGTCAAGGTCCACAAAGATCTCTTAACCTGGACACAAGTATCCTCGCAGACCCTGGCACTTCACTCTAATGTTACTACCTGCCCATCTCTGACTCTGTATGGTACTGTAGGTTATAAACAAATTCATTAACTCTATGGCCAATCATGGTGACAAACTCCAGCAATCCTAGTGCGTGGGATATGGCGGCAGATGAAGCAGTGATGGTCTATGTGATATGATCCTTCTGTTAGGAAAGGAAAATAATAACAATAATAATTTGTATGATTTGTACATATTAATAGATATTATAGGGCTGTCTGTTCCCTAGACACCTCTATGACAACCTGCTTGATAGTGTGCTTGGAGGAGACAGAGGATGTTATTTTCCTGCAGATTTGGAAATTAGCTGCCCAGTCTGGCAGGCCCCTATTAAATAGAAGTGAGCCAGAACTGCCATGTTCCCAGGCACTGTATGAAAGGTTCCTGAGAAATGCCAAGTCCTGCATGACTGCAGAAGGAAGAGCATGACACAGTTCCCACTCCTGAAGCAGAGCAGTTTTCCACAAGTGTTCACAGTTGGTAGGCACAACACTTGTTTATATAATAATGCATATATTTTTACTGCATGTTACTCCTTCAGGAAATATTCTCCCTGCCATGGTTATCAGCAAATGTTCTCCCTATCAAAGTTAATGACTCCATGATAATTAAAAACAGCATAAGTCTGGGAGGCAAAGATGGGTTTGGTGGTCCTCACTAAGGTGGTGAATGTTGTGACCTTCAAAACAGCCCTTAAGGCTATAGGAAAAAAGTTTGAAAATATGAGTTCAAGAATATATGAATAAGATTTCTCAACTATGCAAAATATATGAATACAATATGAATTGTATGAGGGCCTTCATGGACCCTAAAGAACAGAGGCAGCTACACTAATGAATCAATAAAATGAAAGGAATGGTTTAAAAACAAGGCTCATGGTTCAAGTAATAAAGGGGTACCAGAAAGTGATGGAATGTTTACAAAGGGAGGTAGATTTCTCAGTTAAAGGTCAGCCTGGGACAGAGCAAATTTAGGTTCAGGTGTGATGGTAGTAGTGATTTCAGTGGGATCTCACCCAGCTAAGCTTATTATTTGTTTTCACAAAGGCAGGCAGACCTCTGAGTTCATTTGCTATGTTAAAAAAAAAAATGTACTTGCTATCTTTTTCTAAGAATCATGGGGATAAAGTCATAAAATGCTGAGTTGTGGGATAATCAAAAGGAAACCTGGAGTATATGGCTGAACTGATATGAAAATAAAAGACTTGGTTTTGGTCTACAAGAGCTGAGCTATCTGGATAAGGTATCTAGAGAGCTGTCTTGAGCAGAAGACAGAGCTGTCAGCTTGTACACATCACTGGCTTCAAGTCATTTCTTCTGCTCTTCCCAAACATCTCTTTTTCAGTATCCCCCTCTCCAAGCAGGAGCTGGTCCTTGACAGAGAACATTATTGCTGTAGATACCATGCTTCAGATAGTATTTGCAGCTGATGAAGAAGAAACCCAGTGAATGCCACAAAGAAAATGGCATCATGAGCAAAAGCCATCAGAAACACTACATTAAACCCACAATACTTCAGATACTAGGATAGAATTACCATCTAACGTTAGTAAAGCAAATATGGTTAGTAGCTCTCAAGAGAGAAATGACAGGACAAGCACAGTAACATGTGCCTGCAGTCCTAGAACCTCAGAGATGGAGACATAAGGATCAGGAGCTTAAGGCCAGCCTGACTGACATGAATCCCTATCTCAAAACAACAAAGAACAATGAAAAATTACAATGATTTTAAAATGATATACAAGGCAACTTAAAAATATAATTAGCTAGCAAAGTTATTTAAGGACAAATACAGAATTCCTTAAGGAAAAATCTCAATATTTAGTATTTTTTAAAAATATCAATAAGCAGGAGGAATGATAAAATATGTAATATGAAAGCAAAGGGAGAGAATCTGTAAATTAAAGGGTATGAACAGGAGAGGATAAAGGGTGGACTGACCAAAACTAAAGGCCTTATGAAAACCTAATACTAACCTTCTAGGCAAGATGTGCCCAGTGGTACCATTGATATACATGATGGTTTGTATATGCTTGGCCCAGGAAGTGGCACTATTTGGAGGTGTGGCCTTGTTGGAGCAGGTGTGGCCTTGTTGGAGTAGGAGCGTCACTGTAGGTGTGGGCTTTAAGACCCTACTTCTAGCTGTCTAGAATAGAGTCTTCCACTAGCGGCCTTCAGATGAAGATGTTGAACCCTCCATTCCGCCTGCACCAGGCCTGCCTCAGTGCTGCTACGCTCCTGTCTTGATGAAAATGGACTGAACCTGTGAACCTGTAAGCTGGCCCCAAGTAAATGTTGTCCTTATAAGAGTTGCCTGGGTCATGGTGTCTGCTCACAGAAATAAAACCCTGACTAAGACAAAATAGGATAACTAACTGCTTTCTTACATGGTTGAGGCATTTACCACGTGAGAGAAATTATGTTTAGCATTGTAATCCAAAATCAAAAGGCTATAATTAAGGATGTCACAGACCCTTAGGTGGAATCTGCTACTGTCATTTTACTAAATGGTCATGTGATCAAATTGCATCCTAATCTTTTTCTTTGTTTGTTGAATGTTTCATTGGTTCTGTGTGAATTTCACACCATGCACCACAATCCCACTCATCTCCCCTTGTACCTGTCCTCCACTGTTGCCATCTCTGTACCAGCAGAGAGAAGAAAAGAAAAATCTCATTGTGAAAGCTGTAGTGTGTCACAATCTACTCTACAGCATACCCTTTGGTCTACATTTCTTTCTTGCAAATGTTCATTGCAATGACTCGTTGGTCTGCTATGAGGCCTCTGGCTTCTGCTACCCTATCGATACTGGCACCTCACTTGGACTCCTCTTGGATATCCTGTTGTTGCTGTGTGTCATGGAGACCCTGTAGTTTTGGATCCAACCCCTTCATGCACTCCAGCATTTCGTCATTGGCCCTGTGTCTGGGCCTGAGAGATATCTGAGTTCGTGAGTCTACCAGCTCTCCACTCTCATGTTCTTAGGGCCAGCTCACCTGCAACCCCCACATCCAGGACAAGCTCTACGGTGTTGTCCAGGCAAGGTGCAGAGCCTGAACTTCATAGTGCATAGTGCTACACAGTTAGTGAGGGGCAGGGTCAGCTCTCCTGGCCTCATGCCTCCAGGTCTACCTTTCCCATGAAGCTCAGGTTGGGGGTCTGGTCAACCCTGCACAGCCCTCAGACATCAGCATGTCCTCAGGCAACAGCATCCCAGACCAGAGAAGCCTGCTGGGCCTTTGGTAGTAACAGGTTCCTGTTACTGTAGGGCCATGGATCCAGACATGGTCCCTAATGGCAGCATAGGTCAGGACCCCACCATGGCCATCACTACTTTTGTACTGTTCACAGAATATTGACCCAATATTCACAATCATGTGAGCTAAGAAGGCAGACTACCACCAACTAACCAAAAGAAACATGAGCATGAGACAGAACAAGGCAGCTCCAAACAGCCTCAAAATTAACAGATTAAGTATGTAAAAGTACAAGATGCTGCAGTGAATCAGGAAAAAAAATATTAAAGTCCAGAGATTTTGGCTCATCCTCTAATTATAGGCAGGACAATGGACAAATATGTTAACTGCATAGTGTCTAAAGTTATTACTCAAACAGAAAGGGAAAGAAGATGTATACCAGTTACTCATTTTATGTCACCAACACTGCAACAGTTACTGTAATAGTTTGAATATACATGGCCCAGGGAGTGGCACTATTAGGAGGTGAGGCCTTGTTAGAGGAAGAATGTCATTGTAGGGGTAGGCTTGAGACCCTCCGTCAAGCTGTTTGAAAGCCAGTCTTCTCCTATTTGCCTTTGGAACAAGATGTAGAACTTTCAGTTCCTCCAGTGCATGTCTGCCTGCCTGGACACTGACATCCTTCCTCCTATGATATAACAGACTGAATCTCTGAACCTGTAAGCCAGCCCCAAATAAATTTGTCTTTTATAAGAGTTATTTTGGTCTTGGTGTCTCTTCACAGCAATGAAACCCTAAGAAATTACCAGCAGAAGTGAACCAAGGATTGTGAAGGGTATCACAATGAGTTGCCAAGGGACTGAACTCTCTTAAATAAAAAAAAAAAAAAAAAAAAAAAGGCAAGGAAATCATCACCACAAAAAGAGCACATCTCAAAACTAATTACAATTTTGTGTATCATGGAAACAAGGGGATATTTTGCAAAAGTCCATGACTAAACTGACTAAATATGTGCTTTCAAAATTGTAGATTTCTGCCTAAAATGTACCTGGTGTAGAAATCCTACATGTATGAAGTTTCACAGGATGCTGAACTTTTTCAGCTTTGGCCTTGTGTCCTGAGTCCTTCCAACTCAGCCATGAAGGAGCTGGATGACAGGCATGTACTATCTCCCAGTTCCGCAGAATCAAAGTGCATACGTCAGAGAGCACCGGGGGCACAGACACAATCCAAGTACAAGAACCCAAACTGGAGCATGCAGTCCACCAAGAGAGCGTAACTGAGGATGGAGAGGAAGGAAAGGAGAGGAAGGTGTTCTTGAGAACTAGTAGGGAATAATGGCTGGTCTGCATATGATTTGTATACCACCCCATCCTTAAAGAGCCCTAGAAGTCCATAAGTTTTTCCATAAGTTCTATTTTTCTCTACACAATACTAAACATCTTTGTGTGTCTGAGGTGTTCCAAATGGTAAAGTCAAGCCATCAATTATCACTAAATCAAATAAGTTAAGTTTCCCACCTTAGAGTTCAACTCTGACAGTGTGCGTTGAATGAGCAGAAAAGGAGAAAAGTGAGACTTCTCTTGTTTTCACTATTAAACATAATTCTTCATTTACATTTTAGAAAATGCACAGTGTGGTTTACCCATTCCCATCCCCACTACCCTATCTCATGCCCTCTCTCTTCCTCTTCGATTCTCTTCCCAGAGGAAATTTCCTCTTCTGAGTAACGACTGTTGTTGCCTTGTTACATTAGATGTTGGGGATATTTAAGACAATTATACCTTCTTCTAGAGTGAGAGTATCATTTCTAGGGCATACTTTTCATTTTCATTTTATCTTCTAGAACATTTGGTGTTTCTTCAGCCTCTAGCTTCTCTGTTATTTTTAAAGGTTTCTGAATTTTTCTTGGTAGATAAAAACAAAAGTAAAAACAAACCGAAACCTCTCTTAAGGATTCTCAAATGTGACAGAATGCTTCTCTTCTCACTGGACCATTTAGTAAAATGACAGTAGCAGATTCCACCTTAGGGTCTATGACATCCTTAATTATAGCCTTTTGATTTTGGATTACAATGATAAACATAATTTCTCTCACGTGGTAAATGCCTCAACCACATAAGAAAGCAGTTAGTTATCCTATTTTGTCTTAGTCAGGGTTTTATTTCTGTGAGCAGACACCATGACCCAGGCAACTCTTTTTTTTTTTTGATACTTTATTTACATTTCCAATGTTTTCCCCTTTCTAGGTCTCCTCTTTGGATACCACCTATCCCTTTCCCCTTCCCCGTCTCTATGAGGGAATTCCACCTCCCACCTACGCGCCCGCCCACTCCCATATTACCACCTTGACATTCCCCTTTACTGGGGTCTCTCCTCCCCCTGATGGCCAACAAGGCCCTCCTCTGCCACATATGTGGTCCGACCCATGGGTCCCTCCATGTGTATTCTTTGGTTGGTGGTCCAGGCTCCAGGAGACCGGGGG
>CM052700.1:16050208-16099281 GCA_028551405.1 Uromys caudimaculatus
TTCATTTTGCCAACTTCTAGCTAGCCTTTAGTCGTCACTCTTAGCCTTTATTCACTGCCGCCTGCAATATTTCCTCCTCTTTCACAATCTACTCATATTCTCACCAAGAGGCTATGCCACCTGCGTCTTACATGACCAGTTCCGGTCTTACATTGTTCGTTTTGTTGACTTAAAAAATACTTTTAAATTTTCTATTGTATGTAATGTGTGTAAACATATGTATGCCATGAGGTATGTGTCGGGGTCAGAGGATAACTTTAGGGAGTTAATTCTTTTCCACTAGCATAGGTTCTAATGACCAAATTCACAGAGGTCATCAAGTTTTTGTGGCTAGTGCTTTTACCCACTGATACATCTTACAGGTCCCCTTTATGGTCTGTAACCCCTGATATCTTTGAGTTACCACTCAAGTCTGCAATGGTCATGTACCCAAGGTCCCTGGAAATAGCTCACAGACATTAACTCAACAGTGTAAGCAAAGGTCTTTCAGTGCAGTGTGGATGCTTCCAGAATACACACACACACACACACACACACAGAGTTGGAAATGGGAAGTGGGGGTGTAGGAGCTATATTGCTGAAGAAAGTGACCAACACTTCAGTGTCCCGGGTGCAGGCAGATGCTTGTGTTGTCTAAGTTTTTCAAAGGAAAAATTTTAAAAGTCAGCTGATTTACTTAGGGATATCTTATAGCTAACTTCAGGCCTATAAATGAAGCCTATTGAATGCACAGAATATGGATACAATGTGGACCCAGATATGCCTAGGCTTTACCTTGCCACCATGCATGAGTCTGGTAGCTAGTGGTATGTGAGTGGAAACACCAACTGGGCTCCTATGATTTCATATAAGTCCCACGACTCTCATGCTTTGACCACAGTAAAATAGAAGAGCCAGTTCTCTTCAGGTTTGCTGTGAAAGTTAAATAAAATGCACAAATAGCCTTTTGTTTTGTTGCATTTGAAACAAGGTCTCCCTATGTATCCCTGGCTGACCTGGAACTCACTATGTAAACCTGGTTGACCTCAAACTCATCTAGATCACCTGCTTCTGTCTCCCAAGTTGTTGTCCTAGCCCGCAGCCCCAAGGGATGATCCTTGGGGCTAGGGAGTAGGAAGGAACGGAATCAACAACACAGACTCCAAAGTCAGGTGGGAAACAGAAACAGACTCGTTTATTGCAGGATTGGGGTGTTTGTTTATATCCTCCACCCAAGCCCCACTGGTCCATGACCACTTGCCCCTTGTCCAGGTCATGCTCTCTGTCATCATGTGTCTCCATGTGCCAGGCAGATCTTAAAGTTGTAAAATGTAGATGCAGCTATTGCCCATGCATGGGCCATAATGAGCTGCCAGTCAGGGTATGCAGACTCATCCCTCCTATACCAAGTGATGGGGTTAAAGATTGAGCCAAGCCCAGCTTCACAATGTTTTCAATCATAACCTGACAAATGGATAGTAAGTTGCATCCAACATTCAACATTATTATTGGATGTCCAAGACTCCAGTCTTTCCTTAGCATATAATTTTGAGCAAAACACTGACTCTTCGAGCCTGTATTTTCACATGGACATCAAGAGTGTGTCACCTACTTCCTAGGTTTAGAGTAATTACAATAAGAAATGTAGACAGAAGCTCTTAGATTTCAAGAGGACTTTTTCTTTCAGCATACTAGACTCCAGAAGCTTCTCTAAGAGGATGAGCTATGTTTTCTGTCAAAACTTATCAGAGTGCAGGTGTTTGGAAACACAGACAGGGAGAGTATCTGAATAACAGTGAGGAACTGAGAGATCTGCTGTTAATTCCAGCTGGCAAAAATAAGACCACTACCACTGTGTTAAGCCAAATTTGAAGCAAATGTTATTAAAATACTGATAAGGATGAGATATGATGGCCACCATAGCAAGGGTTCTCAGAAAATGACCACAAACTATATAAAGGCAAAACCCACAAGGCTAAGTACTTCCTGGCTTTGTCCACTGGGGGCAATCACACATCTTGACGTCCTTCCTGTCTAAATACCTTCTGTCTCCATGTTATCAAGCACAAAGGCAAACCTTTGTTTATAGACATGAAAAAGTCCTCCTGAGGCTGGACCACCAACTAAAGAATACACATGGAGGGACCCATGGCTCCGACCACATATGTGGCAGAGGAGGGCCCTGTTGGCCATCAGGGGGAGGAGAGGTCCTTGGGTCTGAGGGTGTTAGAGGCCCCAGGAAAGGGGAATGTCAAGGTGGGAAGACGGGAGTGGGTGGGCGGGTGGGTGGGAGGTGGAATACCCTCATAGAGGTGGGAGAGGGGGAAGGGATAGGGGGTTTCCAAAGAGGAGACCTGGAAAGGGGGAAACATTAGAAATGTAAATAAAGTACCAAAAAATAAAAATAAAATTAAAAAAGAAAAAAAAAAGGGGGGCTCATTATCTTACCTAATAGCTCAGAACATTCCAGGAAGTTCTCTATCCTTGAGTAAGTGGGGTTTACACGTTAGAGCAATTTTTGCTTTATAGATCTCCTAACATAACTTTAGCCCTCACACTACAGCAGTGAGCCACTGCTGCTCTAGAAAATGCACATTCTCAGCCTCGGATTCCAGGGTTTATGTCACACAGCCCCCGGAAGTATTAACAGTGCTGGGACCTTTTTGCATCCTCATCTCTGCTGAGAGAATGCCATCCTTACCACAGGGGCTAAGCACATGCACAGGGCACCTCTTTGTGCTCTCTGCATATTGTTTGCCCCCTCTAACATCATGCAAAGACTGTGAGCAAGAGCTCCAGAGCTGTTTGTTCATTACTGTGACCAAAGTATGAACAGGAGACGGGGTGCCTACCAGTGCACTTGATGAAGGAGAAGGGTAGTTAACAGAAACTGAACACAGAATGGGTGACTTTTATGGTTCTGTATAAAACCAGGAGGATGCCTATAACTATAAAGCCAAAGGGCAGCAGCTTCCTCTGAGCTACATACAACTAAGCTCTGAACTAGAGAAATGTAAGCTGTTAAGGAGCACAGTTATCACTGACTGACATTCCTACTGTGCTTTTTTGACCAAAGGGCAGCACAAAACAGGAAGTACTGAACTTAACCAGATAATAAAAGATAGGTGAGAAGCTTGAAGATTTTGTTTTCCTGAAGTTTTTCTTCTAAATTTATTTTTGTGGGGGAAAAAAAAATACCTGAGCATATACACACAAATACATATTCATTTCCCTGGCTGCTTTGCAGTAAAAACCTTTATGTGTGAAACCACAACTGCCCACCCCTTTATGTTGAGGCAGACACAATCTGAATCCCACATTCAAACCTTCCCGTCAGACCCTCAGACCTCAGTGCCATCAGTGCACAGCTGCAAGCTGCTCTTCCTGCCCCAGGCTGAGGAGAGGGACACCTGGAGTAGCCACCAGCCTGAGGAAAGAAAGGATGGCTGACTCGCTTGCTTCACAGGGAGGAGTGGCTGGTCCTGGCCAGTGTCCCACCTCTTGGTACTTCTGTCTTAAGGTGGAACTTTCACAGCACTTGAAATATGATAAACTTCATGGCTCTTAAGAAAACCACCAAGAGCTCTATTTTGAAATTTCCTGTGCCGAAAACCACCCCATGTGTCCCCAAATTTATAATCACAGCTGTTCTAATACTTTGCATTATCATCTGAGCCTAAAGCACTGAGACTGAGTGAATTAGAAAGATGCTTCTGGAACTCAGTAAGAATAATGGAGCCTTAAGAAGGGTTTCAGGTATATTAGGGCTCTGTGTCACTCAGGGATAAAATCCACTTACAGATTATAAGAGAAAAAGGGGCTAGGGAGATGGACAGGTGGTTAAGGTAGCTGCTCTTCCAGAGGACTTGAGTTTGGATCCCAGCACCCACATGAGGACAATTCTAGTCCTAAGAGATCCAATACCCTCTTCTGCCTCTGCAGGTACCAGGCATACAAAACATACATGCAAGCTGAACACTCAAACAAGCAAAATGAGCCAACAAAAAAAATTAAGAGAAAAAACAGTTAAATACTGTTTCATATCTAAGTTTTACTTCTCCAGTCCATGTTCTCTCCATATCACAGTTCAGAGAACTGAGGCCATGCACACACTCAAGACTTTGATCAGTCTCTCAACGCCACTGCTCATCATCTGTGGAGTCTGTAGGTTCGGCTCATCTCTCCTACAGCATTGTGCATTTTGAGACAGGGTTCCATGAAGCTTAAGGTAGCCTAGAGCGGACTATGTTGACAAGCACTGAACTGCTGACCCTTCAGCATCTTCTTCCTAACCCTGGGATTAAGCTGGGTCCCCATGGCCAGCTCTCAAGTAGCTCTTTTACCATAGTTATTTTTCTTATTTTGAAGGGATGTCTTAATCTGGTTCATTATCTATTAAAGATATGATTATTAAAACACTCTCGGGGATTAGAGATGAATTTCAAGAGGAACAGTCCTCTCAGTTCCCAGTTCTTGTACATCTAAAGCAATGACAAAAGAGTCTAATAACAGGATACTGAAAACAATTTCAGCAGTCTTTCATATTCCTATTGAAAATGTTCAAAGACCCAGCTTGGCATTGATTGCTCTCTTGCCTGCACTCTTATCTGCAAGTAGAGGGAGGACCCTGCAAAGTAAAAATGAAACATGTTCCGATCAGTAAGGAATAGGGAGGGCGAGCTTGCCGAAAACCACAATCTTCACCAGTTCTCTTTACTGTGCTGTGTACTGCTTTGACTACACAGTTAAAATGTGTGTGTGTGTGTGTGTGTGTGTGTGTGTGTGTGTGTGTGTGTGTGTGTATGTATATATATATATATATATATATATATATATATATATATATATATATATATATATATATATATATATATGAAATTGTCAATGAAAAATTTAATCGATGTTTAAAAATTCACACACACACCCCCAAAATGCTAACAAATGAAATAAATGTTAACACACTGTAGAAGAGACTGCTGGATGCACTGGATCCCATAAAATGGGAGGTGACTCACAGAATGAGCACTTGGAAGAGGTGATTATTATATAGCAAGAGACGTCTTTACTATATGGTAAAGGGGAACATGTGCCTGCTGACAAAGTCCAGAAAAAGCACCTCCTCAAGCAAAACTACCATCATACAATACTGTTCTAAAGAGTAGTCTATTGCCAGCCTAAAATCAATAAGAGGCAACTCAAACAAAGTGAGAGAAAAGTAGCAGAAAGCTGGGCATGGTGGTATACAACTTTAGTGGTAACCTGAGGAGACAGAGGCAGGCAGATCTCTGTAAGTTAGAGACAAGCCTGGTCTACAAAGAGCTCAAAGAAAGCAAGAAAAGAGGAGGAAGAACAGGTAGAGGAGGAAGAGAATTACACCAATATCAGTGTTAGCAGAGATAACAAGAGATGAGTGGTAGAAATTCCAAAGGACCTGGGAAAGACACATGACCTGTTTCCAATGAGTCTAAAAATAGGCATGCACACTATAGATAGCTAAGACAAAATTTCGTATGACTTTGTAAAGCTTAACTCAGCTCCTACACATATGTGTACACACATGCATAAGAATAAGATAGGCCAAATGTGGGGTGCTGACTGTGCTTCTCCATCAACTTAGGAAAATATTTAAATGTATAGTATCCCAAAAGGGCTTGTGATAAAGTTAAAAACACAAACAAAAACAAAACAAAAAACCCTCAGTCAGTGTCACAAAAGTAAGTCCAATGAAGTACAGAAGCGGAAGAGTGACAGAGTGACTCTGTGGCACCTTCAACAGCTGGGATTTGGCTGTGTACTTCCAGCTGAGAGGGCTCTGCCCTAAGCTCTATCAACCAGAACCACTTACTGTTCTTAATGCAAGTCACTGATTCAGCCGCAAAAACAAACAACTATTCTACATCCAGGCTTTGGTACATTTTATTAGAGCAAAATTTCAACAAAAAGTGGCTTTTATTTACAGAATCAATTATATATAGAAACTGTCTATTCCATGTGGAGCCAAGAAATGAAAACCATGTAACCTGTTTTTTTTTTTCATATATTGTTTATATACAAAAGTTTCACATTCATAAAAATCCCAAAATTGTCAATAGAAAACCCTTCCTTTAATTAAATATATAAATAACCTCAAAAACATACAATTCAAATTGGCTTAATCTTGAAGTGTAGACCAATGAGGCTGAACACTAAGCATTTCAAGTCTTGTACCAAATAATAAAATACACGGAGGCCTTCGGGATCCCTAAAATTTAAAAAAAGTAAAAGTTATCTTTTGTTCCCTATGAAACATAATCTTATAAATTCCTGAAGCAAAACAAAACTCTTGTACCAATTAAGCTTATAGATTTAAGGAAAAAGAAATACTCTTGCTGACAGGTACAGTGAACAAGCTAACAGCTAACACTTCTCTCTTCCTATAAGGAAGAATACAGTTCCCCAGCACTCACTGCTCTCTGAAGAGAAGTGCACCCACTTAGAAACCCAGCAGAGTACAGAGGCCACACCCTCACCAACTCTAAGAATATATTTACAGGTTTAAACAATGGCTGTTTTTTGTAAACAGATGTACAATAATTATTATGCACTCATTCCTTTGCCCTTCTTGAATACTTATTTGAAGCACCTAGTGTGTCCTGGGCACTAGGCTTACCCTGCACCTTATACTCAAGCAAGTTCTGATTTAGGGCAACAGGAAGTAATGGAAGCATCATGGGGACATTTCGAGGGAAGGAGCATGAAGAAGTAACTCAATGATTAAGAACCTAAGGACACAGAGGTGGCTCACACGTTCCTACTGTTCTTCTCATGATGATATAATATTGGCCCAAAGAAGCTGATAAATCCAAACAGTTCCTTTCCATTTTCTGACATCATAGCACGGCTTTTTAATTCAAAACAACCAACAAAAGTGAGGCACTATCATGCATACTGCTGAACTGAGTGTGTTAGACAGTGAGATATTCCATTAACTTCTCTGACAGACAAGAAAACAAGTGTTTAATTACTTAAAAGTCTGAACACTAAACTGCCTTGGCTAACAGCCGGCAGCTCTGACAGGAACTTCACTAATGAGTCAAATCAGCTCAGCCATATACTTACTTTGACTGATTTACATCAATAAGAGAACCTATTTTTGATGTGGTGAAAGAAATGTGTTCATCCCCAATTACGATTTCAAGTTCCTGGAAACAAAACAGTAGAGAAATGTCATCAATAAAAAAAAAAAAAAAAAAGCCTACCCCAAAAACCTCTATATTCATGCTACAAAAAGTACAAACTTTCCAGAACTTAATAGAGGGAAAGAAATTGAATCTTAGGCAAGCCCGGTGACATGTTTATAATCCCAGCACTCCAGAAGCAAGGCAGAAG
The DNA here is from genome assembly GCA_028551405.1 of Uromys caudimaculatus. Classification (NCBI taxonomy): domain Eukaryota; kingdom Metazoa; phylum Chordata; class Mammalia; order Rodentia; family Muridae; genus Uromys; species Uromys caudimaculatus. The sequence continues at coordinate 16,057,556 of CM052700.1, forward strand.
AACTTCTCAAGTCTAACGGTCAGCCTGCTCTACAGAGAAAGTTCCAGACCAGTCAGGGTTACACAGAGAGACTCTCTCCAAAAACCAAAAGAAACTGAATTTGCTAACAGAATTCTCTTAATGTAACCTCCTCGACTGTTCACAACCAATGGCCTCAGTTTCAGGACCAACCCAGAACTCTTTGCTAGAGCCATTATAAAAAAGGGGCTCAAACAAAACAACACAGAAATGTTTCTTGTGATGTTGATAAACATGAGAGCTGTGATATAAATGATTATATAATATAAATCCATTTAAAATATCACAAAATGTATTTTCTCTTTATGTACGTTTCTGCAAATATATGACATTAACAGTAGCCACACCTTTAGCACCGGCCATGCATCAGGCCCGACTGCGAAGAGATTACAAATGCTCTCTGCAGTCCCTAAAATACCTTTCCAAGATTATAGTCTTTACTAGCCTTATTTCACAGATGAACAATCCTAAACTCATAAAGCATAGAGCATGCAATTGTATCAATAGCCAGGAGTAATCCTGGCTCTCCATAACAGTAAGGTTCCTACTTAGAGACTAATACTCTCTGAAACTCAATGAAAACTAGAACTTATAAAACAATGCAATATAATCTAATTACTCCAGTATCATTATCGTCATACAAATTTATCTGTACTACTTATCCAGAAATCTAAAGCTAATGAAGGGACTGCGTATTCAGTGAATGTTTACACTAAATTATCAAGCAGATGCTATTAAAGACAGTCCTAGCTATTTAATCAAAAGGCCTAACTATGCACTTCATGAGATACAGCCAACTGAGAATTAGCTAAGATTCTCTCATAATCACAAAAGGCTTGGTTTAATTATCCACCAGCAGTGTCTGAAGTATACAGACTTCTCCCTCATGGAGAACACATCACCACTGCACAGATATGAGCACTGGCTCTCCCCAGATGAGAATATTTTTATACATAATTCAACCTTCTCTATATCTCAATTTATTTTTCTAGAATTAATGTTAAGAAATGTTACTAAGGCAAAGACAAATAGAAAATATCAACAATTTCTGATGTGTATTACAAAACCACCTTCTGAAAGAGTAAACCCACTTATTAACGCCGACGAATCTGCAGTCACACCCTCACTGTAGGAGCAGGTTTAATAGTTTCAGAACACCCCCTGTTCTTTGTGGACACATGCCCTGGGACTACCATGCTAACAGCGGTATTCCTGTAACTCGGATTCCTGCAGGACACAGACCACTGCCTCTGTTTCCCTATGCCATGCTCCGCACTGTGTTCCTGCCACACAATAGTTTCCTTACTGCTGCACTCAGCATGTATTTGCTCTCCTATAGATCGCTCTTCTAGTCAGCAGAGCGGCTGATATAAAGTACAGTCCTCAGGAACCCACAAAAGTGAGATTCAATGTCTCTTTCTCTCAACCTTAGATCTCATTTCTCCACGAGTTGAAAAGTCCTAATTCAGAAACCAAACTGTCTATACAGAGTGAAATTGGGCCTGCTGGGTTCTTTGGGAGCACTTTGAGAAACATCAATTATTCTGAAGGGGATATAAGATGCGAACACAAAGGTCCACTTAAAAAAAATCCATCAGGTCTCTCTCTAGGGCACTCAAATTTTGAAAGATAAAAAACTGGGCAAAGTAAATTGCTACACTCAATGAGAAGAACCATAACTCTCAAATTTAGCTAGCAATGCTGTACTTACTTACAATAGGAATAATTAATAATAATAGCTCATTTATAATAAATAATTCATAAGTGTCAAAATATCCTAACTTTGGCTGGACAAGCTGGAGAAAAGATGTAGAATACTGTCTAAATTTAGAGCTAAGCACTAACACCAGTAGCAGTTGGAGGAAGTGAAGAAAACAAAGCTAAGCAAGGGCTGGGCGGTGTAACCTGGCTGGAGTATTGGCTTGCCTGGCATGTATGAACCTTGACTCCAATCTCCAATACCAAAATAAAATAGTTTATGAAGAAAATGAAGTTATATAATCAAAGTTTCAATAAGAAACCATCCTGAAAACACAGTAATTACATTACCAACTTAGACTCTATCCACTGAAAGACTCACTGGACACAGACCTGCCGGCCAACCCTGTCAGGGGGCGGCCACAGAGCGTCGTCCTCTTTTGTAATTTCACTGTCGTCAATAATTCTCTTCAGTTCTTCCATTACACTCTTGTGAACATAGGCCTGAAAATCAGTTACAATAAAATCTTTGAATGCCTGTCTGTCTTCCCATGGTTCAGCAATATATAATAAAAGCAAGTTACAAGTCCTAAATATCCAAACAGAATAGGAGTGAAAACTGAATGAGATCCCAAAGCTACAGAATGAAATTCACCCTTCTCACAAATGCTACTCTTTCTACACCTTGCCCTTTACCACACTGTGCTGTCTTCTCACACTAGCTGCTTTGAGGTCCTATATTCCACCGGGGTAGTGCCGGCAATGGGCAGCTCACAGTTACAGGGCCAGTATTAGGGCTGTAGAGTGAGGGCACAACACAAGCACACATGAGCTAGCACTTGAAGCCCAGCCTAACTTCTGCCCCTTTCATTTAAAATGTACACTTCATGAAATGAATTAAATGATATGGGGTTATAAGTATTAAGGTTGACTCTTTTGTTAAAAACTGCTAAAACGAGAACCACCAAGATGACTCAGTGGGTAAAGGCAGCCAAGAAAAAGGACCTGCATTCAATTACTAGAACCCATATAGGATGAGAAAACCAATTTCTTCCAGCTGTTCTTCGATTTCTACCACGCATACTATGTTACATGTGCCCCCCCATACAAACACACAATAAAAAAATTTTTAAAAATGCTATAACCATATGTAATTAAAATAGAAACCTTTCAATCTATAAATTAGTTTCTTCTTGAAAGAGATCCTCGAAATAACTTCAATTAACACAGACAAGATAAATGAACAAAATGTAAAAAAATTAGACATTTAAAAAGAAGTTAGCCAGAGGCAGGTGGATCTCTGAGTTCAGGGCCAATCCGGTTGGTCTACACTGTGAGTTCCAAGACAGCCAGAGCTACAAAGTGAGACCATGTCTCAAAAAAAAAAAAAAAAAAACAAAAAAAAAAAAAAACAAAGAAAGAAAGAGAGGGAGAGAGAGAGAGATAAAGAGAGAGGAGAGAGAGAGAGAGGGAGAACGAACAGAACTTGCCTCTTTTCTGATCATCACGTCATTTTTATAATTGCTGTTGTTGGCATATCTAAGCTTCCCTGTGTGGAGAGAAAGAACAGCATGAGTAATTTTAAAGGTAAAGACAATTTCATAATCCTACTTTTATTAGTATATCTACTTTCCTCATGTAAGATCAATGCTAAATACTCAATAAACATAAAAGCAAGCTAGTATTTTTTAAAATATTCCATACCTTCAACATAAAATAGGTCAGGTTTGTTAAGGTCTGTTTGCTTTCCTTCCTTCCTTCCTCCCTTTCCTTCCTTCGAAACAAGATCTCACTGTGTAACGAGGTTGGCAGCCTTGAACACACAGGGATCTATCCATCTGCCTCTGTCTCCTATGTTTGGGGATTAAAGTTGTGCACAATAAACAGTTTTATTTTCTTAATCTAGTCCTGACCCACAGTGACTGTGTCGAAGCACTAAGTACTCTCTTCAGTATGATGTGTTAGTGCTACGTGCTATACTTACAACATTTCATCTGATCTCTAAAGGAATTCTAAGATCAGGTTTCACTTTCTCACCTCCTCACAGAGGATAAAATCAAGTTAAGCAACTTGCTCAGGGTCACACAGTCTCAAAAGGTCTGTTTTGCATCAACTCTTTCTCTACTGTTCCAAAATGTTCTCTTAATTCTTTTCCTTCATATTAGTGTATATGGATAAGATTAAAAAAATTTAAACTAGGAAGCATACAAACGATGTGAACTGCCAGTTTGTTGGCTGATTTATTTCAGCCCATCCTTCATGACCTTTGCAGCCCCTGGTGTGTGCTTCCCTGCATGGCCAGTCAGTCAGGTGCTCTGATAATGTCTTTCTCATCTGCTAAACTGACAGGCAACTGTACTGGGGTGTACCCCTCAGGAACTGTAGATTTTGTGGTTCATTATTTTCCACATAAGTGAAACAATGCAGTGTCAGAGATGCATGAGAACCAATCCTTACAGAATATTCCCCTGATAATACTGGAGTTCTTAATTTGTGTGAGTCGGGGTGATAAGGACAAGCCGGTACTGTTCAAAGGCAAAAGGAACAAGAACAGAATTACGAGAGGAATACATTTTAAAAGCAAATAAAATAAAAAGGTAAAACTAGTGCTGGAGAGATGGCTCAGAGGTCAAGAGCACAGTCTGCTCTTCCAGAAGTCCTGAGTTCAATTCCTGGCAACCACGTGGTGGCTCATAACCATTTATAATGAGATCTAGTGCCCTCTTCTGGCCTGCAAATGTACATGCCAGTAGAATGCTGTATATATAACAAATAAATCTTAAAAAAAAAAAAGAAAAAAGAAAAAAGAAAAAGAAAGAAAGAGAGAGAGAGAAAGAAAAAGAAAACTAAAAGGCCACCGCCACAGCAAAATTTGGGAAACAAGGGTGAAGTTATTAAGTTTCTAAATAACAGCAAGACATTGACTGCTATGTTGACCTCTTCCTAAATGCTTGAAACCTTATGGAATACATGATCCTTTCCTTGCCTTTCAAAGAACCTTGTGCAAAGCATGCATTAAGCACTTAAATACTGTCCTATGGTAGGTTAAAGGTTTGTCTCCCAAGTACCTTCAGGTACACAGGGATGTCCAAAGACAGAAATGCCTTACACTACACAGGTGGGGGCTTCAACAAATCCCTGATCATTCTGCTCTCCTCTGGTTTTTCTCTCACCCAGAAGCCAAGAAGGTTTCTTGGTTTTATCTCAATCAAGTGTCTCATCTTCCAGGGGAAGCTTCTTTTTCGAAGGGAAATCTTTGTGAGGGGGCAAGGTTTGTCTGTGTAGCTCTGGCTGTTCTCAAACTCCATCTGCCTGCCTCTGCCTCCACGGTCCTAGGATTAAAGACTCAGGGAAAACTTTTGCTTTTTGAGGTCTGATCTTAAACACTTATTGTTTACCAGACTCAGACTCAGAAGTAGAAGCGCTCATCAAGGACAGCCTGTGTCTCTTGGAAAGCTGTTCCTGGTATTTTTCTTTAGCTCCATTCTCTAGGCCAAACACTGAGCTTATTCTGCTACCTTATTTTTCTTAGTGTGTTGTTTCTTCAGAGCAATTCACTGGAGTTGGCAGTGTTCTAGGACATGTGAAGTGACTAGATGCTGGATCTTGGGTGCTTTCTTCCTGGATTTTTTACAGTCTTTGTTTAAGGGCTTTTCAATAACATACTAGCAGACATCATCTTCTTTAGAGTTATTGAAATGCTTCAGGATCCTGCTAGCTCTTTGGGACCAAGTACAGAGGGACAGAGGCTCAGTCCAGCAATATCATTATTTTTTACAATAACCAATTTGGAAGCACTCAGATTGACATCCATAATATATCTAGAACAGACCTGCACTTGTCTCCGGCCCTCCTTGGTCTATAGAAATATCCCCTTACTCAACAGCAGGTGCACTCTGCACTGGGCCAAGAAGTCTTGTTTTGTGGGAAAACCCTGTTTGTCATACTCAGTCCTTGTTTGTGATTAGGACCACACAACCCTCCCCCTCTTTGCTCAGAGCATCAGTAGATACCTCTGTGGCCATTTGCTTCTCGGAGAAAGTACAAAGTTTGTGTTCATCCTCCACTTGAAAGAGTTCTGACAGCTGGTGGCTAGGAAGGAGATATTCAGATTCATCTAGACAGGGCTGACCAACTGCCTAGAAGGCGTCACAAAAAGGGCTTCTAGGAGCATTTCACTGACTCCCTTACCTTTGTCCATCATCCATTGGTGAAGAATTGTATTTCGGGCCTGACACATATCACACTCCTGTGTTCAGACACGGGTTCCTCCCCTACAAAGCAGCCTTAACACATAAAGTGAATGAATGAGTAGGCCAAACAGGTCGCCTAAAGATCCCAAGCATCCTCTGGAGTATGTCTTGATAATTCTGTTAACACTCCCAAAGCACAGGTTCTCTGCTCTAAGTTACCGATTCCTGTATGTTCAACTTTCCTGACAGTGGCAGGATCCGCTTTTCTGAATTACTTTACAGCATTTTTTTCCTCTCACAAACACATCCCATGCCTGCTCTAACAAACACAGCTCAAGACTGCTACACAAGCAAACTCTTCCAATGTTGGAATGAAACCCTTTAAGCCCTTCTGGGAGTCTGGGGCGTGGTGACACGCCAGTCATCCCAGGATCCCAGAGGCTGAAGCAGAAAGATCGTGACTTCGAGGTCAGCCTGGACTACAGACAAGACCCTGCCTCAAACTAAACAAGTAAATTGAAATAAAGAAGAAAGGCGGGAAAACAAAAAACAAACCACAGAAACCCGCTCCCTGGGCGGCTCACCCTCCCTCGCAGCCCTTCCGCCGCTCACCGTCCGGCCGAAACTCGAACTCCAAAAACTCGTGCCCAAACTTGCCCTTGTGCCCGACGTAGTAGCGCAGGTAGAAATCACTACCCATAGCCATTTTGGCCCCCGGTAAAGCCCGCTATACCTCCGGGCCAACGTGCCGCCGGCGCGGGGTAGTGACGTCACGGGCTCAGGCAAAGAGCGTCACCGAAGGCGCGTTTCCCCCGGTAGCGAACCAAAGCCGCTAAAACCGCAGATAAAGGGACAGACCCTGGATCCGCTTCACCACCATCTCGAGCGTTTTGGGGTCTTTCTTTCTTTCTTTCTTTCTTTCTTTCTTTCTTTCTTTCTTTCTTTCTTTCTTTCTTTCTTTCTTTCTTTTTTGAAAAGATTTTTATATGCTTCGATTTTTATTTTTTAACTCTTTGACGATTGTATACTCGTATATGATGAAATTTAGTTGCTCCCACCACGTTATCTTCTCTCATCCCTTCTCTCGCTGAACCACTCTTACCAATAAGTCCTCCTGTACTTTTACGCCTTGCGTGTGTCTGGGTTGAGGGGAGGTTCACCGAGTTTAATAAGGGTTGCTTGCATGAGCGCGATGGTGGATACAAAGTCCCGGATTTCATTATGGCATTATATATTATTTTGGATGAACCTCACTCCATCCACCTCTCCCTAATCTACTGCCTTCAACCCTTCGGCCCGAGGTATACCCACTGCACTTTCTTGTTAAATGTATCCTGTTACCCTTCCCACTCCATTTCTTTAACCAACCCCCAGTATCCTCTCTGGTTTAATAACCTACACTCACTAGCACATAAATACACGCATATAAAAGCTAAAATCCCTACACAAGATTTGTCTTAATACTTTACGGTTACCGGTTACCTCACTATAATAATTGCCAGATTTGTCCATTTTCCTGCATATTTTATTTTATCTTAGCAAACAACAAATAGCTAGGGGTTTTGTTTCTTTGTTTTCTTCTCGCTATTTAAATGAGCTTGGAAGCTTGTAAACCACTTTTACTTTCTGGTTGCCCTGTGGTATGGGTGTGTCTTTTTCTGAGTTTTGAACTAAGGTTTACAAGCTGTACTTATCGTGAGTATCTCAGATCTCGAAGCACCTTGTAAAGTGGGTTGTGGCTCTACTTCCTGTAATTGGTGAAATGAGTAAAGATACATTTCCAGTGACAACCAGAGTACAATCCACCTGACTCCCTATGGATGCTTCACAGTATCCAGTAGCTAACAGCCTAGACTAAGACACAAAGTAAAATGAATCCCTCTGGTGAGAGTTTGATGTTCAAATAGCACATGAAACTGAAAGGTCCAGACAGTCATCATAGAAGAGTTTTTCATAGTATGATACAACTTGTGAGTCAGTAAGGATTAATAGTTAATAGCCTATGTGTTTGCAGGGATAGGCCACAATTCTCAACAGTTTAAATTGGAGAAGTACGGAACATTCCAGCGTGGCATGGTCTTGAAGAGCACAAAATGACAGTGAACTTGCACCCAGTCCACACCTTTCAAGTCCAATCACCTTTCTGTTAGCACCACTAAAGCTATTGGTTACTGATGGCCTTCTGTACTTATCCTAAGAAAAAGTTCAGTCTCAATACTGTCCCCGCCTAACCTTGGACAAGTCATTATCTCTCAACCTGTTTGATCATTAACTAACTAGATACACAGTGATCAACTGCCAAACATAGAACTAAGAAAATTAAATAGCATGTATATGATATGCTTTGAAATCTATGCAACATGGGTTTTAACAAGCCTTTCCTATGTGCCAGAGCATTATGGAAATTCGTTATAAAGCAATCAAACATTTACACCTTCAGAATGAAAAGAAAGCAAACATAAGGCAAATGTCAGCACAGGGAAGCAATTGGTATAGTTAAGAACATACACAATAAAACAGCTCTGTATGAAAAGGGCAAGTAGTTTTATTGTGGGTGGAGTTAGAAGTTTATAAACAAGGGTGTATTAAAGAAGACATATAAAAGGTGCTGTTTGAATTGACTTTTTGGTGAGCACATTTTGTGAATGTCCAGCAGTATAGACATGCGTTTCAAACAAAGGGTGCCTTAAAGTAAAGCAGAGAGCTGTGAATGTTTGTATTTGGAGAAAGCAAAAAAAAAAAAAAAAAAAAAAAAGAAACCAAACAAAAAAAACAAAAAAACAAAACCACAATGTCTACACCTGAAATCAATAAGTAGCTACAATATAGGCTTTGAGAAAGTGGAGTAACTGTCAAAGCAAGTTGAGGCAAGCTCTCTTTAGCCTTAATAGTTATGTAATTGTTAAATTTACGATCTCCTGTAGTAGGGTGGTAGACTGCTATTTAGGAAAATTACATTAGAAACATAAATCATTGCATCTTACCACTAGGATGCCCAACCCTTCCAATTTGCCCAGGTTTGAGGAGATGGTGGTGGTGGTGGTGGTGGTGGTGGTGGTGGTGGTGGTGGTGGTTATGTTGATGGAAAACTTCCAGTTTTAAAACCTCGAAGGATCTAATTTATTACCAGAATAATTCACAGAAACTTAAGCAGAGTGTTTTATAGCATCTGTGAAAATATCAGCTAAAATCCCTTTCACTGAATTCTCTGTGCATTTCTTTCAAATTTTTCACACATATACCAAGCTCATCTTCCTATCTACCTAAATGGAACTATAGATGTCAGGATTTAAGACTACTTAAACGCAGTGTGGAATACACACAGTATTAAGACTTTTATAAATTGGCCCACTTCGCTCTTGGTCCCCTACCATGGCCGATAAGTACAGATTTGTCCTCTAGAACTTACATATTTTTAGATAAAATAGAAAACTGTATTTATCTAACTCGTCATATTGTAGTCAAGATTGTACCAAAATAGGACCTTGTGAGATGGTAGACACCAGAGATGTGGGCAAGTGTTTTGTTTACTGAGCTCTTAAATGTGGCTAGTGAGACTGGGGAAACTTAATTTGGGGGAATTCTTAATTTTCATTCATTTAAATTAACGTTTAAATATCAGATGTGGTTAGTGTTTCTCATGTTGGTTAGCACAGCTGTGTAAGAGTTTCAGCTATCCGTAATCAGACTGGAGGTACTGAAAACATACTGTGAACATTTTCCTTTTTCCATTACTGTAGTTTCCAAATTCGGGTATAATTACATTGTCAGAGTTTACTTTTGAAAATAGAAGTCTTTACATTGCTCATGTGAAACTAAAGGACTGTGTCTGTCTTTGCCAACACTGTGGTCAACTTGACAGCACCTTGTGAAATTGTTTTGAAGTAGGTAGGAACCAAACCTTCCCAACTGTGATGGAAACTGAGGCTTGATGGTTTAATGGGCAATATTTGATGATAATTTTTTCCACACAAGTGTTTTATCTTTTCAGTTGTGTGGTGATGCATCCGTTTCTTTCATTTATGGTTGTGTTTTGCTTTTTGTTGAGGCAGGATCTCATGTAGTCAAGCTGGTCTTAAATCCCTGTCCTCGGGCTCAGGCTGACTGTGCTGGCACTACAACTGTGCACACCACCTCACTCCCCTTTTTAGATGTGGCTCTTCCTTGGAGTCGTTAATATTTTAATGGCTCTCCTGGGTTTCCCCCCGTGTATAGAATTCTCTTCTTTTGAACTCTTTTTATGTACCCTCTGCCTATCTACATCTTTTTGACAATTTACAGTGACCAAATCATTCCCTCTTCCAATTTTCAGAAACACTCTCTAACTGTATCCTAATAAACAAACAGATAATAACATTATATTTTCATTTTTTGTCAGTAATTTTTGTTGGTTTTATATGGTTACATAATAAAATGCCAGAGCTGTCTCTTTTAGTGAAATGAATCTGTGTAACAATTGTAGTTTGTTGTCTAATAGAACATACTAAAGTTGGTTCATTTTAAGAAGGAAAAGCCAAAGTATGGTGATCTATTTCCATCTGCTCACCTTACCTTTTTATTCCATCTTAGATTTCTTTATGGATTTCAGCCACGTCTTTTACCGCTTTATTTGAAAAGCGTGTTAATGCTTTTCAGATAAATCCCCAGCATGCAGAAACACCAAACCACCTTATTTCACTGGTTATCAGTCAGAATCATAGATTACCATGATGCAATAGAGTTAATTGCATTATTACATCTGGAACTCTTAGAGTATGTTAGGGTATTCTATGATTTAATAACTACAGCCTAACTTGTAACTTACATTGAAATAAATAAATACAACCTACTAAATTAAAGATTATAAGCTATCCTCTGGTTTTCTACATGTTTCTATGTGTTTATCTTATTTCATTTAGGTGTGGTAAAGCATTTTATAAGTTGTTATAGTAAGATTGAGAAAGTTCTATTAATGTACACTAATAATTTCATTAACCTATTTTATCTTCATTTTAAATGAAGAAAATGGAGCTGTAGAGATTGCCCAGTAGTTAAGGCTACATGCAGAGGACCTGAGTTTGGTTGTCAACACCTATGTCAGATAACTCAAAATCACAGTTCCAGGGAATCCAACGCCACCTTCTGGCCTTCCTGACTACCTGTGTCCACATGCACATACCCAAGAAGAGAAGAGCAAGCCACACTCTTTTTCATTATGTGTCTCCTCCTCTTTAACACACATGCTGCAACCCTGTAGACAGCTGTTCAGTCCCTCACTTGCTTTTTCTGGTTATGGTTATTGTTTTGTTTTTTATATGTGCACATTTTAGTATGTATGTGTTCAGTGTGTGGCAAATTTGTCAAGTGTATGCCATATGGAGATCATAGGACAACTTTGGGTATTCATACTTGCCTTCCATCTTGTTTGGGTTTGGGTCTTGGATTGTTGACCACTAGCATGCTAGGGAGCCAGCCTGCAATCTCCTGAAGATTCCTGTGTCCACTTCCCATCTTGTCAAAGGTTGCTGATATTAGAGATGTGTGCTGCCACATCTGACTTTTTACATTGGTTCTGGAGATCTAAATTCCATTCTGCAAACTTGGATGGCAAGTACTTTATCCACTTAACTATCTCCCCAGCCCCACATTGGTTCTTCTTACCTCACAGTTGTCATACATTCCCAAAGAGTCCCACTCCTGGAGAGTTCTTTGTATTCTTCCTGTCATTACATGATCCTTCCTTAGGGTCTCAGGTTAAATGCCATTTATTCAGAGAGTCTTCACTCTGCACTCTCTTCTACCATCCCGTATGTTTCATTGATAACATTTAGCATAAGGTTTTAATTAGCAAGTGGTCACACATGAAAACATCCTGCCTAACTGTATTCAAAGCTTCCTGTTTAGTTATCCAACACATACCCCACTGTCTGGCACAGCAAGCTTGGACATTCAATGTTTTTTAAATATTCAAATAACAAAATACTTCAGCTGGGAGACAACAGGATTTCTTCCTTCCTTCCTTCCTTCAATGGCCCACTTAAATCCTGACTATTCACCGTGGTATCCCTACAGCAACCAGAAACATCCCTCCTTTAGCTGACTCATTATGACTATATCAGGATTTCAGTTGTTGCCCTGGTGTCAGTTTCCAGCTGCCAGTCATCCTAACCACAGTAGCTCTCCTTGTCCTTCCCAAGGTACCAGGGTGTTCTTGCAAAGACACAGATCAGCTTGTTAAATAGAATTTCCCTCACTGTGATACTTACAGTATTTTGAAATCATAGGAGACTATTGTCATCAACCCAAACCCCACACAAACATGTTAGCTCAAGGCCAGTATAGAGCATATCTGTATAAGGCCCTGGGTTCAGTTCTTAGTGCTGGAAATAAACAAAACATGGTGATAGTTTAATCATGTGGTACTCATACAATACCACCATCTTTTAGGCATGTTCTGCCCTGTATTATCACAGGCCAGGACTCTCTTCTTGGCCACAGTATATGTTGTTTTAAGAAAGAAAGGAGAAGAAAGAAAAGAAATGTTCTGAGTTAGAAAGGGGAAAAAACAAAAACTAATATTTATTGAGAACATATTATATTCCACATATTACACAAATACATATTCTCATTGACCCTCACACCCACCCTGTGAGGTAGATAGTCATCTTATTTTGCACTTAAAGAATCTCTTTTAGGAAAATATAGGTTCTTTAGTTTTCATAGTAAAATTATTTCCATTTATTTTCTTTTAGCCTCCTTATTGTAGAGATTTTGGCAGCTATACACCTGGAAAGTCTACTTTTTGTCAATACATACTAATCTAATGAGTTGTTTCACAGTATTTCAATGGACGGTTAAAAATTAGAAGCTACCATCTATTTCTATCAGATTATTTCTTTTCTGTACCTCTTACTGACCACCTGGGTCACTAAGTCTTCTTGCTTGGCTTCCATGCTTCCTTTTTGTTACACACACACACACACACACACACACACACACACACTTCATCCCTGGTTCTAACTTTGGTTCTTTAGGCTGATTCTCCTTAGTTACAGGAACTAACAAGTAAATGTGATGAACAATGTTCTTAATCATGAAATGACTCCTCTTCTTTCTAAACTTAGTATCATACACCGTCTACCTGTCTCAGAGTTCAATAAAAGGAGACTCTTCTACCTATAGTCAAAGAAAAACTCAGTATTATTTCTTATAGTTCTTCAGCTTTTCATGAAGGAACTAGGACATTTGCAGTCCCTCAACATAGAAGAGACAAAACCTTTCCTTGAAGGATATATTGATCTACCTTACACTTCTCAGCAAAAAGAACCTTGAATTTTCTTTCTCATGAATTTCTATATTCTATTTATGGTTAAAAGTTAGAAGCTATTCATTCACGCCCCTCTGCTTTATTTGTACTCTATAATAGTTTAGATTTAAAAAATAGTTTCAGTAGTAAACTAGCCTGGAGTGCGTGGGACCAGCCCATTTGTCCTATTCCCTAGCAATCATTGCAGATTTTAAAAACCCCCTTTGGGATGACACTGTCCACCACTTGTACCTCAGCCCTTGGAAGTGGAAAGCAAACTGTGATTGATGATGATTCTTAGCTCAAGAGTACATGGTGTGTAGAGGTAGCGCCTCATCCAGCAGCATTCATATCTCTAGGGGAAGATGCAGGATCCATGTCCTTTTCCTCCCTTTGTGGCCCATAGAGAGTTCCTTCCTTCTGTTCTTGAAGGAACTCATTCCACACACACACAGTCATTTGTCTGGGACCATCTTCAAAGGACACTGTAGCTATAGGAAAGGCTCTCTGTACTGACGCCAGCCACATCCGCATACAGTTCAGGCACCACTAACTCCGGCACTTGCAACACTTCCTTGTCATTGGCAGATCTAGAGGCAGCTTCTAGGCGCAGGCGCACCTCGCCAGGTAAGGGACGGCTGTCCTCATTCCAGCGCCAACAGTACTTCATGATGTTGTACCTGTGAAAGGAAAGGAACATAGTTCCTCTTCAACAACAAAATAAAACCCTCAGTTCTTTGATCTTTCTGCTCTGTCTCCCACTATACTTCCAGCAACTGGTACCATTCGACATCCTATCGATGTGATTGCTTTTTGTAATAGAAATAAGAAATGCTGCAGTATGGGGGTCTACCTCTACACACCATGTACTCTTGAGCTAAAAATCATCATTTTCAAACTACAAAATGTCAGAAGAGCTCTGCTTTTCCACCATGCAGTCCAATCGAATAACAGGGCTAGGAGAAACCTGTCTGTTCCATTCTATGGAATGAGGGTTAGGGCTTTTACTCATCCAATGTTTGAACTGTCTTCTCATCAGAATATTAGGTTCTTTAAGGTCAAGAACTTTGTCAAAAACCTTCTTCTGGAAGCAAAAAATAGGTTCCTAATCGAGTCCTCAGTGATAGCCTCAAGATTATACGTGTGGATATGTGCATACACATGTATGCATATATGATAATTAAACATACATGGTTTGAGCCTGAACTGTCCCCGTCCAGCCCATGTTTTAAGTGCTTGTTGCACTAGGGGAAAGGTTTTGAAAGTAATAGCCATCCTAATTCCAGCCTTCGGTAGATACCTCCTGGACCACAAGCATGTGAACAAACTGTCTATGTGTTCCTGCAGCTTCAGACTGAGCACCTCTGCTCTGACTTCCCCACCGTAATGGAACTGTGAGACAAAGTCAACCTTTCTTTCCTGAAGCAGTTTCTATTAGGTAGCTTGTCACAGCAATTAGAAAAGTGACCAATGCAGTTTTGAACCGAAGTATTTTTGTTTTACCTCATGCTCATTTATGTCTGGGCATTAGCACATAAGAACAACTAAAGATACTTTGAGGCACATTTAAAAGGGTGTGGTTAGCAGGGAGCAAAACATGATTTGGAATTACAGAAATTCAAGCCTTTAAAGCTTCTTACATGGCATGTGTGCAGCTGCTGGGTCTCTTCATGATTTTCTTTCTCTGAAGATACTGTAGGATGCTGGTGGGAGGTACTTCAGGGTATGGCGGTGCCCCTGTCAATATGGAAAACACAAGAGTAGCAAGAGAGTTTCTAAATATGAAATGAAAATAACACCAATCTCCATTGACCTGAGAAATAGCCTTTAAAACATATCCATGGGGGGGGGGGGGCTGAGGAGATTGCTCAGTGGTTAAGAGTACCAACTGCTTTTCTGAAGGTCGTAATTTCAAATCCCAGCAACCACATGATGGCTCACAACCATTCATAATGATATCTGATGCCCTCTTCTGGGGTGTCTGAAGACAGCTACAGTAAGCGGGGCTGGAGGGAGAAGAAAAAGTGTCTGAAGGCAGCTACAGTGTACTTACATACAATAAATAAATATTAAAAAATAAACATAACCATGGGGAAACTATGTACAGTAGAGTTGCTCCTGCAGATTGTGTAAACATGCAGAAAAGGTGTTTTGGAGAAGAGAGGTAATAGTAAGAGATCCTGAGTTTTAAGCAAAGTAATAAAATGAGGCAAGCCAAGAAATAAGACCTGCCTTCTACTTTTCATAATACAAGAGGAGCCACAGTTTCTAAATTGAAGAAAACATTTTTACATTTATATGATATTTCCATGGGAATAGTTCTCTGAGTTTGAAAACATCCTATAGAGTTGTTATTGTTTATGGAAAGAAAGGAAGAAAAGGAGAGCAAAGAAAGTTAAAGTCTGGAAGAGGGAGACAGAAGAAAAGGAATCGTCATTTTAGTAGACTTTAAGAGGAATGAGGCTCAGAATCCATGTTAGCCCAGTGCAATCATCCATCCTATTCTCAGAACACTTTCTCAAGGGCTACAACACCCACCTTCCAAAAAGCAAGCTTGCCTGTTCCCAAGGGGTTCATCCTTACCTAGAGTCACCATCTCATAAAGCAGGATCCCGAAGGACCAACTGTAAAAGAAAGAGTTGCCCACTTAATTCTTACCTTTCCCTTTTCTCAAGAAAGCTTACTTTAACACCAGAGAGGAGACAAAGGAGTCAAGGAGAGCTGAATAGTTTAAGAGAGTTATAGGAAGACATTTCTGTCTACATACTTCAAAGTCTAATCCCTTCAAGGGCTGCGTCTATGTCCCTTCTTCATAATGTATGTTTGCTCTTGCTATTAGCATGTGTGAGTGTGCACTCAACCAGAATGCCCTTCTTTATCATTTTCATCTGTTCCTTCCCTCTGTGCTCAAACTCCAGCCTCAACTCAACACAAACCAAACAGAGATTCTTAATGTAACTACAGCTTTCAGTTGACCTATTTACTCAAACCTAGGGAAAATATCAATAAAATAAACTTTAGATACTAGGACAGGGAATTTGGCTAATCAGTATGATTTGAGAGGTACATACTTCACTACTAATAGCATCATTAAATAAGTGACATTTTGTAAGTAAAATTGCCCACAGTCTGTTGAAAAGTAGGTATTAAAAAAAAAGGAAAGAAAGAAAAGAAAAGTAGGTATCAATGACACATCAGTGGAAGCACCTTAATTGACTGCTGATATTGAGGTTTAACTCCCCAATGCCTCCTGTGATACAGATACCAAGTAGGGTATTCTGCATGAATTTATGTGCATCTTTAAATAACTGAGGTATATGATTCTTAAAAGTCAATTTCAGTCCTTTACAATCATGGTTGTACTAACTAATTGTATATGTGATTATAGTTATGTTGTGTGATCACGAAATGCTCTAGATGCTACTCACATGTATGCATAAGATATATCTTTAAAAATTCATTGAATGTTTTTAAACTAGTCTATGAAAGTATGTTGCTAAAAAGAAAATGTGATGGGATAGTACTAGACCCCTGTAATACTAACACTTGAGGGGCTGATGAAGGAGGGTCACCAATTTAAGTCTGGCTACACAGGGAGACTCTGTCTTTCAAAAAAGACTGTGGTGATGCATGCTGTTAACTGCAGAACATGTGATGCAGAGGCAAACAGAATCCTGTGAACTCAAAGTCAGTGTTTTCTACATAGCAAGTTCCAGGATAGCCAGGGCTATGGAGAACAACCCTGTCTCAGCTCCACTCCCATCCCAAATAATTTTTAAAAGTATTTATAAAGTATTATAAAATTGTATTGATGAATCAACTGTAAAAAATGAGGGGGAAAGCCAGGCAGTGGTAGTGCACACCTTTAATTCCAGCACTCAGGAGGCAGAGGCAGGTGAATCTCTGTGACTTCAAGGCTAGCCTTCTTTACAGAGATAAGTTTTAGGACAGTCAAGGCTACACAAAGAAATCCCGTCTTGAAAAACAAAAACAAAACAAGACAAAATGTAGTGGAAAACAATAAAAGTCTCACATTTTTCACAAATATTTTTGAGTCTCTCATTACACTAAGAACCATCTCAAAGGGACATCCAGCCATTAGTCATCACAACAGCTGCTTTTCAGACAAGAAACCCAATTTATATGGTGGCAAATGCATGTAGCTCCTGCATTTGGGAGGTGAAGGAGAAGGATTGTGGCTTATGTGTAATACTTGAATGTTCAAGACCCATCATAAAATATATATTTTCCCCTCAAAAGTCCAATAAATACATATTTATGCAAAAGTTTTCACTCATTGTGACCTGGGAGAGATAGCTCAGTGGTCAAGTGCACTTACTGTTCCTGTAGAGGACCTAGATTCAGTTGCTAGCACATGAATATTGGCTCACAACCTCCTATAACTGTAGGCATGGGGATTTGACACTCTCTTCTGACCAACATGAGCTCTTGTACATACATGGTCCTCATAAACTCATGCAGGCACATGCACATAATAAGTAAATATTTTTTAAGGAGATGACTTAAAACGTGTAAATATTTTATTTCAAATTCTTCATTTCCTGGCTGTTAAGTAGGCCCACGCACTAAATATTAAAGCAAGGCTGCTAAGTCCTCTGACATGGACTTGAATAATTTTTTCACATTTTTCTTTCCTAATGAAAGCTGTTAGTGTAATTCATAAGAACTACTTGGAAAAGCATTTTTAAAAAAAGGCTGAAGGCAGATGACAAACATTTTTGCTTAAGAGTATGTCTGACTCTTTTGCAGAAATAATTGATTGCAAGCCTATTCATATTCAGGGTAAAAGCC
Source organism: Uromys caudimaculatus (assembly GCA_028551405.1). Lineage (NCBI taxonomy): Eukaryota > Metazoa > Chordata > Mammalia > Rodentia > Muridae > Uromys > Uromys caudimaculatus. Next base: position 16,075,562 of record CM052700.1, read on the forward strand.
CAGACCACAAAGAGAGGAAACAAAGGAGCAGAAATAACATACACATCGCCTCTGATGCTTGCAGGCCTGAGGAGAAGCCGTTCTGGAGCGAGCCACTTGAGAGGGATGGTGCTGGAGCGAGCAGAGGAGATGGCCCCATGGGCATGAACTTCATAAGCAAGGCCCAGATGACAAAGTTTGGGAGTGAGGTCACTTTGGATCAGGATGTTCCTGGCGGCTACATCCCCATGAAACAGATGCTTTTCTTGCAGGAATTCCTATCAGCATATGATCAAAAGTAATCAGCCTTCTGAAGGTCAAAGTTCACAGATAACACGGTCCTAGGTGGCCTTCAAAAGACAAAGGTCTTCCCTGCTCCCAGCACTGTCATTAATCAGTGAGACCATTTCCAAAACTCAGTGAATAATGCAAATAGCACTAACGAAGGGATTTCACTCCAGTGCTGTGGACGAAGCCTGGTGCTTCATGCATGTTAGGTGAGCACTCTGTTTTCTGTATTGCACGCCCAGCCCTAACACTGGATTCTGAAAGCTTAACCACATGTGCTGTGGTCAACCCATCTCCCCTCCCCTGATTGTATTTAACTTTCAGATGGAACAGAGAGTAGGATGTACAGTAAAGCTGAATGCCATATAATAAACTTACACAAAGGTTCACACCATTTTATTCTGTCCTTAAAGCTAGATGAAGTATCTTTAAGGTAAATCCAAAGGACCACAGAAGGCCATACACTCATCAGGTGATTGTTCCCAGATCTGGTCTCTTAACTCAGGAAGTGGGACAGAGCCTACCAATCCACTCATAAGCCAGGCTCCAGATCAAAATTCTCTGAGAACTTATAAAAATAGGCTTTAAGATTTTTAGCACAGATATACTAAGCCACAATCTAGAGAGAGAGAGAGGTAGTAACTTGTATTATAAAGGATCAAAGGATTCTGGTGTGGTTAGAAAAGCAGGTGAAAAATTAAGGTGGCTGGTGACATGTCCTGCATCACTTCCTTTGGCATGAGGCCACTCAAGCTGTGTGGGAAAGGGAAAAACCTGTGCATAACTGAAGAGCCAGAGATCTGAGGCTCCGACTACCAAACACAGAAATTTAGAAAGTTAAAGTGATAGTTTCCAGTCACTGGTGAAGAGAACAGGACTAGCAGTTTTCTGTCTCATGGAAAGTTTTTAGAACAAAGAAACTAAATATGGTGAGCAGAATTAAGGTATATAAAAGGAAATTGTACTATAGTGAGAAGAATTGAAGAATGTACTAAACTTAAGGTCATTGAAGGTAGTAACAAAAAGCCTGGCCTTGCCTTGTGACAAGTGGCACAGTGCCTGATGGGTACATCTGCTTGATGAGAACACCCCTGTAGAACACACACCTCTGCACTTATGATTCCAGAGGTAAGGTAGGCTGGAGCTCAGAGTTCAGCAACGCTATGACTACACCCTCCAAGAGGCACAGATAACTGCCATGTGAGATGTGTTCTATCCTCATCCCATGGGAGCTCCAACCAGACCCATCACACTTCCTTGTACTTTGTTTTCCTATTTCCATTTAGATACCTGATAGGCCAGGCATGCAGCCCTTGCCTAGCAAGAGGCCACGCGGTCAGTTCCCAGTACTATCACCACACACACAAAAAGAGTCCCTTTGGATCCTGAAACATTTCACATATTGTGATAGCAAAATGCAATAAAGCCTAACATTATAGTTTCTCAGACCCTTGAATTTTCTATTTAAAAAAAACCCTCAGAAATATGTCCAGATAATTTCTCAGGCATAGTTATATAAACTTCCTGAGTAATTCTGGTAAAAGTAAATCTTTTGGTTTTTTTGTTTTTTCTGAAACCCTGAATTCTTAAAACCTCTTTAAGTTGGTTTAAAAATAAAAGATCAGTTGGCACTTTCCTGCTTTCTCTTACCTTTGCTCCCTATTTTTCAAAGTTTATATAATACATAAAATTTATATCACATCTACTATCACAGCAGGTCTCCCACCCCACACAGTCTAAGCTGGTTTTCCTTGTTCCTTGGGTATGAGTCTGCACCTCTGTCCTTCCACTTATTTGTTTCTTCCCTTTAAATCTCCTCTGTCCCCTTTCCCTTCTTCCCTATTTATATCTACATTGGTTCAAATACCAAACTTGCTTTTAAAATTTAAGCTAAGTCAACTTTCACAATCCTTCTAGCTCACCGTACCAATCCTAAATTAGTAGTCTTCTGCCTGGATAATTTTATAAATAAGAGGCTGAAAAACAAACTCTTGGTGAAGAATCTTCCCCTAGCTTTGTCTAACTATCTTTAAAATAGATCCTCCATTTAGAATTGTCAGTGTCGGAAATTTAGCATAACTACTAGGCCAATTAGAAAATACCACCACCATCAGTTTCTAGTGATGCTGATCTTACCAGGGCCAAAAGGACCTGCTTTCCAATGTGATATATTTGTTTTTCTGTGAGATCATACAGCAGGCCATTCATGGTCATCACATCCTAAAGAGGAAAGAAAAATATGTAAAAATGACTTAATCATATTTTTTAAATCGTTGTAGAGAAACTCAGAAATGCAGATATCAAACCTAAGGACAACATAAAAATACAGGGATTAGGAGTCAAGGAGACCTGCCTGGAGAAATGGCTCAGAGGGTCAGGATGTTTGTCATCAAACCAACCCAGAATCTACATGGTAGAGGCACAGAAGTGACTCCCAACGAGTTGTCCTCTGACTTCCACGTGCCTCTGTTTCTCTATCTCTGTCTCTGACTCTCTCTCTCTCTCTCTCTCTCTCTCTCTCTCTCTCTCTCTCTCTCTCTCTCTCTCTCTCTCTCTCTCTCTCTCTCTCTCTCACACACACACACACACAAAGAGAGAGAAGTGCAAAGAATTAAGATATATTTACGTTTCTTTTGTGAGTATGAATGTTTGCCTGCACGTATGTATGTGCACCTCATGTATTTCTGGTACCACTGGAGGCCAGAAAATGGCATCTGATCTCCTGGAACTAGAGTTAAAGATCACTGAGAGCCTCCATGTAGGTTCTAGGAACTGAACTCTGGTCCGCTACAAGAGCAAGAGGCACTCTTAGTTACTGATCCATCTTTCTCTACTCGGAAAGTATTTAAGTTAGAGACAAACACTAAATATGTTCAGATATGCAGAGGCATGAGGTTCGCTGAACTGAAGAAATGTTAAATAAAGCAGCTGAACAGGCAAGAAAAATAAGCAGGGATGATGCTCTCCACTAATCATCCAAGCAGTTTATTCGGGGCTGTTTGTACAGACATGTACATAATTAATATAGCCATAGGGGATGCCTACATATGCCAGTTCCTCTGTTAAACACTTGGTATTCAAAAGTGAAGAAAATACAATTTTTTAGAAAAGAAAAATTTCAAATCACAAACAAACAAAAAAAAAATTGGGAAAAGTTACTATGTGCAGTTTCTCATCTGAGCCTGACATCTGCTGCCTTCCAGACATACCAAATGCCAGCTGTGTGACCCAGGAAACTGTAAATAAATAAATGGCTATATTTATAGTAACTGCCACAAAGAAAATGTGCAGCACCTATCAGACCACGTGATGCTAGGAGGAAGAAGAGAGCCACCTCAAGGATAAGGGGAAGATAGGAGGGTGAAAGATATGTGGACATAAGCTTCATGAAGAGAAGCCTTGTTAGGTAAGAAAAACAGATGCAAATGATCTGAAACAGAGAAGATGTCAGCTCTGAAGAGTAGGAAGTTGCTTGCGGCAGGAGCGCAGAGCTGGTGGCAGATGAATGGCCTCTTGAAAGGTTTAAACTGGCGGGGGTCTGTACTCCCTTATTCACAGCACAGGGCAAAGACTTCAGTCAACAGGCACCTTTCCACCCACCTCCAGCTGCATGAGGATCAGCCTATCTTAGGGTCCAACTAATCTTGAGCTGGCTCATAAGCAAGTGAGAAACCAGGGTACTGGTTTCTTCAGATTTTCAGGGAGGAACATATAGAAAACTAAGGTTATTATTGTCAATATTTTGTTGTTTTAATAACTTTTTGCTTTTGAGATTGTCATGTAATTACATCACTTGCCTCTTCTGCTACCTCCCTCTAAACTTTCCAAGTTTATGTCCCCCTTGCTCTCACCTCTTTTCTCTAATTATTGTTATATGTATGTGTGTATATATTCATAACTATATAAATCCAACCTGTTCAATCTGTATGTTACTTGAATGTGTATGTTTCCAAGAGCTGACCATTTGGTATTGGATAACCAATTGATACAGTTTTCCTTTATTAATTTTTTTAAAAAAAGGAAGTCTATGAGAATCTAGAAACTTCTGATCATTTTATGGTTTTAAGATTTTGACACACAAACTTGTATAACTGACTTTTTCCCTTGTCAGCTCTGCCACAGCAGGGTGCTCTTACAGAGTGAAAAATACACTTAGTAAGAACAGAATAACCATTATTATTGAGAGTAGTATATTGTTATGTGACTATCATATTAATAGCTGCCACCTTGATTGTTTAGTAAGTACCAATTGCTGATATGTTTTACATATCTAACGTCTCTGACATGTTATTATAATTTATTTATAAAACTCAGGATCAGAATTCATTTTCCAGGCCAGGCATGATAGCATACGCTTTTAATCTCAGCATTTGAGAGGCAGAGACAGGAACTCACAGGCAGAGACTGTGAGTTCAATGCCAGTCTGGTCTACATAGCAACTTCCAGGACAGTCAAGGCTTCATAGAAGAACCCGGTCTCAAATAATAGCAAAAACCAAAACTTGCCAAAGTCGCAAAGTTAGGTAGTGGACACAAGAACAAGTCTTTAAATGTACACTGCCTAACAATATAGTGACCAGCCACACTCTTTCAACTCAGTGTGTAAAACTGCACAAAACAAAATGTTCATCTTCTGTTTCTCCTGCAACTGGTCAGGTATTTAACAGTCACACGTGACTTTTAGCTAATGGTGCACAGATATGGAATTTCTATTTTTTAAGTCTAGGTCTCATGGAGCTGAGGCTGGCCTTAAAATGGATGTATAGTTGAGAAGGACCTTGAACTCAGGATCCTCCCCAGCGCTGGAACTGCAGGTATATGCCACCATGCACAGGTTTATCCTGTGTTGGGGATCAGACTCAGGCTTTGTGCTAGACAAGTATTCGACCAACTGAGTTGCATCCACTGCCTCCTGCTCTGAGATAATTGTTTCACACTTACATTGCCATAGTGCCACTTAAAAGTGATAATTGTTTCACCCTTATAATGGCTGCATATTTTGACATTTGTGGTATCGGTTGACATGTGAAACACTAATCAAAGCTTTTCCTTGCTAGTGGAGCTTCCCTGTTACTCACCCTGCGACAGGTCCAAAGAAAACTGAGCAGGTTCCCTGGGACCACATCCTCCAGCATCATGTAGAGGGGCAGCCTTTCTGTACAGCAGCCTTCCAGCTGTACCAGGTTCTTATGTCTCCCCAGGTACTGATAGAATTGGATTCGTCCTATAAAATCCTGGACCTCCTGGAGTCCAACTGGGTCTGTGAAAAACAGAAGAGTGGAGGGTCAGTGAACGGTCAAGTACAGCTGAAAAGTGGGAGGTAATAAGCGAAAGACACACGCAGATGGTGACATTCAAACAGTAGAAGTGCAATCATAAAGGGGACAGGGGGGACCATCTAGAAGAGAGTGACATTCAGTCACCCATCCTTTAACAGAAATAACAGAGTCAGGGTCTTAGAACTGGACAGGTTTTCACCTCCTTGAATAAGCAGTGTTCTGTTCATATGACAACATCATTATCTGGGGGTTTTGAGAGACATTTTTGATTATGTTTAGCCCTTACTTGTTTTATGTTCTATGTATCCAATGCTAGTTGGGGGGGGGGAGACATGATATCAAGAAAGGATATAAGAGCCAAAACGTGGTGGAAGCAGGTGACCAGTGACATGCAAGCATGGTAACTTTTCAGTCCCAACGGAAAAAGAGAAGCAACCCCTGAAAGTTCACCTCTGACTTATATTGCACATCACACACCTGCACTCACACACATATGCCGGTGGACACGCACACTAATAGCTAATTAAGTATTTAATTTTAAAAAGGTATTTTATTTAATAATAAATAATATCTATTTAATAATAAATAATAACAATAAAAGAGTAAAGGAAAATGAAGAAACAATCTCATAATCCTAGGCCAAGTAGCATCTACTATGGAAATGCCTACTTTATGGGCTTCAGTAGGCAAGGGTGAGCTACAGATCCAAAGACCCAGGATGAACAGTCCTGCATCAAGCTTCCCTTATACAAATTATAAGCATATGTGCTAATAGGCATCTTAATGGTTCCAGTCTCAGTTGGGTACGGGCTCACAGCAAAGAAGTAAAACAGGGAGAGAAATTGATTTCCTACTTCACCTTCTAAAACCTTGAGGACAACACTTTTTGGCTTAGGGTCATCCCTGGTGGTCACTGTTGCATGATAGAGGGTCCCAAAACTACCACTGTGGATCTGCTCCAGAACCTCCGAGAGTTGTTCCCTGGGCACCTGCAGCTTAGCCAGGGGAGGCGTGACTGCTTGTAGATAGCTCTCCACTGAGGTCTCCTTAAGAGGCACGAGCACTTTTTCTCCATGTCCTGCTGCCTCCTGGCTTCGGGCCCTAGATGCAGGTACAGAGGTAGTGCCTAGAACAAAGAGGTAATGTCCATCAACTGTCCCCTGCCCTGGGGACACCAGAAAAGCAGACTGAATAAACTGGCCAGGAAATTTTCTCTATGAACAACACAAGGACATCTTCTGATGCTTCTCAATGAATGAATACCAACATTGAGTTTCTACAATGGTCATGATTTCCTTGTAAAAAATTAAAGATGAAGCCCTTGAGAGTGGTACTGTTTCTTTGTTATAATCCTCAGGATTACCTTTAGTGTAACCCATGAGTATCGCACCAAGACAGGACAGTTCTAAAAAGAAATCCACACCACAGGTATCAAAACATGGAAGTTACTACCAGCAGCGATAGCCTTTAAGTCAGTCATATGACTTCCAGAATCAAAGGAAGAATATAAATACACAACTGTAAGTTGTAGTTTTTCTTTTTCGGGTTGTTCTCAAATGAGGAATCATTTTATATTTTCATGAATCTTAGTCAAAAGGTCATCTGAGACTATCTGCCATCCACAGGCACTGTTACAATTGGATAAGAAAGGTTCCTTCTGAGATTTCTAATAATTTGTCAATCAATCTGTTCAGTAAATATCACCATATACCATGTGTACTCTCTGAGTTGAGGATAGACACAGTTCAGATCGGCCTAAGATTAGTTTTCTTTTTTTCTTTTTTTAATTTATTTAAATTTTAATTTTTTGACATTTTATTTATATTTCAAATGTTTCCCCCTTTCCAGGTCTCCACTTTGGAAACCCTCTATCCCCTCCCCCTCCCCCTGCCTCAATGAGGGTATTCCCCCAACCACCCACCCACCCACTCCCATCTTCCCACCTTGGCATTCCTCTATATTGGGGCGTCTAACACCCTCAGGCCCAAGGGCTTCTTGTCCCCCTGATGACCAACAAAGCCCTCCTCTGCCACATATGTGGTTCAAACCATGGGTCCCTCCATATGTATTCTTTGGTTGGTGGTCCAGTCTCCAGGAGCACCAGGAATCAGGCCAGTTGAAACTGTTGCTCCCTCCATGGGGCTCCAAACTCTCTCAGCTCCTTCAGTCCCTTTTCCAACTCCTCCATCTGGGACTTCACACTTAGTCCAACAGTTACTGTGAAGTGAAACTAAGGTATTCCAAACTTTTGGGCTAATATCCACTTATCAGTGAGTACATACCATGTTCATTCTTTTGTGACTGAGTTATCTCTCTCAGGATGATATTTTCAAGTTCCATCCATTTACCCGTGAATTTCATGAAGTCATTATTTTTAATAGCTGAATAGTATTCCATTGTGTAAATGTACCACTTTTTCTGTATCCATTCCTCTGTTGAGGGACATCTGGGTTGTTTCCAGCTTCTGGCTATTATAAATATGGCTGCTATGAACATAGTGGAGCATGTGTCTTTATTACATGTTGGAGCATCTTCTGGGTATATGCCCAGGAGTGGTATACCTGGGTCCTCAGGTAGTATTATTTCCAATTTTCTGAGAGTCTGCCAAACTGATTTCCAGGGTGGTTGTACCAGCTTGCAATCCCACCAACAATGGAGGAGTGTTCCTCTTTCTCCACATCCTCGCCAGCATCTGCTGTCACCTGAGTTTTTGATCTTAGCCATTCTAACTGGTGTGAGGTGGAATCTCAGAGTTGTCTTGATTTGCATTTCCCTGATGACTAAGGATGTTGAACATTTCTTTAGGTGCTTCTCAGCTCTACAAATTTCCTCAGTTGAGAATTCTCTGTCTAGCTCTGTTTCCCATTTTTTGATAGGGTTATTTGGTTCTCTGGAGTCTAACTTCTTGAATTCTTTGTATATATTGGATATTAGGCCTCTATCAAAAAGAGGATTGGTTAAGATCTTTTCCCAATCTGTTGGTTGCCGTTTTGTTCTATTGACTGTGTCCTTTGCCTTACAGAAACTTTGCAATTTCATGAGGTCCCATTTGTCGATTCTAGATCTTAGAGCATAAGCCATTGGTGTTCTGTTCAGGAACTTTTCCCCTGTACCCATGTGTTCGAGACTTTTCCCCACTTTCTCTTCTAATGAATTCAGTGTATCTGGTTTTATGTGGAGGTCCTTCATCCACTTGGACTTGAACTTTGTACAGGGAGATAGGAATGGATCAATTTGCATTCTTCTACATGTAGACCGCCAGTTGAACCAGCACCATTTGTTGAAAATGCTGTCTTTTTTCCACTGGATGGTTTCAGCTCCTTTGTCGAAAATCAAGTGATCGTAGGAGTGTGGGTTCATTTCTGGATCTTCAATTCTATTCCATTGATCTACCTGCTAAGATTAGTTTTCAATCATAGGGCATATAACATTAAGAACGAATGAGACAGTGTGTTGGGAGGGGAAATAACAAAAGGAGATACTATTTTATCTATAGATGCCAAAAATAGACCTTTCAGATAGGGTAACATTTAATAAAGGCCTAGAAGCAATTACAGAGCAAACCATGATGACACTGTAGCACATGGAGCAAGATGAATGAAGGATACATGGTTAAGGAGCAGCAAGGAAACAGTGCAGATGGAGCCAAGTGGGATGGCTGGACAGTTGTGGGAGACAGGGCCAGAGAGGTCAGATCATATAGGGTCATGGGAAGAGCCTTACTATTTTCTCTTCTGTGGAACAAAACGAACTAATGGAGGGTTTTAAAATATATGAGCTGAGAGACCAATCAAGACCTTCATGAATTATTTTGGGTTGTCAAGGGAGAACTAGGTTACTATAGAGTTGGGATCGGGTATAGAGAAAATCATTGGGCATAAGAGATATTGAGTGGCTTGGGTTTATAATTTCTAAGATCTGATTATGGGTTGGGCCTATTGAAAACCTGGCTTATGATTTTCTTAAAATCAATCTCTCCTGAGCCTATGCCTAGCCCTGGAGTTTGAGCCTTACCTTGGTGTCCAGGGTGCTGCCTTTGGGATCTCTGTCCTCTGATAAAAAGCCACAGGATGATTACAAGAAGGATGAGGAAGCCGCCAACCAGGAAAGCCGGAACAATGATTACTTCATACTGCCCCTCTTGGACAACTGTGTCGGCCATAAACGGGAATAGAAGTAAGAAGCCTGCCAGTTTCCCCTACCCAGCATGCCTCAGTGCTCCTGGTTTCCCTTCATTCCCTTCAATAGAATCCCATAGAAAACAATGTTAACCAGAAACTAACCCTGTGGTTTATACCATCAAGGATGAATTTTTGTTAGCTCTGATTGGCATGTATCCTTCACACTGTAAAAATGATGCCTTCTAGCCCCTGTTCATTTCCACTAGAAATGAAACCAGCCCTCCTCCTGTAGAACCATCCAGAATTCAGTCTCCATTGTTCTGGCATCAGGTTATAGGCAGATGTGATAGTGTCTGCATTTACCACACAGCTTGTCACTGAGACTGCATTCCAACAGGACCCGGCTCAAGTGACCCTTCTCCCCCATTGCCACGGAGCCAGTCTCCTCTTCTAAGTCTACAGAGGACACACGGAGCACAGTCACAGTGGTGCAGTACTTCCAAGGTCTTTGTTGTTATTCTAGAAAAAAAAAAACCCAGCACTTGTAGAAAATTTAAATATACCTATTACTCTCTAGTTACCAAGCACACAGTGTCTTTTCTGAACCACCCACTGCTCTCTGCTCTTCTGTCTAAAATTCAGTCTGAACAACATTCATTTACTCCCTGATACATTTTACTTTCTCTCTTATGCAACTTTCCAGCCTTGGTCCTTTTTTCATTGTAAAAGTATTGTAAAGGCACCCTAGACTTCTGTGACCATGCTGAAGTAGGGACCCACCGCACCATCCTGACCACTGATAAAATATCTACCCCTGCTACAGTCTTGAAGGGGGTTAAATTCCTTTCAGCTGCATGTCACATTTTTGTACACATAGCATTTCCTTCCATTTTTATCCAAACCACTGTCTGAATAAATAAATATATAGCAAATGTCAAAAGAGATGATTTATGATTTTGCTAGTCCTATTCTGATATACCTATACCCTCCAAAGAATTGAGTAGACATCACTTATTAATGGAAGCTATTTGGTCCCTCAGCTCTGAAAGCTTATGTAGACCTCCTGAATACCCATCAGAGGTAGTTCAACAAACCACATTCTAACCAGGTCCTAGACTATACAAAGTGTTACTATAGAAAGAGCCACCTTTTATTTTTCTCCTTTAAATAAAAAGGAAATACATCTATATGAAAATTTGTTTCAAACAAAGGACTGGAGAAATGATTCAGTATGTAAAGTGCTAGCTGTGACTGCCTGAGACCTGTTTGTGTATCTGAGATCTCAACCCTTCTAGATGAGAGGCAGAGAAAGGAGTACCTCTAAAGCTCCCACAGGCCTGCTATCCTGCTGCACACTGCAGGAAAAACAACAAACAGAGCCTGGAACAAGAAACCTAACACCAGACAATGTCCTCCAATGTGATGGCATGCGGGCACTCACACAAAATGTTAAAATCATAATGTAAAATATTATGGCATAAAAATGTTTCCTGCTCCAGTTACCAATTTTCCAAATAGATTACAGTTATGAGTTTCCCGTTTACTGTTGGATTTTTTTTTATTATTAATATGCTCTGTTCTTTGGAAGTTTCATACAAGTATATAATGCATTCTACTTCTCTCCCAACACACACACACACACACACACTCACATACACACACACACTCACATACACACACACATACATACACACACATACACACACACACATATACATACATACATACACACACACACACACACACACACACACACACACACACACACACACACTTTTCTCCTGCCTCTTCCTTACAATACTCCTTCCTTTATGTGTTAGTTTGTTGGACTTTTGCTTCTTTTTTTTCTTACCCCACAGGGTTTAACTAGGGCCACCTGCATGACCCTAAATCACCAGTGGGGTTCACAACTGTATGCTTTGCCTCCCACTTGGCTAAAAATCTGTTCGTTAACAATAGATTAGCAGTGCGTGGTAGGGCTCAGGAGCCCCTTCTTTGTCCACAGCTGACTTGGGAGAGTCCAACAGTGTGGACCCAGTGCTACTGCTCACACCACAGCTGCTGTGACTGAGCAGGTTCTTTATCTAACTATCTTCCACAACTCCGTACGATGCACACATCTTTTAAATGACACCTCCAACCCTGCTTCTTTCTGAACAGAAGCAATAGTTCCCATTCTTCCATGTGTCTAGCAACTTACCCTGTGTCCTTGCTGAGAGAAATGGTGGCTCTGGAGTCAGTGCAGTCTACTGCTTTAATTCTGACTTGTCTGAAACCAACTGCAGGGATTTGCTTAACTGTCAGTAAACCATCCTAAGTTACAGACCATCACAGTTCCACACTGAGTTTCAGTATTGATGGTGATGATCAAAGTGCTACTTACTCAAGCAAAGGCTTTCTGACCAAAAAAAAAAAAAAAAAAAAAAAAAAAAAAAAAAAATCCGCCAGCTGCTCCAGCATCACACCTTTTTCACTTTTCCCTGCTCAAGAGCAGACACTGTGGATCACGATTAAACAACACAGAAGGGAGACAGGGGTGTGTGTGGCTGGCTGATCAGGAGTGAGTAGATGGTGAAAAATTGCATACAAGAGAAAGACATAGGCCAGGCAATCCTAGAACTCAGGAGGCAGAGGCAGGAGATCTTTGTGAGTTTGAAGCCACCCTGGTCTACATAGTGAGTTCCAGGACAGTAAGGACTACATAGATAGACCCTTTCTCAAACAAAACGAGGGATAGGGGTGGGGAGAGGAGAGAGAGAAAGAGGCAGGGAGAGAGAAGGATGGAGAGAAAAGTCTTGATCTATGAGTTTGCACACAGCACGAAGTCTATAAAGATATTAGTCTACCTCATGTAGGTGGTGAACGAAAACAACAAAGAGAAAAGCGGTTCAGAAGGCTTCCACCTTCCGGAGACCATGGGACAAGAAAGGTCCTGGTGACATCAGCAGAAACAGCACCCAGCAGGTGGAGCAAAGGAGAAGGATTTGAAATTACTTCTGAGCTCAGCTGGGTGCTCAGAGCCTGTTTGAAAATGTCTCAGGGCCCAGGCATCCTTGCTTTCATTTCCTCTTACTTCCTTTTGGGGACCTTATCAGATGTGAGTAATTATTTTTGTTCAGGGAGCAAGCAGCCAGTTGAACAAGTTTGGCTCTCTGATGAGTAGGTGCTGGGAACACAATCTCTCTACACAGTACAAGTGGAAACAAAAAAAAAAAGTCAGTCAGCAGCTAGCTCAGACTGTAAGCTCAGCCCAGAAATCAAACACCCACTAGCACATACCAAAGGAAGTAACCCGAAGATTGTGTGCACAGACCCCAGGCTGAACTGGCCATAGCCAACGTAGTTTCCCTCAGTGACGCAAACACACCCTTCTTTCCTCATGCTTGCATATATAGAACATCCACCTAAGACAGCATCAGGCCTTCATGCGTTCTTCCTGAGCCAGATTCTCAGCACAGCTTCTTGCCCCTGGTAGTTTAAGGAAACTAGGATCGTGGACACTTGGCCAGCCAATGGACCTGGACTCTAGAGTGAGGAGGCAAACACACTTTATGCAGCTGCTTCTGAGATACTCATATGGGCTGGGAGATGAATTGAGGCTAAAGGTACTTTCTGTCCTAGCCTGTCAATCTGAGGTCAATGCTCAGGACTAACAGGGTGGAAGTGAGAACTCCCCAAAGTTGTCCCTTGACTTCCACACAGTCACCACGGTGTGTGTGTGTGTGTGTGTGTGTGTGTGTGTGTGTGTGTGTGTGTGTGCCTACACTCATAGTAAATAAAGAAATGTAAAAAATAAAAGAAAATACAGAAAAGAAAGATAATTGTACAATAAGCCATTTCCAATGTTACAGTTTGCCAAAAGGCTTGTGGCATATAACCAAGGAGTCAAGGATTTTTAAAACAAACATGCCAGGCATACTTACCAGGTATACCCACACCACAGAGCTGAAAAATATGCAGGAAACCTTGCCATTCAGATCCCTGAGTTCCTCCGACCTTCTATAGCAGAAGGTAATTCACATTGGCTTGTAACAGCAAGAAAACTTCCTATGCCACTTTCCTCCTGAAATTTGTAATCCATTAGCAAACAGCTTCGTTTATTGCTCTGTATCAAGCTGAGAAAAGGCATACTTCAATGCCCAAATCTCTTAAGAGTTAAAATCTGTAGAAGAATCCTATAGCCAACATTCATACTCATAAATATGATAAATATATTAAATTAATTCATAATACCAATAAATAGGTATAATATACCTAAATATTGGAATCCTGAGTCCAATAGCCCATAGCCATTAATAACTCCCTAGGTCCTATCTACAGGGGGAGGTAGGTCACTTAAGTGCCCAAAAAAGAGCATTAATAGATTAATAATATAATTGAAATTAAAAATATATTAAAATCCTATTTATAGCAACACTATATTAATATTTAGACAATTTTTCTATCTTGCTAAAAAATTGTAGCATAGCTCCAGCTCCTCTACATGGACTGCAGAACAGTTAAGGATGTAAAACATTAGCCCACAGTGAGTGCCATGAATAAGAAAATCATGTATTGGAATCACAGTGCTCTTGCACTTGTAAAGTTCTTTATTCTGACCCTCATTTGACAGCTGCAAAATATATTTGGAGATAGCTTGTCTGCAGTTTGTATGTATCTGTACCTGCTAAACCTCTCCAGGTAGGATTCTACCTGAAACAATAGCACTGCCTCACCTGTGGCTTGTTGTTCTGTGATTGATTTCTCTCCTTTAAGCTATTTCAGTGTCTTGACTTTCCTATAGAGGGTTAGCTTTCCCCATTTGAGTTGAGAACCAATCGCACAGTGACAAAGGAGACATAGCAGAAAGAGAATGAGAAGGAGAGTTGAACTGAGGGCCCTAATTAGTTGCAAGACGACATTCTAGAGATGACAGAAGTTAGTGATAACTAGAATCTAACTAAATATCAATACTAACTCTCAAACTGGTATACGGATTGACAACACAATCACGAAGCACTAGGCATTTCTGCACCTGTTTCAATGCATCAGAGGTAGGTCTATTGGCCACAATAACACAAACCTTGTTCCTTCCTTTCTATTCAGTTAACAATGTCATTCCCCAGACACAATCACCAATCTACCCACAAGTTTCCAGAAGAAACCTTTCCCACCAAAGCACAGCCACATACCGGACTTTGAAATCAAACTTGTCCTGAAAAAAACAAAGGCTCTGTGTATTCTGTGAAAACTTCCCTGGAACTACATCTGAGCCTGTTCCACCGAGGAGTGAGTCTATCTGTTTGCAGCTTCATTCCCAGTCCCAGCATGTACATAAGAGCCTTTGTGGATCTGCCAGCAAGGTGGTTTTCAGAGATCCAAGTGAGCCATCTCTCAGGTAAATACGACCGGTCAAGGGAGTTATTAGTGGTTATAGGATATGGATCAGAAACCTTGCTTGCTTTCAATGAGAAGGAAACTTTTGTGGAGGTGGGACCTCAGGCTGTGAGGGTCTATTTTCCTTTTGGAATCACTGACCACTACTCTTTTCTTCTTTCTCCTCCCACGCTACCTGACAAGAAAGCCCCCTTGCTACAGTGAACACATCGACTTAGCCATAAAGGTGAGAACTGCTCAGATCCGGAAGAATGCATTATAACTTATGTTCAACATCCTGAAAAACAAGCTACCCTTCCTGATCTCAGATCTTAGATACCAAGCAAATGCAGCATGCCAATCATTGTGCAAGTCTTTTCCATGCCAAAGGGGAAAGAAGGATACTGAAGCACTAACTTAGGAGTGACGGAGTCGTTAATTAGCTCCATGAATAAATGGCAGAGCAAGATTTCATAGCCAGTCCCAGATCTCTTATTTATAAACCCAGTATTTTTTAAACTACTGCATGTATGTGTGCCTGTATATGTGTGCATGTATACACATACACACTCACAAACACACTCACATATACATACCATTCCATTGAACAAAAGAAGTAATGCCAAGAAGGAATTAATCCAAAAATATAATGGAAACCACATTGCTAAAATAAACTTTTGCTGACAAATGCACCATTATTTGAAAGCAACCTGTAAACGTGTTGTTGAAGTTCTTACAGGAACACAGATGATGTTTATGTATCTGTCTTCTGTTTTGAAAATAAAGGTTTAAAAATCCGATTTTTTTCCTAGTACTCATCAGATACACAACCTTCTTATTTGCTGGCTTTACTTTATTTTCCTGAACCCCCCATGTTTCTCTCTCTCTCTCTCTCTCTCTCTCTCTCTCTCTCTCTCTCTCTCTCTCTCTCTCTCACACACACACACACACACACACACACACACACACACACACACACACACACATATGTAGTCAATTCTATTCCTATCATCTGCTTTTTGAGTGTAAAGACTCAGTTCTCAGGAATTGTAATCTTTAATGTGCCTGCTAGTCAAGAAGGGGTCATTATCCCAGAAGACAGAGCAGTGGCTGAGAACTTGAGATCCCAAGGTACTTCTCTCTATCTCAGGCTCAACCTTTCTCTTGGAACAAACCTGTGAGAGACCAGACAAAAAGACAACAGCAGAGGAGACCCAGAGAGGCAGGCTCATGCAGACCCTTGAGTATCTTCAATATCCTCCGATATCCGAGGTGTGGCGAGGTACTTAGGTGAGTGGCCCCTTGTCCTTCTCTTCTCTGGAACTGAGATTTGGATTGTTAGGACTTTATCCCTATCCACCTTCCAGAGATGTGGGGCTGGAAATGAACTTGGAAACCCGCAAAAAAAAAGCCTGTTTGAACATTAATCTTTTGATACAAAGCTTGTTATCAGCCTTTCAAAAGTCTAAAGACCTGTGATGTAAGGCAGAGGAGAGGAGGCCTAATTTGCAATCTGATGCCTCAGGACAGTTGACCTTGGAAAGCAACAAAGTGCTTTTTACAGCAGATAATCTGCAAAGCATCAAGGTAAACTTAGACATAACGAACCAACGGTGTCAGAGCTCACAAAGACTGACAACCCATACTCATCACCAACAGCTTCAGAGCTCTCAAAGACAGAGTGATAATGATGTGCACATCTGATTTTCTGTGAAGCATTTTACACACTCAAAGCATTGATTTTTGTCAGACTTTCATTCTTTTTTTTTTTTTTTTTTTTTTTTTTTTGGTTTTTCAAGACAAGGTTTCTCTGCATGGCCCTGGCTGTCCTGGAACTCCCTCTGTAGTCCAGGCTGGCCTCGAACTCAGAAATCCACCTGCCTCTGCCTCCCAAGTGCTGGAATTAAAGGCGTGCACCACCACTGCCCGGTTTCATTCTATTTTTTTATGTCCACAATTTCATGACCTACCATCTACTACTTTGAACCCTTAAAAGCTCAGAAATAATGTATCTGAAATGTTTTCTTACTCATCACTCTTTCTGGGATTACTCACTAACAGTTTCCCAAAGTCCTCAGTTTCCCTCATCTACAATAAGAGCCCCCCAAAAGAGGGACAGTACAAAAGCATACAAAGTTGTCCACCCCAAACAGCAACCTCAGATCCAGCCATGTCTTCCTTTCCCCACCGGACCTGCGATGCTGTTGAAGCTTTTACCCAGATGTCTCCCTTGTTCGCCCAATGAATTTTCAAGGCTTAGTTCCCATCTCTGATTCATCCCATTGGCCTTTACCTATTAAGTAGGTGCTTCTGGGTCTTTAAAAATCTCATAGCTGGTTGTGATGGCATATATTTTTGATCCCAGATGGCAGAGGCAAAGGCCAGAGGCCAGAGACCAGAGAGTAGAGAGCAGATGGATCTGTGTTTGAGTCTAGGCCAGCTTGGTCTATATAATGAGTTCCAGAACAGCCAGAGCTACATGATGAGACCTTGTATCAAAAACCAACATACATATATATATATATACATACACACACATACAAACATACACACAAATATAACCTTCTTACAGGTTCCTCCATAAGCAAGGAGAACTTTTTATTTCTGGACACTTATCTCTGTTCTATACTTCTGGTAGACAGAAAGGCTCAAGCTAAGGTCAAGAGGACCATGCATGTGCTCACAGAGAGCATACATTACCCTCCTCTTCATTCTCCTCTTCATTCTCCTCCTCTTCTTCCCCTTCCTCCTCCTCTTTCTTCTTCCCTCCCCACCTCCTCTCTCTCTCATTTTCTGTCCAGGCCCACAATCAGGAAGTCCACTCAGCTGCCTTTACCTCAGTACAATGTCATACAGGGTGTGGTCCACTAAGGACTTTGTACACAGAACACAATCCCATGTAAACAACAGATATCTGACCAGTCTAAAAGTGTATCCCCAGGAACGTGTTACTACCTCCTTCTGCAGAGTTGGGAGCCAAGGCAGAGTGTGTCCCCTCCTGAGGGTGGGTCAGTGGTGGCTGTGAGCTGTCTATAGTCTGGGAGACGTGGAGCCAGCACTGATTTGGCTCTAGGATAACAGAGGCTGGCAGTTTGAGCTCAGGTTTGGTGGGTGATTCCTGAAGCAACTATAGGCACTACAGCATCTGATCTTGACTGACCTTTTCTTTCTCCTCCTGGAATTAGGAAAGCCACCTCTTTCTCCTATGGGCAGTGGAGAAAAACAGAGCAGCAGGAAATGAGTCAGGGATAGAAGGGTCAGACTCGTGTAAGCAGGTTCTCCTCCTTGCCTCTTCCCTGTAACTATGTGATTCTTTCCAACATAAAAGGAAAAAAATAATGTTACTAACCAGTGAATAGTAAGTCAGAGGTAAGAATGGACACAAGGAACCAGTTGTTTCCCAATGAGCTCGAGGATTACAGTACTAACAGTAAAAATAAAGACTGGAGATGTTAAAGAGTTGAAACCTGCAGCACACAGGATCTGTATGAAGGGCGAAGAAGGACAACCAAAGACAATAATAATGCAGCGTATTAGTCATATTTGACATTTCGATTTGAAGTGTCCAGTAGACATCTGGGCTGAAGATGAATCGGCAGGTGTTAGTTTTTGTTTTGTTGTGTTGTGTTTCTTTTGCTTTGTTTTTGATTTTATGTATATATGTCTTTTGACTCGATGTATGCTTGTGCACTGCTTGTGTGCCTAATGACAACTGAGGCCAAAAGAGGGAATGGATCCCTTGAAACTGGAGTTACAGATGATTATAAGCCACCAATGTGTGCACTAGGAATTGAACCCAGGCCCTTTGGAAGAACAGTCACTGGTCTCAACTGTTGAGCCATCCCTCCAGCCCTAGGAGATGTTAGATGATACTAAAAGTTTTGGAAGTGGACAGGAAGGACAAAGAAAAAAACGAAAAGAAGAAGAAAAGAATTTGTGCATGATGCAAGTGTCATAAGATTTAGGAAACATAAAGGAAGCAAAGTACACCCAAAGTGGAAATGTACAAAACCTGAAGAAAGAGCACAGAAGGAAGTAGCAGGATGAAGATTAGGTATTGTAGACGCTGAAGGAGGAGAGGAGTCAGCATCAGCATAGAAGACACTGGACAACATGAAGGGAGGGGGTTATAAACAAACAGTTTAGTGGACATAGACTAAAGAATGGAAGGAGAGCACAAAATAGTGTAGGCTAGACCAGAGTGGGTGTTCCCAGGAACGGAAAGATATGAGCATGTGAGAAACTGCCCAGGCATCTCTCCAAGGGTATTTGGAAGACTGTGAGTGAGGAGACTGGGAAGAGTCAGTGAGAGCTTCCAAGGTTGACCTATTTAGACCCCAGAGCTCCAGCAGGTCAGTGGTCCTCTCACTTGCCTGCAGCATTGCACTCATAGGAGCTTTGTGAAAATATCTCCCTGCTCCTCATTCCCCACCGTTCCCAGAGAAGAGGATGGCAAAGGGTCCTAGTTGTGACTCCACACAGCATCTTGCAACAGTAGAAAAGCTTCCCAGAAGATGTTGACAAGCAGCAGGGGTTGAGAACTACTAAAGTTCAGACAGTAGATTACTTATTTGATCAAAAATAATTTACATCATCACTTCATTGATAACAAAACAGATTTTAGTTGGAAGAAAAGAAACATCTTTCTGAGAAGTATATATTCATTTTATAGGTTATGTGAGGTTGGTGATTATTACTTCATAAACTTCAAAGATGAGATATTTTCACAGGGAAAAAAATCACTCTGAAAAAGCCAATTGATACACATAAAAACAAAGTGATTTTATGATAATAAGGAAACTGATATGCTGATAAATTAATTACTAAGAATGGAGGTAGTTAAGTTCATTAGGTCTAAATGTTTAACAGATTAGACCAAGAGTGACTTTTATATGAATTAGTAATTTTATTTTAATTTTTTATCATAGAGACAGGATCTCACTATGAAGCCCTGGCTAGCGTGGAGCTCATTATTTAGACCCTCCTGGCAACAGACTTCCAGAGACATACCTGCCTCTGCTTCCTAAGTGCCAAGATTGAAAGTATGTACCTCCACACTCAGCTTATTTAATAATTTGAAGATACATTTAAACACATGCCTATAATCCCACAACATAGGATGCAGAGGCAAGAGGAGTACTGTGTGTTCAAGGCTGCCCTGATCTACACAGTAAGACCATGTGTCAAAAAACTTTGAAATGGGATCAGATATCATTTTTTGCCTATTTCAACGAGTTTTCAAAATTGCTTTCCTGAGCTACAGTCAGGGTAGAGTCTTGAGTTTAATGAGATCTTCCCGGTGCTTGTTAAGGTCACTCTCTGGCCCAGTCTGGGAGAGAGCCAAGTCCACAGCATAAAGTTAATGTATTATCTCTCTCCAGTAGCAGAAAGAACTAAAAGACAAGAATCAGGTTCCTGGGGTAGACTTATCTCAACACACTGAACATTTAACTCTTAATCCATGCAGATGAGCTCATCCTTCCTGCTCAGTTCAGAGAATGCTTCAGAGTCAATGAAAATGTGAGTCTCATGAATGAAAGTGGTTGCAAGTGGCTGTTCTAGCAAGAATTCTTTCCAATAACCACAGTTGGATTTTTTTTTATTTGTGTATGTATACATGTGTCCCTGGAAATAGAAACGATAGCCTCATTCATACTAGGAATGCATTCTAACTCTGAGCCATAAGCACAGCCTTAAAATAAAGATTGTTATTAAAGTGGGGCCAGCACTCTTGGGCATATGCCCAAAAGATGCCCCACCATGCCACAAGGGCAAGTGTTCTACTATGTTCATAGCAGCCTTATTTGTGATAGCCAGAAGCTGGAAACAACCCAGATGTCCCACAACAGAAGAATGGATACAGAAAATGTGGTACATTTACACAATGGAATACTACTCAGCTATTAAGAATGAGAACATCATGAGTTTTGCAGGCAAATGGATGGAACTATAAAATATCATCCTGAGTGAGGTAACTGAGACCCAAAAGGACATGCATGGTTTGTACTTACTAATAAGTGGATATTAGCCAAAAAAAAAAAAAAAGTACAGAATACCCAGGATGCACTTCACAAAACTCAAGGTTAACAAGCTGAAGGGCCCAATTGAGGATACCTCTATCCCACTTGGAAAGGAGAAGAAAGCAATCATGGGGGGGGAGGCAGGGTACTGGGAGGGAGAGGAAAAGAGGAACATGATCAGGTATTGGGGGTTGGGAGAAGAGGACTGAAGCCCTGTGTGCCAGCAGAAAGAATGGAAACAGGCAACTTTGAGAGATAGGAGGTGGGGAGACCCTCTAGATTGTACCTGGGAGGTGAGAGACACTCAGGACTCAAAGGGAAGGTCCTTAGATGAAATGCTCTACAGTGGGGAGAGGGAGCTTGTGGAGTCCTCCTCCGGTTGAAGGACAGGGCATCAAGTGGAGGGATGAAGCTGCCATCCCACGATCAGGAACTCTGACCCAGAATTGTTCCTGTCTAGAAGAACTTCAGGGACAAAAATGGAGAAGAACCTGAGGAAGAGGTGGTCCAGTGACAGGCCCAGATTGGGATTCAGTTCGGGGGAGGCTCCAGGGCCTGACACTGTGACTGATGCTATGGTTGCTTACAGATGGGAGCTTGGCATGGCTGCCCTCTGAAAGGCCCAACAAGCATCTGAGTCAGGTGTAGATATTTACACCCAACCAACGGACAGAATCCAGGGAACCCTGAGGTTGAATTAGGGAAAATCTGGAAAAAGCTGAGGAGGAGGGCAACCCTATAAGAAGACCAGCAGTTTCAACTTGCCTGGACCCCCGAGATCTCTTGGACACTGAGCCACCAACCAGGCAGCATATACTAGCTGATATAATGCCCCGCCCCCCCCCCCAGTCACAAATACAGCAGAAGACTGCCTAGTCAGGCCTTAGTGAGAGAAGATGCACCTAGCCCTCGAGAGACTAGAGAATCCAGGGAGTGAGAGGTCTGGTGGGGTGGGGTTGAAGGGGTAGGGAAATCCTCTTGGAGACAGGGGATGAATTATGGGATGGGGAGTGGGGAATGGGCAGAGTGGGAGGGAGTAGCAGCCAGACTGTAAAGGAAGATTAAATAATAATAATAATTAATAATAATCAACCTAAAGTGAGGTCAAAGAGTCTGGGAATATAGCCCAGTTGGAAGAGGGCGTCACTGAGCCCCAGTGTTCAGTCCTCAGCTCCATATAAACTGGGCTTGGTGACACCACTTGTAAACCTAGGACTTCAGAGGTAGAGGCAGGAAGATCAGAAATTCAAAGATTAACCTTAGCTTGATATCTAGTTCAGGGCTAGACTAGATTACATAAGACTCTTCCAAGAAAGAAAGAAAGAAAGAAAGAAAGAAAGAAAGAAAGAAAGAAAGAAAGAAAGAAAGAAAGAAAGAAAGAAAGAAAGAAAGAAAGAAAGAAAGAAAGGAGGCAAGATAGTCCAGCAGATATGGGTGCTTTGCTACTAAGCTGAAGTGACTTCAGTCTCAGAGCCCACTTGGAAGAAGATGCCTTCAAACTGTTCTCTGACCTTCATGTTAAAGTTTCACATGGTCAACTGCCAACACCCCTCCCCCATTAATAGATAAATGTAAACAAGTTTAAAATAAATAGATGATAGATCGATAATAGATAGATAGATAGATAGATAGATAGATAGATAGATAGATAGATAAAATTAGATTAGATAGAACAGGATACTTAGCACCTGCAAATCCTCCCGTGCACATAAGTGATAATATCATTCATTCACCAACAACTTACCAAGTCAAGAAACTTGTTTCTATAATTACTTCTCAGATAAAGGATCTGACTTTGTGTTTCTGAATATCACAGAACCTGAAGTTTTTTGATGGTTGTTACAGATTCACTGCCATCCTTTCAGGAAAATAAGTTCCCCTTCAAAGCACAGACCTAAACATGAATCCAGCCCCTTCCGTCCTCTTAACTCAGTGAAAGACTTCCTAAAGGTTAAGAAAGAACAGTTGGGAAATAATCTACTGAGCAGAAGTGTAAGGCCATGTGTGCACAGGTGTGGACGTGGGTGTAACAGGGGAGGTGTTACAGATGGTTTGTTATCCAAACACCCTCACTGAAACCTAGCAGCTAACCCAACATCTGTGGCCCTCCCTGCTGAGTGTATGCACATTACTGCCTCTGCCCCCTTTCCTTACAGACTTCTATAGCTGTTAAAGGCAGAGTTATCTTGCTTATCCATCATGCACCTGTGGGCTTCAGCGTACTTTCAATTTTAGTGTCAAGTCTCAGAAGAATAGTAAATAAATCCCATTTCTGAAATCAAATCTACCTGTCTCAAGTTGGGCAGTGGTGGCGCACGCCTTTAATCCCAGCACTTGGGAGGCAGAGGCAGGCGGATTTCTGAGTTCGAGGCCAGCCTGGTCTACAGAGTGAGTTCCAGGACAGCCAGGGCTACACAGAGAAACCCTGTCTCGAAAAGAAAAAAAGAAAAGAAAAAAAAAAAAGAAAAGAAAACTTTAAAAAATGGATGGAACTTGAAAATATCATCCTGAGCGAGGTAACTCAGTCACAAAAGAAGGAACATGGTATGTACTCACTGATAAGCGGATATTAGCCCAAAAGTTCAGAACGCCCAAGTTTCACTTACCAGTAATCGCAGGACTGAGAGAGAAGTCCCAGATGGAGGAGTTGGAGGAAGGTCTGAAGGAGCTGAGGGAATT
>CM052700.1:16100406-16130510 GCA_028551405.1 Uromys caudimaculatus
CAGGGAGAAAGGAGAGGACTTTGGGCCTGAGGGTGCTAGGGGCACCAGTAAAAGGGAATGTCAAGGTGGGAATATGGGAATGGGTGGGCGGGTAGGTGGGAGGAGGAATTCCCTCACAGAGGCGGGGAGGGGGAGGGGACACGGGGTTTCTAAAGAAAAGGGGAATCATCGGAAATGTAAATAAAATATCAAAAAAAAACAAATAAATAAATAAAAAAAAAAAAAAAAGAAAACTAACATATGACCTGAGCTGACAGAATTTAAAGCTAACAGAAATCACATATGGACATTTACTCATAACCAACACTCTCTGCACTACACCAACCCAGTGTTAACAGAAGGTCACTCTAAGAGCAACAGCCCACATTTACTTCCCCGTTTTTAGCTGATCATACAATACCTTTTTTTTTTTTTGTTTTTTTGTTTTTTACCTTACAAGATTTTTCCTCTATGACCCCAAGAATCCTCAGTGTAGTAAGGGACCTCATAAACCACCAGCCCATCTTCTCCTATCTGGGTCCCGCAGTTTCGATCGATCGCCTGGCTTAAATTTCCTCAGTCTCTGGCAAAATTGCTTAAGGCACCAGGAACCACTGTAGAGATTCCAAATATGACCACAGTTCCGTCAGAGCTTCTCTGGTGATCTCTTATTGCCAGAGAAGCCTTTCAGGGAAAGCTTGGGGCATGGCGAGGCGTTACAGTCTCTTTGGAGTCTTCTTGCTTTCAGATAAAGTAAAATGACTCGTTTGTCTCACTTCATGTTAAATGTCTTTGAAACATTTTCAAAGCAGTGTGCCTCGGGATTGAACATCATTTAGGTTTTAAAAATGCAATTTTGATGAAATAACTCTATCAGTTGAATTATAATTCCCACCTATGCTTCAACTGTATATCAAGAGGGCTTAGACAAAGGAGTATACAGTAGCTCCATTTTCCCACACACCTTTCTCCAGGAGGAAGGAGGCACCAGAACGTAATGAGTTTCTAAAGTACTAAATATTTGATGAATACCTCTAGGACTTTCTATTGCATTTATTACTCTTAGGTTTCTCGGTGTCGTGGTGGTGGTTCATTTTGTCTTGTAGCACCTGGCAAAGCCTGTGTCTTCCTGACAATTTCAAATTCCCCGGGGGAACGACTGATACAGGGTCTGCCAGGCGGTGGCGCTGTTGGCCTTCACTGTGACTCCGGGTCTCCCTGAACAGACTTTTGCACTGTTCATTCACCTCGCAATCGCAATCGAAAAATGAGTGCGTTGCTTGGCAACAAGTCTAAGTTTTACAGTTTCGGCCGAGGTTTCCTGCTGGCTGCTGTGTGGTGAGTTCCGGAAACCTCAGCGCCCGCAGACTTCCCTTTGTGGGGCGCCCGCCCATACTTCATCCTCTGAGGGCAGCCACGCCTCATTGGGGGAAGTTGAGACTTGGAAAGCCTTTCCTTGAGGCTGGCACACCTTGCTGTGCCTCAGCTGTGTCTTCCAGTCCCCTGACTGGCCAGTTCCATCTGAAACCAGAGTGACCGGAGGAGGGACAAGGTACCAGCTGGCTTCTGCGGTCAGAGTGAGGGAGAGGTATAGGGGGTACTTCTGGGTGGTTTGAAGTTTGGGGAGTAGAATGGAAAGGGAGAGGGGGCTAGGGTTGGGATGGCCAGGGTGGAGGTATGAGAACCAAGGTGCGTTGATCGTTGATCAGTATTTCTTTGGAGTAAGTGTCTTGTGGCTTTTGACTTCTGGCTTTTTATGACACGAAAACTTCAGTTTTGGCAAAGAGAACTGTAAGATGAGATTCTCTGAGAAAGACCAGCCAGGACCTAGAGAGTATAAAAAAATTAGGGCACATTACTTATCTGGGAGTCTGTAGCCCCTAAAAGAGTACCTTGGGTTCTGCGTGCTCAGCCTTGGAATTAGGCATTCCGGTTACAATTACTGCGTAAGGCCATGGATACTCTAAATGAGATAATATTTGTATTATCTCGTATTTCAAAACTACATATTGTCCTTTGTTGGGTCAAATCTGTTTTCCCCTTAATCTTTTTTTGCTTTTTCTTCTTCCTTTTTCTCTCAGTTCCTCAATCTTATCTCTCTGTCTCTGTCTCTTTCTCTCCCCTCCCCCCTCTTTCTCATTTGTATTACTTCCTTCTGTAAAGATTCTTCTCCCCATGTGAGTTTCTTCTGTAATTGAGGTCATGCCTTTCCCCCCGCTACTTAGTAAGAGCCATCTGTGGATATAGGAAAAAGGGCACACTGCAGTGGACCTGGATGGACACTGGACTTTGCTAACTGCCTCATCTATCATCTTGCCTCTGTCAGTAGCTCCACAAACAGCCACTAGAGACTGATCCTTTTACTGAGACATCACAAAGTATTTGTGCCATTGCAAATTATAACCTAGCCTCTCCCCCAATCAGCGTTTGCACAACCAAAACTCTAGTGTCAAGTTGTAGAAACTGCAAGTGCTAAGTACATATGTCTTCAGGAGTGTTGCTCTGAGCTCCACAGGAAGGATTTATTCTGGACCTTTCTCTGGGCTTGGTAGATGGCTGTCTTTATGTTATAATGCCCCTCCCCCTACATTTGTCTGCCTTTGCCTTTCATTTTCTGTAAGTAGATCAGTCATATTAGGCTGACAGTCCTACTTATCTTTTAAAAGATTCTGTCTCTAAATAATGTCAAATTTGGGAGTAAGGGGTGCTACAATATCAAATATGAATGGGAAGGTCACAATTCAACCCATGACAACTGTTTAGTCTTTTTATTATATGATCAAATACACTCCATTAAAAGTGTGTTAGATAGTCAGGATCTTTTGTAACCTTCTCAGCTTCTCTTGCTGAATTCTCTTCCCACCTTCCACACCTCTTCCTGTGGTCTCAACAACATGCTCTGAGGTTGCATGGTCTGTGACTCTACCCTTCTGTTTTGTTGTACTGTGAGATCTCGCCTGTGTTGCGGCTGCTGTAACCAATGACCACACACACACACACACACACACACACACACACACACACACACCATACAAAAATAAAACTGGTGTCATAAAACACACAGTCAAACACAAGAAGGATGATCTCTCTCTTTTCGCAGTGACTCTAAAGGAAGATCGATTCCCTGTCTTGCTTGTTTCTAGAGCGTCTGGCACACTTCTGAGTCCATGACCCTTTGTCCATTTCATATCCCACACTGCCTGGGTTTGTTTTCTTCAGTCCTTCACACTGATGCTTTGCTCCCTTCTTGACCATTTAAGGATGTTTGTGACACACCGAACTCACTCTTTTTTTCTTTATTTGATTAATTCCATCTGCAATGTTAATTCCCATTTGCTATTTTAATACTTTAAACTCAACACATTAATAGGTTCCAGAGATTTAGGACATGAGCATTGTGGGAAGAGAGGGTAATTTTTCTCAGTCTTGTACTGAATTTATTATCATCTCCTCAAGTTCCCACCCCTCTGTCTTTTTTCCTCATTAGTGGAGATTGAACTCATGGCCCTGTCACTATATCCTATGATCTCTCTCTCTCTCTCTCTCTCTCTCTCTCTCTCTCTCTCTCTCTCTCTCATACACAACAGCTTTTCTTTTACTAATGTTTACATTATGTTTGTGTCTGTGTTAGTTGCATATGTAGACACATAGACCATAATGTGGGTATGTTCACATGAGTGCAGCCAAAAGGCATTGATCCTTCAGAGATGGAGCTGCAGGCAGCTGTGGGCCACTGGAGTCGGGTGCTGGAGACTGGACTGGAGCTCTCTCCTAACCACTGAGCCATCTCTATAGGTCTATCTCAGCCATTTTTCCTTTTCTACTTTTAACAGGGTTGTGGTTGTCCAACCTGTCCCTGAACGTACTCTGTGGCCCAGTCAGGTCTGGAACCTTCTATTTTCGTTAGTATCCACTTTTTACTCAGAGATCAGTGTTTTGCTTGCTATGTATAGCAAGGAAACTTAAATCATTTTTATAGAGAAAACATCAGCTTGCCAAAAGATAGAATGAAAAAAAAAATGTGTGCTCACTGGGCAGCAGCTGCATGTCATGTACATATTTTCTGTACAAGACCATTTAAAGAAACTCCTTGGGATAGTGAAATGGATCAGTAGCTAAGATACTTGTTACATAGCCCGGCAACCTAAGATGAACCCCCAAACCCACATAAAGGTGGAAGGAGAGAACCAAATCCCAAATATTATCCTCTGAGCTATACACAATAAGCATATGCATGTATGTACACACAGACATGGACACTTTCTCTCTCTCTCTCTCTTTCTCTCTCTCTCTCTCTCCATATATATATATGTGTTTGTGTGTGTGTGTGTGTATAACAAAATAAATTTTAAAAACCGGCTTTTTCATAGTTGTCATGGCAGTTTGATATGCTCAATCAATTTCTGTAGCTATTTTCTTATAAGAATGACTTGCAGACCCGGGATACATTTATAGACAGAGTGACCTATTCAGTAAGCCTCTGTTCTGGGCATACAGCCATCAAAAGGATAACCCAGCGCCTACATCTTTGTGCTCATGAACATTTCCTCTGCTCCTGTACACTTGTCACTTCAGATCTGTCCTCAGCAGTGTGAGTTTAGCTGGTCTTGGGTCCCACATGTTCTCTGTATCTTCATCTGTTCGCGCTGATGCAGGACCCAGAGAGTTGGACTGTGATGCCCTGCAGGAAATGGATGTGGGTGAGAGTGAACGGATAATAATAGGAGACTTGGATTAAGTGTGGGCTAGTGGCGTGGGTGCTCAATGCTTTCTATTCATTAGACCATGCCTTAGACACAGTTTCCAAATGGGGGAAGTGAGAGAAGAAATAAATTCCCTGAAAGTAAAGCTGCCAGGTGCTGAGACTGCTGAGAGTCCTGTCCTGAGTCCAGGTCCTGAATTTATTTTTGGTTATTATTATTAGTGTTGTTTTTTATTGTTGTGGGGATTTTTTCTGAGTAGTTGTTATTGGCTTGTGCTATCACTCTGTGACCAAAGAAAAAAGCACATAGCTCTCTGTCTCTGTTTTTTTTTTTTTTTAAAATACTTTGTCTTCTTAGAAAGAAAAGGTGGGTATAGATATAGAAATGCCTAAGGATACTTCCATGTTTAAAGACTGAAGCCTTTTATTCTCAAGCTTCTAAGAATTTCTCTGAGTTCTCTAGCTAGAATAATAATGAGGAGATAGATTAATGTACAGCTGGGGACAACTACTTTTGGATAATGTAGCCTCTTTCCTGGATACTCTATCAACTCAAGGTAGGCAGCTTCCTCTTATAGCTCCCTTCCCACTGCACCAACTGAGTTGTGTGCTATGACTAAAGACTTAACAAGGAGCAAATTAGGGGCAGAAGGACTAGTTAGGTTCATGATCTGCGAGTGCTGCCTATCAAGGTGGGACAAAGCACAGTAGTGGGGGCTTGTCGTTCTGATGACAGAAGGGAGCAGGGTGTCAGATGGGAGGGAATATACTCTCTCCCATCCGTCTCATGTAGCTCAGGCTGACTTTGAACTTATGATGTAGCTGAGGCACTCCTTGAATTCCTTGATGCTGGGATTACAGGCTGCACCCGGACACTTGGCTCGACTCTCCCATTTTTATTCAGTCTGGGATGGAGTCCATAAAACTGTGCTTCTCACATTTAGGGTGGATCTTCTACCCTCAGTTTAACTTTTCTGGAAACAGCCTCAAGGACACCAGCAGAAGTGTGTCTCCTTGGTGACAGTGATAGAGGAGGACAGTGACTGATCACAGCAGCATGTGGATGCACTGGACTCATCCACTTAAGTGCAAGCAACACACACACACACACACACACACACACACACACACACACACACACACGCGCGCGCGCGTTTGGGATCAGCCTCTTTGAAGTCAGGTTTGCTGGACTGGCTCTTGCTGACTCTCACCTAAATGCTCATTGAGTCTTTGTTAATCTTTGCCCAGTGTTTAGTGCTGCTTCTAATCAGATGGTGGGCACAGCAGCAGGATTTGTTGGTATGAGAAGCAGAAACTGTACTTTGTGATTGATTTGTGTTGGGGAAAGGCTAAAGGGATGCTGAAAATCTGACTTGGACATTCAGTCTTCATTCGATTTATAGTCACATTCCACAAATTCAGTCAGTGTGATTGGAATCTGGGTGGGTCTATCTGGCTTCTTGCTCCTTGAATTTCCCTCCAGGCCTCAATATCTGATTCCTTCAAGGTTCCTTGAAACTGACATCTTGGTATGAGCCAGACTGAGTTCTGGTAGAAGAAAAGAACAGAATGCTAGAATGTGGGAACAAACCTGGCATGGTGGAAAGAAGCCCCACATGTCTTTCCCGGACGCTGTGGCTCTGGGTGGGACAGGAGACACAAGTGGCCGCCCATTTTCCCACACAGTCCGACGGGCAGGTGGGAGCTGTGGGAAACCTTTGTGGGCCCTGCCCGTGGGTGGGGGAGGGGGCCATTCTCAGGGAACAAGTGGCAGCCAGGGCACTACAGTCGCCGCAGGGTGACAGGCTAGCCAGAGCATAGCTGGGGTTCCTGCCGAGACCAGGTTCCAGCGGCTTGGAGTGCCAGGCTAGCTGCTTAGGCTTGGGTGAATGGGTACCGTCTGAAAGCGCTGGGAAGCCCTCGGAGAGAGATTAGACACGGCTCCTTAATCGAAGGCCAGATCCCTCCCTTCCACACCGGGTCTAGATGAAGAGACAGTCCATAATTCTAAGACATTTATTGTCATCGTGTGGAGTGGCATGGATGGAATTGTACCCCCTTCTTTTTGGGAGAGTTGAGGCAGATATAGTAACCGGAAAGGGGTGTGGCTAAGCCTCTAGGTGTCTCATTAACATGGGGATGGCTTGGGGCTGTGTGGCCATGCCTCTACCTGAGGAGGGGTGGTACATGACCGTGACTGGAGCCAAAAGCCTCCCGGGAGCGTAACGTTTTCCTGTCCCTTGCGGATTGGTCCACTGGGTTCCCCAGATTTTACACCTGTGCTCAACTGGGTGCCAGATTGCCTGTCACAGATCACTGTCCCACACTAGAATATTCTTATAATCTTAGCAATAAGGATACTGGTAAGTGGCAAATCCTATCTGTGTGCAGAGATGGGGCTCAGAAGCCTGTCCATCCTGAGGCTTGGTAGCAGAAGTCACCATGACAGTACATTGGTATAGCCATATCCACTGGAAACAGCGAGCGTCATGAAGCTGCCACAGCTGCTTACCACAGTTCCAGCAAAGCTGAGCTGATTGCTGCAATCTCTGTCCTTCTATCTCTAACTTTTGGGTTTTGGTCTCTGCATGTCGCATAATTGGAGACTTTCAGCATTGTGAATCATTTTACTTTTTCTGAGAAAAATTATGCCTGATTCTTTTTAGGAAAATCCTAAAATTAACTTTATCTGGCCACTATTTGTAAGTCTTCCTTATTGCCCTGGGGATCATTAAGCTCAGATAAGCACAAAGCTAGAGGAGGCCATTACTCCAGGAATCTGCTTGGGGTCTCTGTCCCTGAGCAAACTCAAACCGTGTATTGATGCCTGGCAAATAGGTAATTGACAAACCCTGACTGGCCAGGAGAATAGGTTACAGATTCAAGAGCTCATTTTATTATGGACTTAGAGATCTCTAAAAATGTAGTTTAAAGATGTGGATTGTACAGGATACACTCTTGAAGGAATACAACTCAGTAAATAAGAAAGGTTGACTAAAATAAATGTTTCCTATTTTATAGCATAGATGGTGAAACATATAGTAAAAGAAGTTAGGTATTAGCATTTGCTACTCATAAACAGACCAGTTCAGATAGTTTCCATTTCTCTGGAGTGCTTTCAAACAGCTAACACTGCCATCCGAAAAGCAGTTATAATATATTAACTGTGTTTGCTTTGGAGGAGACATTCGTTAGATTCTTTAAATTGGAGCTATAGTGCTAATAACAATAAGAAGAATTTGTTCTGTTTGCATTTTCTAATTGCGACTGAACTCGTAATCCTACACATGTAATGAAAAAAATCAAACATATATTCTGTACCACCTGGATAATCACTAGTTTGTCTGTGTTCTGTGAAACCTGTATTAATAAAGAAGCACCGGATTGCTAGTCAATCAGCTTGAGATTCTGAGATTCCCCTCTGGCTCTTGTCTCCATGCTGGGGAAGGTCCCTTGCAGTATATGAACACTGTGAATTCCAAGACCCGGGATCTCCTGTCTCATTCTCATCTACGTCAAACTCAGTTAAATGCAGAAAGACTAAACATCATCTGGCTTCTGAGTGGTAAGAACTTGTAGTGGGACGAGAATTCAGTGGGGATTTGAAGCACCCAATGCCAACCTTAGCTTCAGTGCTAGTTAACTGCTGGGTGGATGTGAGTAGTTCTGGTTGTTTTCAGAGGGACTTTCTTTCGTTAGTTTTAATTTATGCTCATTAATGGTACAGAATGATGGATCCCCTGGTGATGCTTTCCTTACTGTTTCTCCCAGTATGCTCTTTCTCTTCTTAAACCATTTCTTCAGAGGACCCTTGTTTCATAGTCAGAGCTCTGTGGCCTTTGTGATGAGGGGATTAAAGTCCCAAGGGGTGCATGCCTTTAATCCCATCACCTGGGAGGCTGAGACAGGTAGATCTCTGAGTTTAAGACCAGCCTGGTGTATATAGCAAGCTCCAGGACAGCCTATGCTACATAATGAGTCTCAAAAATAAGTAAACAAACAAACAAACAGAGGGATGTCAGAAAGTGGTGAGATAGGTGGCTTACGAGACACAAACCCCTCAGAAGTCTGCCTGTATGAATTTGATCCCTAAGAGAAATAACCCACTGGCCTACACACACACACACACACACTTTGGCACAAGCTCATGCACATATGACACACACACACACACTCACACAAACAAATATATTTATTTTTTAAAGAAATGAATGGTAGAGCTCTGTTTCAGATATTTTTGCTACTTTAGTTGGAATATGACTATCATGGCATGAACATAGAGGTCCTCAGTACATTTACAGTGTGTTGGCAGAGGGGCTTCCTGATGTTGAGGGTTGACTTGCTATATTTTCATCACTTCTTGAATCCCAGGCTGCTCCTCTTGACCCCATATGACCTCAGTTTCATTCTTCTCTCACCCATAATTCCAAATTCAGGATGATGTAATAATACATCCAGGATCAAGACATCACATGCCATTAGGTTACATTAGGTTAGATCTTTGCTCCCGAACTCAGGCAAAGCTTTTCATGTGTGTGTGTGTGTGTGTGTGTGTGTGTGTGTGTGTGTGTGTGTGTGTGTTGGTGTTCTGCCTGCATGTATGTCTGTATGAGAATCTTGGATCCTGAATGGAGTAATGTGAGCTGCATTGTGGGTTCTGGGAATTGAATCCTGATCCTTTAGAAGAGCAGCCAGTGCTCTTAACTACTGAGCCATCTCTCCAGCCCCAAGCAAGACATTTTAAAACTTAACACTTATAGTATAGTTTTCGTGTGTATTCTGCTGTTGGTACAACAGCAGTGAGGTGTTCTGACATGATTTTCTACTATAAGAATGAAGGAAAACTTGGAGAGTCCGTCAACAATGTAAGACTGTGTGAGAGGAATGTAGATAACCCCAGTAGCGTTTGCAGTTATCTGTGTCTACTCCATCCTTCATCAACACACTAATCTTTCCTCTTTCTTGGACCAAAATGAAAACAAGTGATTTTCAGTCTCCTGGATTAGTAATGAGTAGGGAATGGAGGCGGCCTCACAGGAAAGTGAAAGCAGGAGTGTAGATTATCTACCACCACGAGGGCAAAGAACACCAGATGCTATCTGCAGGGCCATAACTGGTGATAGGCTGGGGAATACAGGTATTCAGAGAGCGTGACATAAATCCCTTATAAAAAGGAAATTCTTTGATGGCTTGGATAGAGTTGATGATAATGCACTTTGTATATCATCATCCATGAGTGAACGGTTTAGCAGTGATATGGGGGCTACAGCTTTGTGGGCTTGAGTGGAGACGTGGCTCAGTGCTGGAGAACTTGCCTGACGTGGATAAAGCCTGAGGCTTGATTTTTAGCGCTGAAAAAAAAAAAGACCCCAAAATCCTAATAGAATGGATGAACGGCGTAGTAGAAATCTTGTGGAACATATTCTGGGTGGTAAGGAAGCAGTGGTTTCTGCTGGAGCATGGATTAATAAGTCAACACGGAGGTGGAAGTCAGGAACATGGATTCTTTGGATGCCCTCTTGGCCATGCAAGGAAGTGAGACCATCCCAGAGCTGTCAGCAAAAGTGAGCTCAGTTCAAATACCAACAGAACTACACATGGCGCTTTTGTTTCCATCTTTCCAGCAGCGGAAGAGTGACGAGTGACTCTATTTCTCACCACAGGGCTTGACTTAGATAGCATTCTGGACAGTCTCTAGGAGGCCCTGATGGTCAGCTTGTTTATACATGGCTTCTCCAAGACACAGAACTTCTGTTGCCTCAGCAAATCACATATGAGTTAATTTCTTAATTTTTAGGTTTACATGCAAAGCAACAGTTTTCATTATTGTATTTTCATAAACATCAATGTATCATTATACTTCATTCTCATTCATTTCCCTCTTAGTTAGGGCTTCTTTTTTTTTAGATTACACTTATTTATTTATTTTGCATATTCATGTGGGCATGAGTGCTACAGCACACATGTGTAGGACAGAGGTCAGAGGACAACTTGCTGTTGTCACTTCTCTCCTTCCTGAATGTAGATACCGGAAGTCCACTTGCCCTTATGATAGTATCTACTGCTGTGATAAACACAATGGCCAACAGCAACTTGGAGAAAAAAGGGCCTATTTCAGCTTACACTCACACTGCATAGTCCATCATTGAAGGAAGTCAGGGAAGGAACTCAAGGTAGGAACCTGGAGGAAGGAACTGAAGCAGACGCCATGGGGCAGCAATGCTTACTGACTTGCTTCTCATGGCTTTCGTGACCTGCCTTTTTATAGCACCCAGGACTGTTAGTCCAGGGATGGCACCATCCACAGAGAACTGGCTCCTCCCATATCAGTCATCAATCAAGAAATTGAACCACAGGCTTGCTCCCAGGTTAGTTTGGTGAGGACACTTTCTCAGTTGAGATTCTCTTTTCTTAAGTGACTCTACGTTGTGTCACTTGATAAACTAGACAACACGCCCTCCATCACGTCTCTCCCTTAATCCTTGCTGCCAACCCTTCTAGCTCTTCCCTTCAGTTCTGAGCCAATCACCCTTCTGCTTTCCTACCATAGGTACTCCATTACCCTTGTGCCTCCTCTTTCCCCTCCTTTCATGGTTCCTCTTCTAGCTCCATGAACCCCCTCTCTCAATTTTTAACTTAGTTTCAGCATGTAAGAGAAAATAGGTAGTACTTGTCTTCTGAGTATGGCTCACTTCTTTTAACATAGGATATCTAGTTCCATACATTTTCATGACAATCTCATTTTCTTTTTTTATAAAATTGCCCATATGTACATATCCCACTTTCTTTATTCATTCATATATTGATGAGTGTCCAGGCTGGTTCATTCCCTGGCTAGAGTGAAGAGTCTAGCTATAAATGCGGCTTTGTAAGCATCATCTATATGAGTCCTTAGTCCCAAGAAGAGTATAGCTGGTCTATATGGTGTTGCGGCCATTCTGATTTGTTTGTGTTGTTGTTGTTGTTGAGACACTGCCTTGTTGATTTCCACGGCAGTTGCATACGTTCTTGCCCCTCATCTTCACTGACATTCGTTTTCGTGATTTTGACTAGAGTGAGATGGCTCATAGTGTTTTACATGCATTTCATTGACAGCTATTTATTGCCCATTTATATTTCTTCTATAAAGTGCCACTTGAGCTCATAAGCATACTTATAGACTGGATCATTTATTGTTGTGATTGGTGTGTGTGTTTAATTTTTGCAGTTTTTATGCATCCTAGATATTAATCTCCCACTGGATATGTAGTTAGAAAGCAATTTTCCTCATTCTGTAGAAAATAATCTTTCCTCAGTCATCTCTTGATTCTGTGATCATTTCCTTTCTTGTGCAGAGGTTCATAGTTTAGTTGTAATCCATTGCTCAAGAAGGTGCTTGCCCCACAGGCGTGAATAGAGTTTGGATCACCAGCACATAAATACCAGGTAGGTGCAGTGTCTCATCTATAACTGAAGCTCTTAAGAGGCAGAGACTAGAGCAAGCAGCTGGCTAGACTAGCTAAGTAGCTGAGCTCTTGATTCAAGTGAGAGTCCCTGACTTAATACTTGTGATTGAAGAAGACAAGTAAGTCAGCTTCTGACTGCCACATATATCCACTCATACATACACATGTGTACACACACAAACATGCATGCATGTCTACGCACATCACAGACTGTCCTGTGACCCTATCCTAGGGAGACATGAACAAATGTCTTCTCACTCTAGATATGGAACTAACAACAGATTAGAGTAAGGATACCATCAATCTTCATTTTTGTAAATCAGTGAGATTTAGGACTATGGATAAGGGGTTACTTACAGAAGAAAAAATGACAGCTGCATTACCAAAGCCCACCACAGCATGGGTGACAGCTTACAAAAGCTGGGAGTATGGATCACATAGCCTGCAGACAGCTCAACAGGTTGAAGAGTGTCCTTTCTAGGCAGTTCAGTTGGCCTGAGCCTCTTAGAGGCAGCTCAGATGCTCTTAGCTTCATTTAGGCAACTCAGCTTGTCTGAGAGTATTTTTGAACAGTCCTTACTATATATATACTCTTGGGGAGGAAACAGCCTAGTGAATCTGGTCAGTTTCAGGATTTTCCTGAAGACTTTGAGTTGCTTATTTCTTGAGCTTCCCTACAGGATGGAATGTTTTACACACACACACACACACACACACACACACACACACACACACACCTTTAAAATATCTTTTGCAGCAAGCTTTCTTCCAGGATGGAGGTTTATCTTAGAGGAAGTTGCTACACAACACAACACACACAGGCAAAAAAGAAAGAAAACAAAGAAAACAAAGT
This sequence comes from Uromys caudimaculatus, assembly GCA_028551405.1. Classification (NCBI taxonomy): domain Eukaryota; kingdom Metazoa; phylum Chordata; class Mammalia; order Rodentia; family Muridae; genus Uromys; species Uromys caudimaculatus. Next base: position 16,113,386 of record CM052700.1, read on the forward strand.
CTTTAACATTAAAACTATCAAAACTTTGTGTTGAAGTTGGTTTGGAAATCATGAGTTTTATAACAAAACAAAATTTATTTAAAAACGCTGTGATTATAACCACCTCTATTGGACATTGCTTCTAGATCTTTAGGATATGACATCAGTGTCTGACTTTGGAGGAGCTTCAGAGAAAACTTTAAAGAGCTTGGTGGCTGTCTTTTTAAAAAAATTTACATACCAAGAAGGAGAGATGAAGAAAATGACTAGGTTTGACAAGAATGATCCAATTTATTGGTAAAAGTTTTCAACTTCTGGATGCTCCCGACAGCTTTTCCACTAGATAAAATAGTAAATGAGCAACTGAGATAGGGGGACAATCTGTGGCTCCTCTTGACCTGGGGAGGAAGATGCCTCCATAAATAGAAAATAAAAAATATTCAGGATTACAGATTAGGTGGGGAAATCTGAGTTTTATGAAAAAGCAGATCTCTCGGGATTTGAACTTTGCATTTGGAGCATGATGACGGAAGGGAAGTTTTGCATGTACACCAGTGAGCACGCAGTAGTACTTGATAAACACACCCCGAGCTAAGGAGCTTTAAAAACATATGTAGGTTTATGTCTTTGACTTTAGTAGGAAAAAAGGCTCTTCTGTGCATGTCTCTAATCTAAGTTGGAAAATGCTTGAGAAAGTTGAGAGAGAAGAAGCAATCACAGTACTCTAGACAGCTTTAATCATCTCAGAAATTAATAATCAGCACAGGATCTGTCCTGTGTGCAGTGTGAAAGCATCAGCTCATCATCCCTTTCATGCCACATACAATAGAGCAGCTGTTAACACAAAACAAACACCATGGGTTTCTAAGATGACATAATGCACCTAGCAGGTCCCCCCCCCCCCCCGTGAATTACATAGTATTTATATAACACAGCCACCTGAAGCTTTTGTGAATGTTCAGTTTGATTGTTAAAATTACTTAAAAATGATAACTTTTCTTGGTCCTGAAGGATGTGAGGAACATGGAGCTTTTCGGGAGGGGGGGCGTAATAACAATGTTTTGACACTAGATTGAATTGCTAGGTAATCAACTAAACACACTAAATGCCAGTGTATTATGCACTTTAAAATGAGCACGACCTTGAGAGATGGAAGGTTCTTGCCATGCAAACCTAATGACCTGAGTTAGATCCTGGGAACTCACAGAGTGGAAGGAGAGATTCGACTCCTTTAAAGTGTCCATGGCAAATGTACAGATGGATACACACATATACCACAACTTACAAAATCAAGAAACAAAATGCAAAGCACAAACAAGATGGAGGCAGAGACAGGTAGATTTCTCAAAAACAAAAAAGAAGAAATAAAGGAAAAACGGTTATGTTTATGTTAGGTCCATCTTACCTCAACAAAACATTTGAAAAGATCTAAAAAACTTTGTATGTCACCATTCGTAGTAACATTTATAGAGATGAAAACTGGAAACTACCGTGTTAAATGGTATTTAAAGTAAACTATATTCATACAATCCCAGTGATTCAGCCTCAAAAACAGAGGAAGCAATGACTCATGGCTAGAAAACATTGCATTAAGTGAAGAAATTCAGATACAGAAGGCCATATTCTGCATTAATCAATTAATATGAAATGCCCAGGATAGGATAAACTACAGACAGAAAATGGCTAGTGAGTGCCCTGGGTTAGGGGGTGGGTGCACTTGGCAATCACTGCTACTGATTAGAAGTTTCATCTCAGCAGTTATAAAAATATTTTATTTTTAAAAATATTTATTTATTTTCGTGTGTGTGGTGTTTTGCCTGCATATATGTATGTGTACACCATGTGTGCCTGATTGCTCTGGGAGGCCAGAGGAGGGTGTCAGATCCCCTGGAACTGGAGTTATAAACAATTGTGAGCCACAAGGAATCAAACCTGGGTCCCTTGAAAGAACAAATACTCCTAACCACTGAGCCATCTCTTCAGCCCAATGACATATTTTAAAGTACTGTGATGACAGTTGCGTAACTTTGTGACTATACTAAAAACAACTTTTTAAAATTTGAAAGGTCGAATTTTATGATACGCAATTAAAAAAGCAACATTAAAGGTAATTTTTAACTTTGCAAAATAAAGAAGGAAAGGAGAGAAGCAAGACAAAGGTAGGAAAGTTGAGAGAGAGAAAACTGGAAGAAGGAAAGAAAGAAAATCTTTAAAGAGATAGTACAGTATAGGGTAAAAATCAAGAACACAGGCTTGTTTCTCACAGTTTCTCCATCTGTGAGAATCACATGATTCGCTATATGCAGTGAGTATGTGAGTTTGTTGTCCATGTTCAGCACCAGAAACACAGTCTTCAGCACCATAAACATAGCCAACAGCACTAGGCGACAGGGAGAGAAAACCAGAGTCCAGTAACCTCAGGCTGAGTGTCAGTTAAGGAGCTGCAGGGTGGGGCAGAGGTCAATTATATGAACTCTGCTCTCCTGATAGGGGGAGAGCCTGGGGTGTAATATGGAGATTCAGGTAGTTTCCTGGTCTAGTATTTCTGTTTGTTTGTTTTTGTTCTTGAGTTAGAGCCTCATTCTAGTCAAGGCTGGCTTTGGAGCAATGACCAACCTCTAAACCTCTTCAGTCCTGCTGGTTCAGCCTCTCAAATGCTGGGAGGTTTTGATGACCATCTATATATCTGGATAGGCAAATGCTTCTTTCTGGCAATCTGCTATCTGCTCAACTTTGAAAACATCCACAGGAAGCTAAATAAAGCTTATTTCTGTAATTAACTAAACTAGTACCTAATGTGACTACAAGTTTGATTGACTATTAACTTGCATTTATTAATTATCCTAAGCAGTTTGCAGTAGCAGCTTTTAAGGACTAGAACTCCATGTTACTTATTTATTTATTTATTTATTTATTTATTTATTTATTTATTTGTTTGTTTGTTTATTTAATACTTTACTTACATTTCAAATGTTTCCCCCTTTCCAGGTCTCCCCTTTGAAAACCCCATATCCCATCCCCTCACCCTGCCTCTATGAGGGTATTCCACCTCCCAACTACCCACTCCCCTCTTCCCTCCCTGGAATTCTCCTATACTGCTGCATCTAACGCTCTCAGGTCCAAGGGCCTCTCCTCCTCCTCCGACTGATGGCCAACAAGGCCCTCCTCTGCCACATATGTGGTCAGCACCATGGGCCCCTCCATATGCATTCTTTGGTTGTTGGTCCAGTCCCAGAAAGCACTGGGGGGTGCTGACCAGTTGACACTGTTGCTCCCTCCCCATGGGGCTGCAAACTCCCTCAGTTCCTTCAGTTCCTTCTCCACCTCCTCCATCTGGGACCCCACACTCAGTCCAACAATTGCTGTGAATTGAATCATGGGTGTTCCGAACTTTTGGGCTAATCAGTGAGTACATACCATGTTTGTTCTTTTGTGACTGAGTTACCTCACTCAGAATATTTTCAAGTTCCATCCATTTGCCTGCAAATTTCATTAAGTCATTGTTTTTAATAACTGAGTAGTATTCCATTGTATAAATGTACCACATTTTCTGTATCCATTCCTCTGCTGAGGGACATCTGGGTTGTTTCCAGCTTCTGGCTATTATAAATATGGCTGCTATGAACATACTGGAGCATGTGTTCTTATTACATGTTGGAGTATGTTCTGGGTATATTCCCAGGAGTGGTATAGCTGGGTTCTCAGGAAGTATTATGTCCGTTTTTCTGAGGGTCCGCCAAAATGATTTCCAGAATGGTTGTACCAGCTTGCAATCCCACCAGCAATGGAGGAGTGTTCCTCTTTCTCCACATCCTTGCCAGCATCTGCTGTCACCTGAGTTTTTGAACTTAGCCATTCTGACTGGTGTGAGGTGGAATCTCAGAGTTGTCTTGATTTGCATTTCCCTGATGACTAGGGAAGTTGAACATTTCTTTAGGTTCTTCTCAGCTCTACGAATTTCCTCAGTTGAGATTTCTCTGTCTAGCTCTGTTCCCCATTTTATGATAGGGTTATTTGGTTTTCTGGAGTCTAACTTCTTGAGTTCTTTGTATATATTGGATATTAGCCCTCTATTGGACGTAGGATTGAGAAAGATCTTTTCCCAATCAGTTGGTTGCTGTTCTGTCCTATTGACTGTGTCCTTTGCCTTACAGAAACTTTGCAATTTTATGAGATCCCATGTGTTGATTCTTGATCTTAGAGCATAAACCATTGGTGTTCTGTTCAGGAACTTTTTTCCCTGTGCCCATGTGTTCCAGACTTTTCCCCACTTTCTCTTCTATTAGATTCAGTGTAACTGGTTTTATGTGGAGGTCCTTGATCCACTTGAACTTGAGCTTTGTACAGGGAGATAAGAATGGATCAATTTGCCTTCTTCTACATGTAGACTGCCAGTTGAGCCAGCACCATTTTGAAAATGCTGTCTGTTTTCCACAGGATGGATTTAGCTCCTTTGTCAAAGATCAAGTGACCATAGGTGTGTGGGTTTATTTCTGGGTCTTCAATTCTATTCCATTGATCTACCTGTCTGTCACTGTACCAATACCATGCAGTTTTTATCACTACTGCTCTGTAGTACAGCTTGAGGTCAGGGATGCTGATTTCCCCAGAAGTTCTTTTATTGTTGAGAGTAGTATTTGCTATACTGGGTTTTTTGTTATTCTAAATGAATTTGAGAATTGCTCTTTCTAAGACTATGATGAATTGAGTTGGAATTTTGATGGGGATTCAATTGAATCTGTAGATTGCTTTCGGCAAGATGGTCATTTTTACTATATTAATCCTGCCAATCCATGAGCATGGGAAATCTTTCCATTTTCTGAGGTCTTCTTCTATTTCTTTCTTCAGAGACTTGAAGTTCTAAGAAGGCTACTGATTTTTTTGAGTAAATTTTATATCCGGCCACATTGCTGAAGTTGTTTATCAGCTGTAGCAGTTCTCTGGTGGAGTTTTTCGGGTCACTTAAGTGTACAATCATATCATCTGCAAATAGTGATATTTTGATTTCTTCATTTCCAATTTGTATCCCTTTGACCTCCTTTTGTTGTCTAATTGCTCTAGCTAGAACTTCAAGTACTATATTGCATAGAAAGGGAGAGAGTAGACAGCCTTGTCTAGTCCCTGATTTTAGTGGGAATGCTTCAAGTTTCTCCCCATTTAGTTTGATTTTGGCTACTGGTTTGCTGTATATTGCTTTTACTATGTTTAAGTATGGGCCTTGAATTCCTTATCTTTCCATGACTTTTATCATGAAGGGATGTTGAATTTTGTCAAATGCTTTTTCAGCATCTAATGAAATGACCATGTAGTTTTTTTCTTTGAGTTTGTTTATGTAGTGGATTATGTTGATGGATTTCTGGGTATTGACCCATCCTTGCATCCCTGGGATGAAGCCTACTTGATCATGATGAATGATCATTTTGATGTGTTCTTGGATTCAGTTTTTGAGAATTTTTTTGAGTATTTTTGCATCAATATTCATAAGGGAAATTGGTCTGTAGTTTACTTTCTTTGTTGGGTCTTTGTGAGGTTTTGGTATCAGTGTAACTGTGACATCATAGAATGAATTAGGTAGTATTCCTTCTGTTTCTATTTTGTGAAATAGTTTGAAGAGTATTGGCATTAGGTCTTGTTTGAAGGTCCAATAGAATTTGTCATTAAACCCATCTGGTCCTGGGTTTTTTTTTGGTTGGGAGAATTTTAATGAATGCTTCTATTTCTTTAGGCATTATGGGACTGTTTAGATGGTTTATCTGATCCTTACTTAACTTTGGTATTTGGTATCTGTCTAGAAAATTGTCCATTTCATCCAGATTTTCTAATTTTATTGAGTACTTTTGAAGTAGGATCTGATGATTTTTTCAATTTTCTCAGAATCTGTTGTTATTTCTCCCTTTTCATTTTTGATTTTGTTAATTTGGATAATGTCTCTGTGCCCTCTGGTTAGCCTGGTTAAGGGTTTATCTATCTTGTTGATTTTCTCAAAGAACCAGTTCCTGGTTTTGTTGATTCTTTTTATAGTTCTTTTTGTTTCTACTTGGTTGGTTTCAGCCCTGAGTTTGATTATTTCCTGTGTTCTACTCCTCTTGGATTTATTAACTTCTATTTGTTCTAGAGCTTTCAGGTGTGCTGTTAAGATGTTAGTGTATGCTCTCAACAGTTTGTTTTTGGAGGCACTCAGAGCTATGAGTTTTCCTCTTAACACTGCTTTCATTGTGTCCCATAAGTTTGGGTATGATATACTTTCCTTTTCATTAAATTCTAGGAAGTCCTTAATTTCTTCCTTGTCCAAGTTATCATTGAGTAGAGCGTTGTTCAGCTTCCATGTATTGTGGCCTTTCTGTTGTTGTTGTTGCCATTGAAGACCAGCCTTAATCCATAGTTATCTGATAGGAAGCATGGGATTATTTCAATCTTGTTATATCTGTTGAGATTTGTTTTGTGACCAATTCTATGGTCAATTTTGGAGAAAGTACCATGAGGTGTTGAGAAGAAGGTATATTCTTTTGACTTAGGATGAAATGTTCTATAGATATCTGTTAAATACATTTGGTCCATAACTTCTCTTAGTTTCACTGTGTCTCTGTTTAGTTTGTGTTTCCACGATCTGTACATTGATGAGAATGGAGTGTTGAAGTCTTCCACTATTGTTGTGTGAGGTCCAATGTGTGCTTTGAGATTTAGTAAAGTTTCTTTTATGAATGTGGGTATCCTTGCATTTGAAGCATAGATGTTCAGAATTTAGAGTTCTTCTTGGTAGATTTTCCTTTGATGAGGATAAAGTGTCCTTCCTTATCTTTTTTGATGACTTTTGGTTGAAAGTTGATTTTATCGGATATTAGAATGGCTACTCCTGCCTGTTTCTTGGGACTATTTTCCTGGAAAATTGTTTTCCAGCCCTTTACTCTGTGGTAGTGTTTGTCTTTAACCCTGAGGTGTGTTTCCTGTATGCAGCAAAATGCTGGGTCCTGTTTATGTATCCAGTCTGTTAGTCTATATATTTTTTTTGGGAATTGAGTCCAATGATGTTAAGAGATATTAAGGAATAGTGATTGTTGCTTCCTGTTATTTTAGATGTTATTTTTATGTTTTTGTGGCTATCTTCTTTTGGGTTTGTTGAAAGATTACTTTCTTGCTTTTTCTAGGGTGTAGTTTCTCTCCTTTTGTTGGCGATTTCCATCTATTATCCTTTGTAGGCCTGGGTTTGTGGAAAGACATTGTGTAAATTTGGTTTTGTCATAGAATATTTTGGTTTCACCATCTATGGTAATTGAAGGTTTTGCTGGGTATAGCAGCCTGGGCTGCCAGTTGTGTTCTCTTAGGGTCTATATGAGTTCTGTCCAGAATCTTCTAGCTTTCATAGTCTCTGGTGAGAAGTCAGGTGTAATTCTGATAGGTCTGCCTTTATATGTTACTTGACCTTTTTCCCTTACTGCTTTTAATATTCTTTCCTTGTTTTGTGCATTCGGTGTTTTGACTATTATGTGACGGGAGGAATTTCTTTTCTGGTCCAATCTATTTGGAGTTCTGTAGGCTTCTTGAATGTTTATGCTCATTTCGTTCTTTAAGTTCGGAAGTTTTCTTCTATAATTTTGTTGAAGACATTTACTGGCCCTTTAAGTTGGGAATTTTCACTCTCTTCTATACCTATTATCCGTAGGTTTGGTCTATTCATTGTGTTCTGAATTTCCTGGAGGTTTTGGGTTAGGAGCTTTTTGTATTTTGCATTTGCCTTGACTGTTGTGTCAATGTTTCTATGGTATCTTCTGCACCTGAGATTCTGTCTTCTATCTCTTGTTTTCTGGTTGTGATGCTTGCATCTATGAGCCCTGATCTCTTTCCTAGGGTTTGCATCTCCAGGGTTGTCTCCCTTTGTGATTTCTTTATTGTTTCTATTTCCATTTTTAGATCCTGGATGGTTTTGTTCATTTCCTTTGCCTGTTTGATTGTGTTTCCTGTATTTCCTCTTTAAGGGCTTCTAACTGTTTACCTGCGTTCTCTTGTATTTCTTTGAGGGAGTTATTTATTTTCTTCTTAAATTCTTCGATCCTCCTCATGAGAAGTGATTTTAAATCTGAGTCTTCCTTTTCTGGTGTGTTGGAGTATCCAGGGCTCACTGTGGTGGAAGAACTGGGTTCTGATGATGCCAAGTTTCCTTGGTTTCTGTTCCTTATATTCTTGCCCTTGCCCTTCATCATGTGGTTATCTCTGGTGTTAGCTGGTCTTGCTTTCTCTGACTGTTGCTTGTCCCTTCTACAGGCCTTTTCATCAGTACTCCTTGGAGACCAGCTCTCTCTGAGAGGAATTTGGGTTTGGAGAGATATGGCACAGGTTCAGCTCTGGGGTGTAGACAGAAACCAGAAGGATCCTGTCCCCAGCTGTTCCTTGGTTCCTGTGTCTTGATGGCTCTGCAAGGGTCCCTCTTGATTCAGGAATTTGAACAGAAGTGGTGGTCTTCCTGTGCTCAAAGGTGTGTCAGCACTCCTAGGACACCAGCTCTCTCCTGGCACTGAGTATGGGGCCCTGTGTCATGGGATCTGCTCCCTGGTCTCAGAAGGAAACCAGAAGGCTGTTCCTCAGTCCCTGTGTCCTGAGGGTTCTGGGTGGTTCTCTCAGAGCAGAGGTACTGGTCTTACCCCTCATCATAGGCTTGTCCACACTCTTGGGAGGGTAGTTCTTTCCCTATGCTATTTGTTTATGGAGCCGTATGGCACAGACCACAGACATAAACCTTAAGGCTCCTGTCCCAGGCTGTTCCTCTGTCCCAGTGTTCTGCAGATTCCAGGTAGGTCCTGCTGAGCAGTGGTGCCCTCTTACCTCCACTCACAGGCTTGTCCACACTCCCTGGATGCTAGCCTTCTCCTTGCGCTATTTGATTATGGAGCTCTGTGGCACATACTGGGGTCCCTGGCCCCAGAAGGAGACTGGAAATCTGCTGTTCCAGTCTGCTTGTAGGTCCCTGTTCCTGGAGATTCCGGGCAGGTCCCTCTGAGCAGAAGTACTGGCCTTACCCTCTGATCACAGACTTGTCCACACTCCTGGGAGGGTAGCTCTTTTCCTGCACTATTTGGGTATGGGGCCGAGTGGCACAGAACACAGGTGTAAACTGGAAGGCTCCTGTCCCAGGCTCGCATGTTACATTGTTAAAATGAGTTGCATAGGTACAAGACCTGTAAAAAGAGTTGAAACATAATACAGTATGTTGTAGCAAAAATAATATTAAATTTGGATCGGTATACAAAATTTCATGCCAATGTAGAAGTATTTGGCTTATTGATGTTCTTCAGTTTAAAAGTAGATTCTATTAGCATTCCTTCTAGGCTCTGCCTCACAGTTACCTGGCAACAGCCAGGTATGCCTGGGTTACTATAAAAGGGGCTGTTCGCCCCCTCATTGCTCTCTTACTCTCTCTACCCTTTCTCTCCCTGACCCCTTTCTCCCTTTCTCTTCTTCCATGCTCCCCCTCATGTGTTCCTGGCTGGCCTCTCCTCTCTCCGCTCCTCTCTTCTCCTCTTCTCTTGTCTTCTCTCCCCCCTCTGCCTCCCTTTTCCCTTCCTTCCCTCCCTCCCCCTCCCTCCCTCCTTCCATCCCTCTTTCTGCCTCTACTCTCTTCCCAACTCCCTTTCCCATGCACTAAATAAACTCTATTTTGTACTATATCCGTCTTATGGCTGGTACCTCAGGGAAAAGGGATGCCTCAGTATGATCGCACCAAGACACTCATACCTGATCGTACAAAACAATCCTGGCTCTCTTTCTTTCTCTTTTTTATATATAAACATAACAGATTCAATGGCCTAACATTTTATCCTATAATTCCTATATCCCCCCTTTTTATCCCTTCTCCCAGCTTTTTCCCCTAACATTAGATAGGAAAGAAGAATAGAAGAAAGAAAAAGAGAGAAATCTCTGAATCTAACCTATACTTTGTTTCCTCCCTAACCAAGACTATTAACAACTTTTAACTAATCACTTTTAAACATCCAACCCCCATTGAATGACCAAAACCCTCCCACTCTGCTTTTTGGGAATGGTGCATTGGTCTCTTTAAGCTGATTTCTGCTGTCTTGGGGCAGTGTTCTCTTTTGGGGGCTGTAAGAAAATTGGGATAATGATCAAGTCCTAAGAAAGCTAACTGTATCATTTGCTGTCCATTCTCTATGTGATGTGAAAGTGCAGGGCTTAACTGAACTCTTGACAGGAACAGTCTGTGAATCTGGACCATCTTAGCTGGCCATCTTGAAATTATTCTGGATGCACATTCTTGAGGAAACAGCTATTGAGGCCATTTATGAGGTTGAGTCATCTGGATTACCTGTCTTATCTTCTTTGATGTCTGGTTCTTTTACTCTGCAAACATAAACTTTCAATGGTAATATAAAGTTTTTGCATTAACACATGTAATGGAAGATGCAGCATGCATAATTCAGGTAATGGTGATCCTCTGTTCTTTGAGCAGGTAAGGCGCCTGTCCTTTTCTGTAAGTTAGATTGGACTGTAAAACCAAAATGTAATATACATTTTCATCATAAACTTTCATCCATGCTGTTTGAAAGAATGGTATGATAAGTCCTGAGGACTCCTGTAGCCAACAAGGTTTATTGGCTTTGCTTAGGTGAAGTCCTGGCTGGAAACATTTTCATGTCTCAGTCAGTCACAGAGCTGTTCCCATGTAGACGGATCAGCAGTCATGTTACCAGTTTTGTTGTTCTTGTTTTTTCCCTTAATGTCTGAAGCCACGATTTTCAGGAGGTATCCTGTGGTCAAATCTAATCTTTATTAATTTTGATGGAATCCATAACTCTTCTTCTCCTGTTGAAACAAACAAACAAACAAACAAATAAACAAACAAACAAACAAAAACCCTCTTCTTCAACACAACAAAATCTTCCTTTCATTCTGGTTAAAACATTTATATGGTGATCAAATTCAAAAGTCCTTTCTAAAATCCAGTGTTTTTCAGCAGCTGTGTTAACTGTCTCATTGACATTTAAATATTAAAGTCAATAAAGCATTATTTGATTGATCTCTGGGAGATCCGTATCCCCTTTTCTGTTCTCTGAACATTTCCTTTAAAGTCCTGTTCGATCGCGCTACAGTTGCTTGACTTGTAGGACTGTAAGATATATCTATAACATTTTCTATGCCATCATGTTAAAAAATTGTTTTACTTTACTGGATACAGGTGCCAGAGCATCATGAGGTTCAATCTGCAAAGGCGTTTCTAAGATAGCCATCATCATTAATATATGTGCAATCTCAGAATTATCCTTTTCAGAACTTAAGGCAAAAGGCCATTGGAATTTTGAATATGTATGATAGTATGATGTATCAACATATGCATTTATTTTAAAATTTCAAATGCTACAAAGCGAAACACATAATCTGTTGTATGACATTGTACTAAGGCAGCATCATTAAACAGAATCTGTACTCTACACTCAGGATATTATATCTCTGTGGGTTGCCATTATAATTTCTCAAGCCTTTGTGGATCTTTTTCATCTGGAAGTTACCTTTTTTGCTGCCATTGTAGGTTCCAGATTAGATTCTTCTGAAGATACTACATTCTGATTTAAATAATCCTCTAAACTCTATTCTATGGCCTCCAATCTAGGATTTAATTTTTTAGTCTTTTTCTTTTAAAGTCTGCTTTATTCTGATCCTTCTTAAAGAGGATATTTACAACTATGATTATTACTGGACAGTAATGATTATGCTGACAGTCAAAACAAAATTATATGGGTTCCAAATGCCCTTTTCTACAGTGTTTTCCATTTTTTAACATGGAAAATATTTTCTGTTTTAAATCTCTCTAATTCTCTCCTTTCTTCACAGACTTTATCTTTTATGCACACTTATAGAACATCTTTACTTATTTTTCTTTCTCATTCCTTCCTTTAGAGACTTTATATTTAAAATTTAAATTAATATTTCTATGACTTGACTGTGTTCAGTTTCTTTAGCATCTATACATCTTTTAAAACATTTCTACCTATTTTTCTTTCTCTGCTTTAGATACTTTATCTTCTATGTGCATTTATTTGCATCTCTCTTATTGTTTTCTCTCTCTTTGTGTACTTTTGTTTTATTAATTTTAAATTCTTTATATCAGCCTGTAATGTTTTATACCCAGTTCTTTCTTTAGCATTTAATCACAAATTTAAACATTTTCACTTGATCAGAAGTTCCTCTGAGTTCAGATTTCTTCTGTTTTTGTCTGGATTCTGCATCCCCCTGTGATTTGCTCCATCCCAGCCCTTCAGCTCACAAAGAAGAGGCATTTCCACCATCTCCATGTGCCCGTAGCTGACTTCTATCAAGTCTTGCATTTGCATCATTAGCTGGGATCTGTGTCTCACCAGATGCTTGACCCTGGAATAGCTTCTGCTGGTGCAGCATGAACTGCCTGGATCCTGCCAGCCTTATGTGACACCTGGTTCCTGGTTCTCTACTCCTTGCCACAACACTGGGGAGGTCCCCTCCCACAGGCTTCAGTATGAGCTATGCCTAAAGGAGACCAGCACATGGCTTCTCAAAGTCCCAGCTGCTGATAGACTTGTTTTATCTATGGCCATCAGCTGACAGTCTGCCCTTGGGAGAAACCCTGTTGCTAAGTATTGTATCTCCATGCTGCTCAGTCTTTTTATTTATTTATTTATTTATTTATTTATTTATTTATTTATTTATTTATTTATTTATTTAACAACCCAATATCAGCTCTCCCTCTCCTGCCTCATCACACAGATCCTCACCCCATTCCTCCCTATCTTTCTCCTTTGAGAAGGGGAGCCCCCTCCCCGCTCCCCATCATGTCATTGCAGGACTAGACATCCTCCTCTCCCTCTGAGGCCAGACAAAGTGGCTCAATTAGGGGGATCCATAGGCAGGCATGAAATAGATTCATGGACATCCTCCACTCCTGTTGTTGGGGGACACAAATGAAGATAAAGGTGCAAATCTGTTACATATGTGCAAAGGACTTAGGTCCAACCTGTACTTGCTCTTTAGTTGGTGGTTCAGTCTCTGGGAGTCTTCAAGAGTCCGGGTTAGTTGACTCTGTCAGTCTTCCTGTGGAGTCCTTGTCCTCTTCTAGTTCCTCTATCCTCCGCAACTCTTTCATATGACTCCAGGAGCTCTATCTAATGTTTGTGTGTGAGTCTCTGCATCTGTTTCCATTAGCTGCAGAGTGACGCCTCTCAGAAGACAGTTATGCTAGGTTCCTGTCTGCAAACATAACAGAGTATCATTAACAGTGTGAGAGATTAGTTCTTGCCCATGGGATGAATCTCAATTCAGGGCAGTCAGGACACATTTTGTCAAAGGGTTAGTGGGTGGGTTGCTATCCTTATCCCTCCACTGGGAGTTCTGCCTGGCTACAGGAGGTGGCCACTTCAGGATCCATATCCCCCACTATGAAGAGACTCAGCTAGAGTCACCTCCATAGACCCTCTGGGACCTCTCAACATCCAAGGTCTCTGGTATAACCTAGAGATTGCCCCCCCCCCCCACTGATCTACATTCTCTCTCCCCTGTTCTTACATATGATCTCTGCCCCCTGCCCCCTGCCCCAGTTCCCTCCCCATTCCATCTTCGGCCCAGTTCCCTCCTTCCATTGACCTCCAATATCTATTTTGTTTCCCCTTCTGCAAAGATTCAACCATCCTTCCTTGGTCCCTCCTTGTTATTTGGCTTCTTTTGATCTGTGGATTTTATCATTGTTATCCTGTACTTTATGGCTAATATCCACTTATAAGTGAGTATATACCATGCATGTCCTTTGGGGTCCAGGTTACCTCACTCAGATGATACTTTCTAGTTCCATCCATTTGCCTGAGGAATTCATAGTGTTCTTGTGAACACTCCGCCACTGCTAGTGGGAGTGCAAACTTATACAACCACTCTGGAAATCAATTTGTCAGTTTCTCAGAAGGTTGGGATTAATTCTACTTCTAGACCCAGTTATACCACCCCTGGGCATATACCCCAAATATGCTTCACCATCCCACAACTATGTTCATAGCAGGTTTATTTGTAATAGCCAGAAACTGGAAACAGCCTCAGTATCTCTCAACTGAAGAATGGATTTAAAAAATGTGGTATATTTACACAATGGCACACTACCCTACTCAGTCTTAAAACTGCTAAGCCTAGGCTGTGATTCCAAGCTTGAGAGAACCTGTAGTGGCTTTCCCATGGCTGTAGTCTTTGGGATGTTTTTCTCATGAGCTGAAGCTCCTGGGATGTGCTGCACCCATGCCCCGTCACTATTATTGGGCAGTCTGCCATTGGCCTTATTGCATAACAGGGGCTCTAAAGAAGCCGCCTCTTCCCAATATAGTGCCTGAGACTTCTCTAGTACCCGAATCCTTCTAAGTTTGGATTCTGTGCCTACCATGTTGGACTTAGATGCCAAATTTAAAAGTACAGGACTTTTCTATGCCTTCCACTGTACTCGAAAAATGATACAGAGACTTGGTATATTTATTAAACAGTTTCTTGAATAATAGCTCACTAGGGTTCACATTTACTCTAACCTGACTGTGCTGTATACTAACCAGCCACCTGCCCCATTATCTGCCAGTTTAGTCTAGCCCTGGCTGCTCCTGCTTCATCTACGACCCAGTGGTGACTCTCTCTTGCAAGTCTCTCATAGAGAATCTCTCATAGCAACTCTCCTCTCTCCCTGGATCAGACATCCCTCCTCTTCCTCTCTTGCCCAGATAGTGGCTGATCAGCTCTTTTTTAATCAATCAGAGGTTATGGAAAACAAGTTTTACACAAGTTGAGACAGGAGATGCTTGATAATGCTAATGTGCAACCAGATTTCAAGGCCCAGTAATCATCATCTGAATACTCGGTGCACAGATCCATCCCCCAAGAAAGAGAACTCTTAAAAATTGTGATAAAGTGTAGCTCTCCATAACAGAGGACTACTGGAAGGGCTGGGGCTGGGGTTGGGGAAAGACTCATTTCTTTAAGGGGCTGATCATTGGGAGTTTGACAAAGCCCCAGTGACTCCATGGACAACACAAATTGGACTTTTTTTAAAATCTTCTTTTTTGGGGGGGCACAAGAGTGGGGTGGACCTGGACCTGGGAGTAGTAGGAAGTAGGGTGATCAGGGTGCATTATGTGAAATTCCCAAATAATCAGTGAAATATTATGGTTAAACAATTGTTAAGTATTGATGTAAGAGAAGAAAACATGCAGCCAACAAATGGCACAGTCACATGCAGAACCAGCTTGACCATCTTTAAATTACCAGAGCCACAGTTCACCAGATGCTCAAGTCATTTACTACTGAGCTCCAACTCCTGAAGGTAGCATGCCTTGGAAAAGGGAGAGAATAGGTGTGGGTGGTTGGAGGGACACAGAAAGCATCAGGTCATCCTAGTTGGGAGATTTTTAGTACTTTAGTCTTGAAACTTTAAAGCACTTTAATCTTTCATTTGTTGTTTTGAGACAGGGTCTCACTCTGGAGCCCAGGCTGGCCCTCTAACTCTTGATCCTCTGTCTTCTGCCTCCTGTGTGCCAGGATTTACAGGTGCTTACTTCCACACCAAGCTCTTTCACGTGACTTATCTCCTGTGTTCCAGTCAGAATGTCTCTGATTATGTGACTCACAGTTTTATAGATTAGGACTTAGGGTTATGATTCATTGTTTCATAGACTAGGAATTGAAATACAGAGAAGGGATGACATTTGCCCAATTGTACATAGAACATTAAGGGAAGGCAGGAATTAGAGAAGCATATGTGTGTGCTGCTGGAAAGATGGTTGGCTGTGAGTACAAAATCTTCTGAAGTGAGTTAGAGCCTAGTGAATTTTCTTTGGATTACTTTAAAAGAGAGAGAGAGAAGCAGAGTTTAGCACTAGAAGGATGATCATATTTTACATTCATACAACACTTGTCCAGAATGCTGTAGGTACCTCTTAACACTTGGTTCTCATTAGCAGAGAGAATCTTATTCTCTTTAAAATTCATTCTAGAAGTATCCTAAGGAATGACTTTCTTGCCTTCTTTCTCTTTCATGGCCTTTTGACAAACTCAAACAGAACCACTGATTTCAGCTTGAGAGTTATTGTCTAGAAAAGGAAGTTTAAAATCTGCTATTTCCCTTTTACAAGTACACAATATTTCATCTTAGAAATTGTGAAGCAATTCACAAAACAGAACAGAAGATTTAAAACCTTGATGTGGCAGGTATGGTAAAGCTGGTGTACTCCTAAAACTTCAGAGGTGGAGACAGGAGGACCAAGAGGTCGAGGCCATTCTCAGCTACAGTGCAATGGAGGTCAGCCTGGGCTATAAGAAGCCCTGTCACAAAACACACACACACACACACACACACACACACACACACACACACACACACACACACACACACAAACACACACACACAAACACACACACACACACACACAAACACACACACACAAACACACACACACACACACACACACACACACACACACACACACACACACACCCCACACACCCCAAACCTCAAATCTTGAGTTTTAAGAACTAGTCATTTTTGTAGAAGGAGGGTGAAAAAGTTGCTGGATATGCTGGCAACCTCTCCTGCAAGGACACATTAAACCTGGATATTGGGAAATAAGTGTCCTGCTTGTGATATTATGTTTTGATATTAATGTTGCATAGAGTGAAAGGAGAGACCATTTCAAGATGTTATAACTTGATACATAGTAACAGCAATTATTACAAGATGAGTTTATTCATTTAATAATCAGTAACTGAAACTAGGTAATACATACTAAGTTATGCTAAATGTTTTGTATGTAATATCTCTTAATACTTACAGTGACATTTAGATAACATTACAAACCGAGTAAGAAAAAGAAAACAATAGACAGTCAAAGAGCACTAGAGACAGGTAGATTTTTTTTTTTTTTTTTTTTGGTGTTTTTTTTTTTTTTTTTTTTTTTTTTTAATTTTTTGATAATTTATTTACATTTCCAATGTTTCCCCCTTTCCAGGTCTCCTCTTTGGAAACCCCCTAACTCCTCCCCCCTCCCCCACCTCTATGAGGGTACTCCCCCTCCCACCTACCCACCCAATCACCCACTCACTTCCATATTCCCACCTTGACATTCCCCTTTACTGGGGCCTCTAACACCCT
>CM052700.1:16131010-16152016 GCA_028551405.1 Uromys caudimaculatus
TCAAAGAATCTTGAACATTTCTTTAGGTGCTTCTTGACTATTTGTGATTCATATGCTGAGAATTCTGTTTAGCTCTGTACCTCATTTTTTAAATGGGTTATTTGGATTGTTGATGTCTAACTTCTTAAGTTCTTTATATATTTTGGATATTAGCCTTCTGTCAGATGTAGGGTTAGTGATGATCTTTTCCCAATCTGTACACTGTTGTTTTGTCCCTAATGATGGTGTACTTTGACTTACAGAAGCATTTCAGTTTTATGACTGAAGGTCAAGAATTAATAAATTCTTTACCTTAATGCCTGAGCCATTGGTATTCTGTTCAGGAAGCTGTCTCCTGTACTTATGGGTTCAAGGCTGCTCCCCACTTTCTGTTCTATTAGATTTACTGTATCTGGTTTTACATTGATGTCTTTGATCCTTTTGGATGTGACTTTTGTGTAGAGTAGTAAATATGAATCAATTTCCATTCTTCTACATGTAGACATCCAGTTAGACCAGCACCATTTGTTGGAGATGCTCTCCCTTTTCCTTTGTATGGTTTTGGCTTCTTTGTCAAAACTCAAGTGTCCAAAGGTGTTTGGGTTTATTTCTGGGTCTTCAATTCAATCCCATTGATCCATCTGTCTGTTTCTATACCAATACTATGAAGCGTTTATTACTATTGCTTTGTAGGATAGCCAGGGATAGTAATACCTCCAGAAGTTCGTTCCTTGTTCAGGATCATTTTAGCTATACTGAGTTTTTTGTTTTTCCATATGAAGTTGAGAATTGTTCTTTCAAGATCTCTAAAGAATTATGTTGGAATTTTGATGAGGATTGCATTGAATCTGTAGATTGTTTTTGGTAAGATGGTCATTTTCACTGTTAATCCTACATATTCATTATTATGGGAGATCTTTCCATCTTCTGATATCTTCCTCAATTTCTTTCTTCAGAGACTTGAAGTTCTTGTCATACATATCTTTCACTTGCTTGGTTAGGGTTACAACAAAATATTTTATATTATTTGTGACTATTGTGAAGGGAGCTGTCTCCCTAACTTCTTTCTCAGCCCATTTATCACTTGTGTAGAAGAGAGCTACTGTTTTCGAGTTAATTTTGTATCCAATCACTTTGCTGAAGGTGTTTTTCAGCTGTAGAAGTAGTAGAATTTTTGGTCGCTTATGCATACTATCATATCACCTGTGAATAATGATACTTTCACTTTTTCCTTTCCGATTTTTATCCCTTTGATCTCCTTTAGTTGTCTTATTGCTCTAGCTAGAACCTCAAGTACTATGTTGAAGAGATAGTAAGAGAGTAGATAGTGTTGTCTTGATTTTAGTTAAAATGCTTGAAGTTTCTCTCCATTTAATTGATTTTGGCTGTTGCTTTGCAACATATTGACTTTATTGTGTTTAGGTATGCACCCTGTATCCTTGCTCTAAGTCTTTTAAAACGAAGGGGTGCTGGGTTTTATAGAACACTTTTTCAACATCTACTTAAGATAATCACATGAGTTTTTTCTTGTAATTTGTTTGGATTACATTGATGGATTTTTCATGTATTGAACTAGCCTCCTGCATCCTTGGGATAAAGCCTACTTGACCATGGTGGATGATGTCTTCAATGTGTTCTTGGACTCAGTTTGTGAATACTTTATTGAATAATTTTGCATCAGTATTCATGAGGGAAATTGGTCTGAAATTCTTTTTTTTTTTCTCTTGAGTCTTTGTGCAGTTTAGGTATAATGGTGACTGTGGCCTCATAAAATGGAGTTTGGCAATGTTCCTTCTGTTTCTAAATTGGTATTGGTATTAGTTCTTCTTTGAAAGGCTTGTAGAATTCTGCACTAAACCACCTGATCCTGGGTTTCTTTTTGGTTGGGAGACTTTTAATGACTTCTTCTATTTCCTGAGGAGTTATAGGACTATTTTGATAGTTTACCTGATCTTGATTTAGCTTTGGTAAATAGTATCTGTCTAGAAAATCAACATTTCATTTAGGTTTTTCAATTTTGTAGTGTGCAGGCTTTCAAAATAAGACCTAATGATCTTGAATTTCCTCAGTGTCTGTTGTTATGTCTCCTCTTTCATTTTTGATTTTGTATATTTGGCTACAACTCTCTGTCTTTTTGTTAGTTTGGTTAAGGGTTTGCCTATCTTGTTGATTTTCTCAAATAGCCAACTCTTGGTTCCTTTGATTCTTTGCATCGTTAATCTTGTTTCTAACTGATTAATTTCTGTCCTGAGTTTATTTCCTGTCATCTACTCCTCCTGAGTGTGTTTTGCTTTTTTTTTTTTTTTTAAATAGAACCTTCAGATGTACTTTTAATTTGTAAGAACTCTCCAGTTTCTTCATGGGGGTACTTAATGCTATGAACTTTCATCTTAGCACTTCTTTCATAGTGTCCCATAAGTTTGGGTATGGTGTCCCCACATTTTCATTGAATTTTAGAAATTCTTTAATATCTTTTTAAATTTCTTCCCTAACCCAGTTATCATTGAGTAGTGAGTTGTTCACTTTCCATGAGTATGTATGATTTATGTTGTTTCTGTTGTTGAAGTCCAGCTTTAATCCATGGTGATCTGTAAGATGTTGAGGTTATTTCACTGCTCTTATATCTGCTGATGCTTGCATTGTGATTGATTATACGGTCAATTTTGAAGAACATTCTGTGAAGTAGTGAAAAGAATGCACATACTTTTGTGTTTGGGTGAAATATTCAATAGATATGTTAGGTCCATTCAAATCATAATCTCTGTAGTTTTGTTATTTCTTTTAGTTTTTGTCTTGATGACCTGTCCATTGGTGAGAGTGGGGTGTTGAGATCTCCAACTATTCATGTGTGGGGTTCAATGTGTGATTTAAACTTTGCTAATATTTCTTTCACAAATGTGGGTGCCCTTGCATTTGGGGCACAGATGGTCAGAACTGAGATTTCCTCTTGGATTCTTTCTTTAATAAGTATGAGTGTCCTTCCCTGTCTCTTTTGACTGCTTTTGGTTTGAAAGTCTATTTTATTAGATACTAGAAGGGATACTCCAGCTTGTTTCTTGGGTTTGTTTGCGTGGAAAACCTTTTTCCAACACTTTCTACTGAGACAATGACAATTTTTGCTGCTGAAATGTGTTTCTTGTATACAGCAGAATGATAGGTTCTGTTTACTCATCCATTTTGTTAGCCTGTGTCTTTTTATAGGGGGAATTAAGTACATTGATGTTGAGAGATATTATGATGAATGATTGTTACTTCCTGTTATTTTGATGTTGGAGTTGGTGTGTGTGTGTGTATGTGTGTGTGTGTGTGTGTGTGTGTGTGTGTGTATTAGTTTGTAATGCTGTGAAATTATTTATTTCTTGTGTTTTCTTGAGTTGGAGTTTTCCTTCTAGTATCCTTTATAGTGCTGGGTTAATAAAAAGCTGCTATTTAAATTTGGTTTTTGTCATGGAATATCGATGATGATGATTGAAAGTTTTGCTGAGTATAATAATCTGGGCTGACATCTGTGGTCTCTTAGGGTCTGCAAGACTTCTGTCTAGGGCCTTCTAACTTTTAGAGTCTCAGTTTGAGAAATCAGTTGTAATTTGAATAAATCTGCCTTTATATGTTACTTGGCCTTTTCCCCTTGCCACTTTTAAAACACTTTCTTTGTTCTGTATATTTAGTGTTTTGATTGTTATGAGGCAGAAGATTTTCTTTTTTGGTCCAATCTGTTTGGTGTTCTGTATGTCTCTTGTATCTTTATATGCATTTCTTTCTTTAGGTCAGGGAAATTTTCTTCTATATTATTTTTGAGGATGTTTTCTGGGCCTTTGAGCCAGAAATCTTCTTCTATTCCTATTATTCATAGGTTTGGTCTTTTCATATTGTCCCAAATTTCCTGGATGTTTTGAGTTATGAACTTTTTAGATATTACATTTTCTTTGACTGATATATTGATTTCTTCTATTGCTACATCTGAGATTCTCTCTTCCATCTCCTGTACTCTGTTGGTGATGCATACACTGGAGTTCTTGTTCTCTTTCCTAGGTTTTCTATTTCCAGGATTAACTCAGTGTCTTAGACAGGGTTTCTATTCCTGCACAAACATCATGACTAAGCAGCGCGTTGAGGAAGAAGGGGTTTATTGAGCTTACACTTCCATGTTGCTGTTCATCACCGGAGGAAGTCAGGACTGGAACTCAAACAGGTCAGGGATCAGGAGCTGATGCAGAGGCCATGGAGGGATGTTCCTTACTGGCTTGCTTGCTTCTCCTGGCTTGCTCAGCCTGCTTTCTTATAGAACCCAAGACAACCAGCCCACAGATGGTACCACTCACAAGGGGCCCTTCCCCCTTGATCACTAATTGAGAAAATGCCTTACTGCTGGATCTCATGGAGGCATTTTCTCAACTGAAACTCCTTTCTCTGTGATAACTTCAGCTTGTGTCAAGTTGACACACAAAATTAGCCAGTACACTCAATTTGTGTTTTCTTTACTTCTTCTATTTCCATTTTCAGGTCTTAGACAGTTTTATTAAAATCCTTCATCTGTTTAATTGTATTTTCCTGTATTTCTTTATATTTATTTGTTTCTTCTTTTAATGCTTCTACTTGTTGGTGTGCATTTTACTGTATTTCCTTAAGGGATTTATTCATGTTCTCTTTAAAAGTCTATATTATCTTTATATGATTGGATTTAAGTTCTTCTCTTATGGTTCAGTTTCATTAGGGTATCCAGGATGTGTTCCAGGATAGCGGGGTTATGGTGGTGCCATATTGCCCACAGTCTTGTTGATTGTGTTTCTATGCTATCCTTTAGGCACCTGGTTTTCCCTGGTTTTAGCTGGATGATGCTGATGGCAGCAGGACTTTTTGGGAGGGTGGGGGAAGCCATGGACCAGACAATCAATGTCAGAGTGCCAGACTTTGCTGGCTGTGTCTCAGGCAGACCCCACTCTATAGGCTGTGTCCTGGGTGGACCTTACTCTGCAGGCTGTGTCCCAGGTGTACCCAACTGGCATGGTGGGCAGATCCGACTGGGATGGGATCGGTGGAGCACGTTTCCGAGCTTGTTAGTCTTGGGGCCACCAAAGGTTTCCACAGTAAGCAGGATGTCAGGGGTGTTCCAGACTGAAGAGCAAGGTCAGAGATACACAGTGGGACTCAGGGGACCATGTGCAACTCACCTCTGCAGGCTGTCCCAGGCAGACTAATTGATTGTATTTTGAAGTGATTTTGGGGTGAAACTGACCATGAAGTAAGCAGGTAATGATCTGAGCACTTCAACAGGTAAAAGGGCGAGATAAACTTCCTACTCAGTTCAGTGAGTGGTGAATATTTTACATAATTCTGAGTCTGATGAGGAACAATTTAGCAAAGATTACCTTTCTCTTTCTGATTCAAGTGATGGTTACATTGATGAAGCGTTGAGTGAAAGTGAAAGTAGTGATTTTGAAAATGAAAGACACAGTGTTGGAAAAAGGGGGTGTGCCTGTTCCCCTCATCCAGATACTGGTGTGATCGGTGAGGATTGGACTAGAAACCTTGTGGCACCAAGTGTGGATCTAAGCTTCAATGAGGATGATAAAGGGCCAGTGAGCATTCCAGGTCATATCACTGAAAAAAGTATAAGCATAGATTTTTGTCTCAGGAGTCCAGGCAGGAGAGTTTAATTATGCTCTAGGGCTCAGATCTTGTAGTACACCCAAACAAATTCCAGGCTAGCCTGAGCTACACTATGGTACCTCTTTATAGAAAAGCAGAGGTTGGTTATAAAGTTCACTGATAGATCATGGCCATTCCCAGAACCCCACCAAACAAAATAACCATACTGAGATATTGATACTATATAACCTATACACATTTTAATGTACTCAATTTGCCACCTTTGGGTATGTGGGGATACATACCCTTGAAGGCCTTACCTCAATCAGAAGACTATCACCTTCAAAAAGATCTTTATGTGTCTCTTAAGGCAATAACATTTAATAGAGACTACAACATAGCTCCAAGTAGCATATAGACTCCCGTGGGCACTGTGCATTACTTCAGATCCAGAATTCCTTCCATGCCTTCCAGCCCCTGATGTTTCACAAGCCTCTGCTTCTTAGAGTTGGACTGGGTTAGAAACCTCATCTGAGTGGAATCGTAAAGAGTGGACTTGGGGCTGACATGCTTCACATTGCATCACAGTCTCCAATTCATCCATGCTTCTCTGAGGGACTTTATTACATACTTGTGAGAAAAGGAGGAGATTACAAAGACCCTGCTGTCTCTTTAGTAGTGAGTTTCCTCATAATAGACACGGCATCCTGACACTAAGTGAGGAGCAGGCAGGAGTTACCTGGGAGACACTACTGCATAATTGGTTACATTATAGGATCTCTTTTTGGGGGGGAGTTGGGTGTGAGAAATGGTTTCATTCTGTAGCTTAGGCTGAATTGAAACTCACTGTATAGCCCAGACTGTTTAGGAATTCACTACTCATCTTAGGATGACTTAATACTGGTGGTGATCCTCCTGCCTCACTCTGTGGGATGCTGGCATTATAGCAATAAAATGTCATGCCTGACAGGCTTTACTTCACTTTAAAGGCTAAATAGTATTTCCTTGAGTGCATGTGCTACATTTTCTCTACTTTTTCTACTGTGATAAACAATGCTACAAAGTGCATGGGTGTGCAGGGGTCTCTGAGCATTCTATAACCTCAATTTCTGGGAGCTGTGAGAATTTACTTACTTATAGGTGTTCAATAATAAACACATCACTCTGATATCAGAATATCAGAAAATAGGACATTGAATCATTCACCTTCTCTGTTGCAGGCAAACGAGTGGAAGGACACTGGTTCTGTTGTGGCATAAAATGTTATTATTTCATCATGAACGCAAAAACGTGGAGTGAATGTAAACAGGCCTGCCAGCATTCCTGGTTATCCCTTCTGAAGATAGATGATGAGGATGAACTGGTACCACAGACTCTTACATGCTTCTTTATCCTTAGAGTCTCTCTCTAACCCTTAGATAATGAGATATGAGCCCAGGCAGGGGTTTAAAAAGGGAGGCCTTCACGGTTTGTATGTGAATAAAAACTGTTCAGTAAGAGTTTCCTAGTTGACTCTTCCTGCTTCCCATTTAATGCCAGGACTCATTCCCAATTATGAAGAGATTTGTTGCTAAAGAGACAGTAGGGTGTTTGTAATCTCCTCCCTTCCTCAGAAGTCTACAACAGAGTGCCTCAGAGAAGCATGTCTTTCCCTGATGAAGTTTAAGCATTTGTCTCAGCATAACCTGTGACTGACAGTTATGTGTCTTCGCAGAGTGCCAACTAAAGCCCCAGAGGCAGATGCCTAGGGCTTCTTCTTTGGTACCCAGGAATGAGATTTGTTGAAATGAGTAATTGGATGACAACAGGCAGAGTAATTAACCATGGAGCCTATCTCCAAATTACAAATGATGTGAGAACCATGCAACTAAATAGTTGCATCAGTTAGCTTCTGGTGATTTCACCGAATCTGTCCATAATATTCCCTGTGTCATAAAATGTCTATCTTTTGAAACTAATATTTAAAAAAGCCAAAGTGGCCATGATACTGACATTATCTGTTTATGTTTACTACTATGAAAATCTCATCAAATGTATAAATTATATTTTTCTGGAGAAATGCTCTTATAGGATCATTTTGAAACCTTGTCATTTAAAATATTGTAGAAGATTTATATATCAGTTTAAAAGACATTTAAACAATTACATTATTGATGCCACAACATTATTATAATTATTAATGTTAAATACTGATATAAAGTTCCATTAGATACCTTATACATAGTTAAACTTAAACTTGTACTCTAATATGTATTCTGAAATTTAATGAGACATTATGCTACTTGGATATCACATGTAAGACATACTAAATACTTCCAAGTGTCTCCCCATGTCGTCCTGAAGTTCTGTCACTTCTGAATCTGAACTACAGAGAGGCATCCTCTTTGCAGAATGGAGTTCAACACACAGCTTTCACATGGAAATTTTCATCTCAATGGATCTGCTTTAAACACAGGGTGTTACTTATGATGAATATTTCTCACATGCTTCTGCAGACTT
This sequence comes from Uromys caudimaculatus, assembly GCA_028551405.1. Lineage (NCBI taxonomy): Eukaryota > Metazoa > Chordata > Mammalia > Rodentia > Muridae > Uromys > Uromys caudimaculatus. Next base: position 16,139,078 of record CM052700.1, read on the forward strand.
TGAGAAAAATCATTTGAATAATTTTATAAAATGTCAGAAATTATTTAATGAGCTAGTTGTGTAGTATGTACTTGGGATCCTGAAGCAGTAAGATTGTGAGTTCAAAGCCAGCCTTAGCTACACAGTGAGACTTTGTCTAAGAAACAGAGTCACAAATTATTTAATGAACTAAGTACCACCAGATACCTGAAGGTTTTAAATGACTTATGAAACTGACATTTGTTTTGACAGAAATGACGTACTTGTGGGAAATCATTACAGAAAATGAACATGGAGCTACTGAAGGTCTGGAGGCCAGGGGAACAGAGAACTGATGGAAATAGCTGGGAAGTTTCCTGGTTGCTCTCATATCAAACTGATGGAAATTTTATCATAAGATGTGTTGTTTTCTTTACAGAAGTTCCTTAAGTGCCAACTTCAAGGAAACAGATATTGGATTGGATTGACACGTAATAGTCAAAGGGAATGGCAGTGGATTGGTAATGGCTCTTCTAAACTGTGAGTTTCCAGAACCCCTCACACTCTAACACTGGTGTGGGAATTGCAAGGATTGTCTGCAAAGGCTTTTCTCTCATTTCACACAGTGTTTGTTCCTCATTTTCAATGGAGCTCACTGGTAAGATCAACTTGTGTAAGTCAGTGTTTGAGCAAGTGGTAGACAAGGAAGTGGAGTGTTCTAGAAGCTGGCAAGTAGTCATGTAATACCGAACACAGGTCATGGTTATGTGTTCTATGATGCATAGGGCACAAGCAAGTTGAAAGCTATTGGTGACATGAAGTGCGGAGATCATCCTGACAGATGTAATGAGTATGAGTTCTTGTAGTTATTTATATAACTTTGCCATTTAAAATTTAAGAAGATGATATGTATACGCACACACACATGTATAATATGTAATATATGTGATATAATATATTTATATGTACTTACAAATATTTATTCATACATGTTTATATATATAAATACTTTATACATTCTCTTTCAAGGTGTTATAGTGTATAAATTCTAATATTTATGTTTATTTCTGATGCGGTAGAAAAGTGTTCGTTGATTTTTTTAATAATATTTCTTTGTCTAGTAATCTCTTTAAAAGGCATGTGACTTGCTTTTAATTCCTGCACTTGGGAGACAACTAGAGTGTAGAGGTAGGTGGATCTTTGAGTTCAAGGCCAACCTAGTTTGCTGAGCAAATTCCAAGACAAACAGGGCTATAGAGAGAAACACTGTCTTGAAAAACCACCACCATCACCAAGATGTAAAATAAAATAAAGAGAAAGAAAGAAATTTCATACATATGCAGAATGAAATTTGATCATATCCATCCTCTTCGTGCCCTATCTAGCTTTCCCTACATGTGCCCTAACATGTTCCCCTCTAACCCTTTTCTTCTTAATTAACTGTCTATAGGTGCATGGCTCTAGGTCTTCCACTGGAGCAAGGAAACCCACCAGTGGCCACACCTTCATAAAGAATAAATGTCTTTTTTTCCAGCAGCTATCACCCAACAGTAGGGATTCATTAAGGGCAGAGGGTCCTCCTCAATTGTACAGGATTTGGGATGGCTTGGTCCTGTGCAGGTGTCACATGGGTAACCACAGCTGCTGGCAATTCGTGAGTGTTGGGATAGCCTTATCATGTCCAGAAGGCAGCAAACATTTCTCTGGCCCTTACAATTTTCTACTTCTTTTCTGATATTCCCTGAGTCTTAGTGATTGTGTTTGGGATAGGCAGTTTGTGAAGTTGAACCCCTTAGGGCTGAGCCCATGTTCTCTTCTCATCAGCACTTTGGCTAAGTTCTACAGCTCTGTACTGTTGTCTGCTCACTGAAAAGACGCTTCTCTGACCAAGGCCAAGAGCAGCCCAGGTCTAGGGCATTAACACAAATATTAAGAGTGCAGTTTGATCTCTTGGCCACTTTGCAAAGGGATGGTAGCAGGTACCACCCTAGAGCTTGTAGCCTCTCCAGTCATTATCTACGAATTTGTATTAGAACACCACACGTGATATTCCTCATGTGGTAAAGGCCTCAAGTCCAATGAGATAGCAGCTAGTTATCCTCTAACAATGGTAACATTGGGCACACCTTGCCTAGCAGGTCAGTATGGTGGCATACAGGGTGCAGTCCTGGGTAGGAACATTTGTATCTTTCTGCCCTGCAGCTTGCAGAACACCTTCTGACCTTTAGAAAGCCAGCCCAGGGGAAGATGATTTCTGATTGGTTTGTGATGGATTTTTCTGTGTCTTGACATCCAAGCTTGTGTTGGCTTCAACAGTAGATTGTTATCATGTAATTGTGGTTGGTAATAAGATGGTAAATGCATTCCTCTGTTGAGGGACATCTGGGTTGTTTCCAGCTTCTGGCTATTATAAATATGGTTGCTATGAACATAGTGGAGCATGTGTACTTATTATATGTTGGAGCATCTTCTGGGTATATGCCCAGGAGTGGTATAGCTGGGTCCTCAGGTAGCACTATGTCCAATTTTCTGAGGAACTACCAGACTGATTTCCAGAGTAGTTGTACCAGCTTGCAATCTCACCAGCAATGGAGGAGTGTTCCTCTCTCTCCACATCCTCACCAGCGTCTGCTGTCACCTGAGTTTTTGAACTTAGCCATTCTGACTGGTATGAGGTGGAATGGATACAGAAAATGTGGTACATTTACACAATGGAGTACTACTCAGTTATTAAAAACAATGACTTCATGAAATTCACAGGCAAATGGATGGAACTTGAAAATATCATCCTTAGTGATGTAACCCTGTCACAAAAGAACACACATGGTATGCACTCACTGATAAATGGATATTAGTCCGGAAGCTCAGAATATCCAAGATACAATTCACAGACCATATGAATCTCAAGAAGAAAGAAGACCAAAGTGTGGATGCTACAGTGTTTCTTAGAAGAATGAACAAACTACTCACAGGAGTAAATATGGAGACAAAGTGTGGAGCAGAGACTGAAGAAAGACCATCTAGAGGCTGCCCTACTTGAAGATCCATTCCAATATACAGTCACTAAACCTGGACAACATTGTGGATGCTAGGAAGTGCTTGCTGACAGGAGCCTGAAATGGCTGTCTCCTGAGATGCTCTTCCAGAGTCTAACAAATACAGAAGCAGATGCTTGCAATCATTGGACTGAGAGTGGGATCCTGGATGGAGGAGTTGGAGAAGGGACTGAAGGAGCTGAGGGGGGTTGAAGCCCTGTGAGGGGAGCAACAGTGTCAACCAACCAGACCTCCCCATTCCACTTGAGCTCCCGGGGTCTGGACCACCAACCAAAGAGTAAGCATGGAGGGACTCCTGGCTCTGGATTCATATGTGGCAGAGGATGGCCTTGTTGGACATCAGTGGGAGGAGCAGCCCTTGTTCCTGTGGAGGTTCCGTGCCCCAGTGTAGGGGAATGTCAGGGCAGGAAGGCGGTAATGGGTGGGGAAGCACCCTCATAGAGGCAGGGATAGGGGGATGGGATAAGGGGAAGTTCTGGAGGGTAGACCTGGAAAGGGGATAACATTTGAAATGTAAATAAAGAAAATATACAATAAAAGAAAAAAAAAAGATGGTGTTCTTCCTGACCAATAATTCCTCTGAATGTATCCCCTGCCTTGTAATTTGAATTTCACTTAGTAAGTCATGCTTTCTGAGGTTCTACCTTCTTTTCAAAGTTATATTTTGTTTTTTAATTATATTTTTAAGTTAATATTCACTTATTAGTGCATATATACTGTACATACATTTTTTTTTGTAGAATATATTTTGATCAGGTTTTCTATCCCCTAAATCCTCACAGACTGTCCCTACCTTTCTACCCACCTAATTTCATGTTCCTTGAATTCTCTCTCTTTTTCACAATTAAAAACAAAAAAAATCAAATCAAGTAAACAAACAAGAAAACAATAAGAGAATATTACTGAAAAGATACAACCCCCAACCATGAAAAATAAGGAGTGTTTTGTCTTGGTCCACTATGAGCTTGCTATCTAATGGGTTTCAATGAGGTCTTTTCATACATCCTTAGTTTTTGTTAGTCTACCATTTATCCTCTTAATTCTTCATCCTCCAGGATTCATCTCACATTTGATTTTTAACACCTAGATTTACCCTTCTACTTTCATATTACATATTTATTATTCCTTCTGCTTATTGATGTTTTAGGAATACTAAATACTGAAATATCTCCCTAGAAATTCTATATTTGTTCTTAAATAACATTGCTATCTGATTATAAATTTGTCTTTATAGGATTTAAAACTCATTTATGGTTTTTTTGTTGCTGTTGTTGTGTTGACTTCAGGATTCATGTTAGCCAGGAGGCATTTGAACTCCTCATCCTCATATCTCTAGGTGCTGGGGCTGTTGGCAGGTGTAACTGTGTCTGTACTGTTCTTTTCCTCTTAGAAGATATTAACCAAACTTATTTGCAATTGATATGTGGTAGTGTTCTGAAGTTTTAAGGGTTTCTCCTGGCTTTTGCTCATGATGTCCTTTTCTTTGTAGTATTCATTGGACTTCTTCTACAGCAATTGAAGAAACTACTTGAGGCATGGTATCCCCAGTGGTAACTTTCTCCAAACTCTTTCATATGGGCCTGGGAACTTGGCATGTCTGTTCATTTCTATTTAAATGTGGCCCTACAAGTGTGGACATCTAAGTTCCAAATATGCAGGAAAACCAACATCTCTCTCCTCCAAGAACACTCTCAAGCTAGTTTTCATAGAGAAGGACAGAGAACAGATGACTTTACAAGTTGTATTAATATATTGAAGCTGTACAAATTATAGTATTATAATTAATTTTGGTTTTCTAAAGGAAGGACCATTTCACCTAGGCTAGCTCCACTCCACCCGACTCTATATCCATGCCTTAGGATTTCTGCTGTTCTCCACCGTGATTGGTCACAGAGTTAATAAATTTGTTTGTAGCTTGAGAGTGAACGTCGCAGGTAGTAACATTTGACATGAGGTGCCAGGAGCTGAGATGATGCCTGCATCCAGGTTAAGAGATATTTGTGGACCTTTATTCCACTTCAGTGCATTCCTTGGTGATGGTGTGGTTGCTAGGGCCAGGACCCAGTCTTTATGTCCAGTGATCAGAAATCTTCTGTAACTACCACAAGCATTGTCTTTGGGCATGCATATTGTGGTCCTCTGCTTCCCCCCTCTCAGGGTGTCCAGATGCCACTGCACAGCAGGCTTGGTGAAGACCTTCTCTGAGGTTCTACAATGAAATAGCTCCTTTAGATGATCTTAGCTTGTGTACATACATTTGTTTGGAGTGAGTTTGCATTCAAACACATGATTTGAGGTGAATCAGGGGTATATGTGGACTTTGGAGAATGGGAAGTAGTTTTGAGGGTAGATGGAAATCCGTGGCTAGAGTTTAAATTCTGTCAATGCCCGATTTGTATCATGAGAGATTCCAGGAATTCCAGGTACTTGTTGGGTGAGTTCTTATCAGGAGGGGAGGATGCATGTCTGCCAAGGATTATTCAACATTCCCCAAGTAGAGGGTTTGAGGAGTCAAGATGCTCAGTCTTGCTGTTAAAGGGAGTTTTCCATTTTGATCCAAGCTTAGATGAACTATCCAGGTTCTGGGAGATGTTGACCTTAATTAGCAAGGTTTCTCCACATTTTCTCCAGTGGGAAGGTGCAGAAGCTTGTCCATCTATTACAGTGTCAGCTTTTAATGAACCTATGGAACAACTGTGAGCCTTACCTGTGTTTCTTGTGTAGAAGTCTAGGCAGACTTCACCAAGGAGGTAAATTTAAGAGGCCGTGATTCAGAATATGTGCTTATTGTGTCTCTGTAAATAGTGTCTGTTAGGTCTTTTCCTCTTTTCTCATGTTCAACACAATGCTTTATTTATTGTAGCCTTAATTATATCTCATGGATGACTAATGTGTATTCTCATTCCCACTGTATCTTGTCTCTTCTGGTTATGCTTCACAGTTGTCTTAGTTTCATTTATTTTCTCTTTTTTGGACCTATGGTATATATAAATACTCTACTTCTCCCCGTCTTAAATCTGAGGCTCAAGAAAAGTGATCTTGGGTTGTTCCAGCACAGGTGAAGAATGACTATGGAGCCAGACATACACTGTACCCCCTTCCATTTTTGAACCAGAAGAAAAGATGTTTGGTTTTCACAAGCCAAAGATGCACCGAAGTATATTGGGCTGCTGTATATGCAGAGCCAAGTCCTCCAGCTCTTGATTCATGGATAGTAAATGTTATTAAAAGGACTTCCAGAGCCATTTTGGGTTGCATGAGACTTGCTCAGGAGACATTTGCTATGTCTGTGTGCTGCTTGTGAAAAGATGGAAGAAGTTGCCAGATCAAAACAAACAAACAAACAAACAACAAACAGACAAACAACAAACAAACAAATAAAAACCAAAACTGGAATCATGTGGTAGATGCAAGAGCAGGCCCCAGTCTAAAGACAACATTGAAACCAAATAAAGTGAAAACGCTATCTGCTGCAGCAGTAAGAAAGTGGCTGCCGAGACGCCCAAGAAGCAGAAGCCAGCGCCTCTGCCCATCTCCACTCAGGAGTGGTGACTGAGGTTCATTCAGAAGGGAACAAAAGTGATTTAGACTTTGAAAAGGCCACAAGACAAACTGACTCTCCTATTTTTAACTTGGATACCTGCTATTCTGCCAAAAGACATTTTCTAGAACAGTTTTTAATGGGTTACTCTCCTTACCCTTCATCCAAGAAACTCTGAAGGCAGTCTCTAACTTACTGCAAGAAAAAGAAGAGTACATAATATTTAAGATGCTGAGTATTTCATAGGAAAACTGAATGCTGCCGTAAAGTGCTCTGTAAATCTTCTTTTTTATATCCCCTCTATTGAATGGAATTAGGGGAATTTCAGGAGACAGAGATGGGATTTGTTGTGTGAGAAACCATATGTAGTTTAGTCTTTCTGTGGAGAATCAGTGGTTAGGGCATTTTTAAATGGCTGGCTACACTCGTTTTCCTTCATGATAATTTGTCATAACTCGGTGGCATGACCTGCTCCTAGAAGGTAGTTAAAAGTTTTTAAATACTAAGGTGTTGCCAAGGATCTGAGGAGTCAGACCTGTACTACTGATTATTAAGCAGGACAGACTGAGCTTTCTGCAAACAGCTTGAAGGAGGAAGCAATTTCTGAACACACAAGTAGCACCGGGCCGCCTTCCTTTATCTTCATTTTGATAAAAGACTTTATGTGGCTCTTATAAAACAGAACCAGATCTCCTTCTGGGGAAGGGCTGCCTCTAGGATGGGCAAGGTCCTGTAGGGATAGTACCAAAGCATCACCACAAATAGAGAACACATGTCGTTAGAAACTACTTAATCAGAATGTGTGTAAGTCCTGGGGATGCATGGAGCACAGTTGATGCTGCTTGGGACACATTTCTTAGAGAACTTACAGTATGTAAATAATTGACCTTGGTGTTAACACGACTGTCTAGGATTCACTGAAATCCACATGATTCAGTTCTAGCTCTGGATTACCTCACTTGACCTTTGTGGAGGTTTTATCTATAGAATAGTTCTTTGCATCATCTTAGACCTTATGAGGGTTTAGAGTTTTGTTGTTTTGTTGTTTTTCTCCCATTATTTAAAGTTGACTAGAAGAGAAGAGTTGTATGTTGAGGCTAAATTGGTTGGTTGGGTTGGCTTCTTAACATCAAGATAGCTGAATGGAACTCCATACCTCTAGATCTCAATGATTCGGTTGGCTTCTCTGAAGTTGTCTAACTGTTTCTTCTCAAAGTTCTGGACAAACAGTAGTGCCACTTGGATCCTCATACAGAAGGTGTACGTGGCTGCCTTAGTATTCTGTTACTCATGATCATTTTAGAAACTGGATTTTTAAAATCTCTTTCTTATTTATTTATTTATTTATTTATTTATTTATTTATTTATTTATTTATTTATTTATTTATACTCCAGACTTTATTCCCCTCTGGTTCCACCCTCTGACTGTTCCACATCCCATACCTCCTCCCTGTCCCTTTGTCTCCACAAAGATGTTCCCACTCCTCAGTCCCCACCCCATCAGACCTCTAAACTCCCTGAGGCTTCTAGTCTCTTGAGGTTTAGGTGAATCTTCTCTGACTGAACCCAGACCCGGCAGTCCTCTGATGTATATGTGTTGGGGGCTTCGTATCAGCTGCTGTATGCTGCCTGGCTGGTATTCCAGTGTCTGAGAGATCATGGGGTCCAGGTTAATTGAGACTGCTGGTCCTCCTAAAGGTTTGCTGTCCTCCTGAGCTTCTTCCAGCTTTTCCCTAATTTAACCACAGGGTTGTCAAAAGCTTCTGCCCATTTGTTGTGTGCAAATATCTGCATCTGACTCTTTCAGTTGCTTGTTGGGTCTTCCAGAGGGCAGTCATGCTAGGTCCCTTTTTGTGAGTGCTCCATAGCCTCAGTAATAGTGTCAGGCCTTGGGACCTCTCCTTGAGCTGGATCCCACTTTGGGCCTGTTGCTGGACCTCCTTTTCCTCAGGCTCCTCTCCATTTCCATTCCTGCAGTTTTTTCAGACAGGAACAATTATGGGTCAGAGTTTTGACTGTTGGATGGCAACCCCATTCCTCACTTGATGCCCTGTGTTTCTGCTGGAAGTGTGCTCTATAAGTTCTCTCTCCCCACTGTATGGCATTTCATCTAAGATTCCTCTCTTTTAGTCCTGAGAGTCTCTCACCTCCCAGGTCTCTGGTGCATTCTGGAGGGTCCCCCCACCTTCTACCTCCCAAGGTTGCCTGTTTCCATTCTTTCAGCTGGCCTTAAGAGCTTCAATCATTTTTCCCCACCCAATACCAGGTCATGTTCCCCTCTTCCCACCTCCCTGGTTTTTAAAGTCCTTTCGAGTTTCACAACAAGGAGAAGCCACGGTTTGTGGCATCCTATAGTTTTACATTGTGTATTTCTTCCTTTTTAGAAAAACCTACCTAGTACCAGCTACCACGTGCACAGACTGACCAATGAGTGGGTCATTTTTCCACAATCCCGGTGTAGTACAGAGTCCAGCCATTATCATTCTCCTACACTACTTTGACATGGAATCTTTTTTTGTACCTTTTTCTGTAGTACTGGTGGTAGAATATACTTTGATGGATCATCTCTAGTTCTGTATTTATTTAATTACTAGACCTCAACCATAGCCTTCTCCCCTTCTACTCTATGCCTGTAGGATGTACTGTATGGAGATATGCACTTTGTATTAATATATTAGAAATCTACAGATCTGTTTTGTATTTTTTATACTGTTGGATACTTATAATTAAAACTTTAGGGTAGTGAATAAATTTAGTCATATTAGAAAATAAAAAAAGAAAAAGAAAAGTGATCTTTTGTTGAAGATTCATCCCTTTGGCATCTCATCCCTGTGGAGTTCTGCAAATTTCACTCCATGGTTCATCTTCTCTGATACTTATTCTCGGTCTGCTAGCCTGATTCCATCTTCCTGTGTTGCCCAGCCAAAAATTCTGATCACCCTGCCTCTGCTTCCCATATGCTGTGACTACAGTTGTATAGCACTGCATCTGTCTGTATACATTATTTAGTATTTGAATGATCATTTTCATAGATTGATTATTCATCTTCTCCTTGCTATTAGGATAAAGACTGTCTGCCTTGCTCTGCTTATACTTTTAGAATCTAAGCTCTTCTGAAGTCTCAGTCTATATAAGAATCTACTTCTTGTCTGTTTGTAAATGTATTTTTCATAATTAGTTAATATTTGATCAGAGTCTTGCTTCATAGCCTATCTGACCGAATTTATAAACCTCCTAATTTAGTCATCTAAATTCTGAGGTTAGAGACATGAATCAACATTCCTAATATTTTGGTTTCTTTTTCATTAATTAATTTATTTATTTTTACATCATGAGCATAGACCCTGCTCCTCCTATTCCCTCCTCACACAGCCTCTTCCCCTATCCCACTCACCTTCTCTTATGAGATGTGTGAAATCCCCCTGGATAGCAGCCCACTCTAGTTCTTGAAGTTACTACAGGACAAGGCACATTCTCTCTCACTAAGGCTATACAAGGTGCTTCAGTTAGGGGAACATGACCCACTGGCAGGCAATGGAGTCGGGGTTAGTCTACGCTCCAGTTTTTGAGGGACTCTCATTAATCAAGCTGCACATCTGCTACATATGTGCTAGGGGGCTTGGGGTTAGGTCCAGTCGATGTGATGCAGGGGGAGGAGCTGATAACTAAAATCTGGTTCCCTAATTGTTTCTTAATTGGATCAATAAAGGTGGCAGAAGCCAATCGCTGGGTGAAGAGAAAAGGGACTCTTCTGGGTCCCAGGAGGAAGAGAAGGGGATGCAGAGAGATTTGGGAATTTGGACCAGGCTGTGGAGTAGATAGGAAGCAGCAGACATGTAGGTCTCTCTGGGCACCTATAATATGTGGCCTATGCCTGTAGGCCAAAGAGGACGGAAAAGGCTACTGTTAGGATTAGAAAAGGAAATTCTTCACCCAGCCATTGAGTTATCTGGTCACATTTAAAATAATAAAAGTCTCTAATGTTTTCCTTCCTTGGGGCTAAAGGGGGTAGGAGAAGAGAGCTGGCAGCTGGGGAAGTTAGCCTCCAGCTGGCAAACAGCAGCTCCCAGAGTTTTCAGGAAGGACAGTTGTTTCCAGTTTGGCAAAGCCAGCTGGAGGAAAGGGCAGAGTTCTTAGGAAAATGCCAGCTGGTGACCGATGGGGCTGAGTGAGACTGCAGCATGGCAGCAGCTGTTCTCTGAACATAGTTGGGAGGTAGAGATGGGTTCCAAGAAAGAGTAAGTGTGCTTTTAAAATTATATGCTGCAATGTATGGTCTTTGGTTTGCATTAGGTCTCTGAGATCCCCCAAGAGTTCAGGTTAGTTGACTCTCTTAGAATTCCTGTGGAGTCCCTACCTCCTCAGGGTGCCTTAATCATTCCCTGAACTCTTCCACAAGAAGTCCCAAACCTGGTCTAATGTTTGGTTGTGGATCTCTCCATCCCTTTCAGCCATCTGCTGGGTGAAGACTCTCAGAGACAGTTTTGCCAAGCTCCTGTATGCAAGCATAGCATAACATCATTAATGGTACCAGAGACTGGTTCGTGCTCATAGGGTGTGTCATGTGGGCCAGTCATTGCTTGGGAATCCCTCAGTCTCTGGTCCATCTTTGTCCCTGAACTCCTTGTAGGCAGGACACAGTTTGGGTTGAAAGTTTTGTGGGTTGTTTGGTGTCCTTATCTCCCCACTAGGAGTCCTGCCTGTCTACAGGAAGTGGCCTCTTCAGTTCCAAATCTCCATTTTAAAACATTTCTCATGAGAAGAAATTTTTAGTATAAATGCTCCATCCTGCAGGGATTGCGGAATATCGAATAGAGGGAAGTCAGTTAATCATATTGTTTCAGTCAAGATTTGTTAGCCCTGAGGAGGGTAGAGGGGAAGAAATCAACTAAAACAGGAGTCTCAGTACCTCATCTGTGACTTTATTCCATCTATACATTTATCTTAAAACACAGGCATAGAAGATGTTTCCTGTGGCCACACATTTATTTCTTCTTTTCATTTGTCCAAATATATATAGGAAAACATACTTTAAAATCATCTCTTAGTTATACTGAAACTGTGTATTACTTGAGGATTAAAAATCAACAGTGTGTGCAGTCCTGGAGGGGAGTGGAATTCGGGGAGGGGCTGGTTTGGGGGTGCGATGGCTCCCGAGTCCACTCGCCTCACTGTGGAATCATTCCCGACCTCAAGCTATACTACAGAGAAAGAGTGGTAAAAACTACATAGTATTGGTATAGAGACAGACACGTTGATCGATGGAATAGAATTGAAGACCCAGAAATAAACCCACACACTTCACGGACACTTGATCTTTGATAAAGAAGACAAAAATATACAATGGAAAAAGAAAGCATCTTCAATAAATGGTGCTGGTCTAACTGGCAATCTGTATGTAGAAAAATGAAAAGAGATCCATCTTTGTCACCTTGCACAAAGTTCAAGTCCAAGTGGATCAAGTAGCTCAATATAAAACCAGGTACACTAAATCTAATAAAAGAGAAAGTGGGAAAGAACCTTGAACTCATTGACACAGGGAGAAATTTCCTAAACAGAACTCCAATGGCTCAGGCTCTAAGATCAAGAATTGATAATGGGACCTCACATAACTAGAATGCTTCTGTAAGATAAAAGACACAGCCAATAGGACAAATCGGCAACCTATAGATTGGGAAAAAGTCTTCACTAACCCCACATCCAATAGAGGGATAATATCCAAAATATATAAAGAACTCAAAGAAACTACCCACCAAGAAATCAAATAACCCAGTTGAACAATGGGGTGTAGAACTAAAGAGAGAAGTCACAACAGAAGAATATCCAATGGATGAGAAGCACTTAAAGAAATGTTCAAAGTCCTTAGTCATCAGAGAAATGCAAATCAAAATGACCCTGAGATTCCCCTAACACCAATCAGAATGGCTGAGATAAAAAATACAGGTGATATTTCATGTTTTTGAGGATGTGGAGAAAGAGGAACACTCTTCCATTGCTGGTGGGATTGCAAACTGGTAAAAACCACTCTGGAAATCAATCTGGAGGTTCTTCAGAAAATTGGAAACAGATCTACCTGAAGACCCAGCTATTACACTCTTGGGCATATACCCAAAAGATGCCCCACCATGCCACAAAGGCCCATGCTCCACTATGTTCATAGCAGCCTTATTTGTGATAGCCAGAGCTGGAAACAACCCAGATGTCCCACAATAGAAGAATTTGTTCAGAAAATGTGCTTAATCTTCACAATGGAATACTACTCAGCTATTAAGAATGTGGACATCATGAGTTTTACAGTCAAATGGATGGAACTAGAAAATATCATCCTGAGTGAGGTAACTCAGAACCAAAAGGATATGCATGGTATGTACTCACTAATAAGTG
>CM052700.1:16168583-16188213 GCA_028551405.1 Uromys caudimaculatus
GTGATTGCCACATAAAATGTGTTTTGTATCTCTACTGTTATAAACAATGTTGCATAGATCATGGGAACACATGGGTCTCTGTGCATTATAGAATCTCAATTTCAGAGACCAGTGAGATTTTAATTAACTTTACATAGGCTTAACAAATACATTGTTCTGGTAACAGAATACCAGAAAATAATAAGTTTAACCATCTACCTTCTCTGTTGTAGGCAGCAAAGTTGAAGAAAACTGGTTCTGCTATGGTATAAAATGTTATTATTTCATCATGGACACAAAACCGTGGACTGAATGCAAACAGGCCTGCCAGAATTCCAGGTTATCCATACTGACGATAGATAATGAGGATGAACTGGTACTGAAGATACTTACTTGCCCCTTTATTCTCTTAGACTGTCTCAAACCCTGAATAATGAGATACTCAATCCAGTTTTTTTTTGTTGTTGTTGTTTGTTTTGATTTTCTTTTTTGTTTTATATGGTTTTCCTGTAATGTGAACAAAACTGTGGGACACAGGTCTGTGAAGAGGAGACTAGTTTCTACAGAGACCAGACAAAGCAGTCCAGTTAGAAGAACATAACCCATTTACAGGCTACAGCTTTTGGGACAGTACCAGCTCCAGTTGTTCCAGACCTACAGGAAGACAACACTGCTCAAGTGCATGAAAGCCACATGAATGCTCTTTGTTTGGTGGTTCTGACTCTGAGAGACACCTGGGTTCAGGATAGTTAATTCTGTTGGTCTTCATGTGGAGTTCATATCCCATTTAGAGCCCACCATCTTTTCACATATTCTTCTATAAGAGTCCCCAAGCTGCATCCAATGTTTGGTTGTGGGTGTCAGTGTATGTATGAATCAGCTGCTGGAAGAAGCCTCACAGAGGATAGCCATGAAAGACTCCTGCCTGCAAGCATAACAGAGTGTCATTAATAGGGTCAGGAATTGATGCTTTTCCATGGTATGTGTCTCAGGTTGAGGTGCTTTTTAGTTGGCTGTTTCCTCAGTCTTTGCTCCAACCCCAGTCCCTGCATTTCTTGTACACAGGATAAGTTTTGGGTTAAAAGTTTTGTGGATGTGTTGGTATCCCTATCACTCACCAGGGCTTCTCTCCCCAGGCTACATAGAATCACAGCTAAGGATACCCCCATTGATTCTTGTGTGCTTCCCCTATCACTGGTTCCCATCTCTTCCTGGAGATGTCCCCTACCACCTGCCCCATCAGTTTCAGATTTCTATTCATTCTCATGGCCATGATACCATCACCCCACCCATCCCCACACCGGAACCTGAAACCCCACAAACCCTCATGATCCTGCTCCCACCCAGTTCCCTCCCTCCATCAGCCTTTTATGACCATTCCATTCCTGCTTCCAAGTCAGACTTAAGCATCCTTGCTTGTGCCCTTCTTCCTGTCCAGCCACTTGGGTCTGTGGAGTGCAGCATGGGCATCCTGTATTTTATGGCTAATGTCCACTTATAAGTGAATACATACCATGCATGTCCTTTTGGGACTTGGTTACCTCACACAGGATGATATTCTCAAGTTCCATCCATTTGCATGCAAAATGTTTTTCACAGCCAAATAGTATTCCATTGTGTAGATGTACCACATTCTTTATCCATTCTTCAGTTGAGGAGCATCTAAGTTATTTCCACTTTCTGGCTATTATGAAGAAAACTGCTATGAATATTCAAGTGTCTTTCTGGGATGGTGGAGTATCTTTTTGTTATATACCCAGGAGTGGTATAGCTGGTTCTTGAAGTAGAACTATTGCCAGTTTTCTGTGAAATAAACAAATTGATTTCCAAAGTGGTTGTACAAGTTGGCACTCCTAACAGCAATGAGGAGTGTGCCCCTTGCTCCACATCCTTGCCAGCATATGCTATCATTTCAGTTTTTAATCTTAGCCATTCTTATTGGTGTAAGGTGAGATCTCAGAGTTGTTCTGATCTGCATTTTTTGGTGGCATATGATTTTGAACATTACTTAATGTGCTTCTTGGACATTTGAGATTTCTCTGTTGAGATTTCTAGTGTTTAACTCAGGCATAGAAGACGCAATAGAAAAAATTGATATATCAGTTAATGAAAATGCTAAATCTAGAAATTCCTGCCTTAAGCAGGAAGATTGTGAGTCCAAGGCCAGCCTTGGTTACATAGTAAGACTTGTTCTAAGAAACACAGTCACAAATCATGACATGATCCCAATATCTCAGAAAACCTAAAACTTTTATTTTAAATTGCATATTGAACTGACATAAGTTTTGATTTAAATGTGCTACTAGTAGGAATTCACTATAGAAAATGAACTTAGTGGGATAGACGATTGGGGGGAGGACAGGAAAATAGATAATGACACAAGAATGCTGCTAACTTTTCCTGCGTGTTCTCTCACCCAACAGAAATTTCATGATAAGGTCTGTTGTTTCCTTTACAGAAGTTCCTTCATCTCCAAGTTATTCAGGCTCTTACTGGATTGGATTGTCATATGATAATAAACAAAAGGATTGGGCATGGATTGGCGATGCCCCATCTAAACTGTGAGTTTCCAGAACCCTTCAGACTCTAACACTGGTGCGGGAATTGGGAGGGTTGTGAGCAAAGGCTTTTCTCTCATTTCCCATGGCTTTCCTCATTTTCTGTGAAGCTCATGGGTAAGGACAAGTTGCATAAGGCAGTGTCTGTGCAAGTGTTATAATCAGAAAATATATGGTCTAGGAGTTGACCGAAAGTGGCTTAATACTGCATACATCTCAGGATCGTGTCCCCACCCTGATATTTCATTTATTTACATTTCAAATGTTATCACCTTTCCTGGTTTCCCCTCCTGAAACTCCCTACCCCATCTCCCTTGCCCCTGCTTCTATGAGGGCGCTCCCCCACTCATCACCCACTCCTGCCTCCCTACTCTGGCATTCCCCTTCACGGGCATTGAGCCTTCTCAGGACCAAGGGCCTCTCCTCCCATTGATTGCCTGACAAGGCCATCCTCTGCTATATATGCGGCTGGAGCTGTGGGTTACTTCATGTGTACACTTTGGTTGGTAGTTTAGTCCCTTGGAGCTCGGAGGGGGGTCTGGTTGATTGATATTGTTGTTCTTCCTATGCTGTTGCAAACATCTTCAGCTCCTTCAGTCCTTTCTCTAATGCCTTCATTGGGGACCCTGTGCTCAGTCCAATGGTTGGCTGTGAGCATCCACCTCTTTATTTGTCAGGCTCTGGCAGAGCCTCTCAGGAGACAGTTATATAAGTCTCCTATAAGCAAGCACTTCTTGGCATCTAAATTGTGTCTGTGTTTGGTGTCTGCAAAGGGAACTAGAAAGTCAACAACTTAAGATGGTCTGAAGTGACTGAAGGATCATGACAGATACAATGAGTGTGAGTCTCTCAGACATTCATGGGACATATTTGCTGTTTTTAGCTTATATAATTGTTGGCTATTTATAAATATAGGAATGTGTTTCTATGCATATGGTAACATTTAGAGTTTGGTGCCAGAGGGAGAGATAATGCCTCAATCCAGGTTAAGAGTTTTTTCTGGACATTGATAGTACAGGTCTAGGTGAGCACCATTATGAGAGTAAAGTTAAGAGCTCATGATGCAGAATATGTGCTTCATGTGTATCTGTGAATAGTTAGTGTCTGTTGTATCCCTGTCCTCTTTGCCCATGTTCAGCTTACATCCTTCATTGATTGCCCCGATAAGGATATCTCAGGCCTGTCTCATGTGTCCACTCATTCCTACTGCAACCTCTCTCTCCTGTCCTTATTCATGGCCACATGGCTTTCATTTATCTTCCTTTTCTGTTCCTATGGTAAATCGAAATACTTTGTTTCTTCCTGGTTTTAATCCAAAGTGCAAGAAAGGTAATCATTTGTTAAAGTTTTATCCCTTTACCCCTTCTGCTCTAAGGAGGTTGGTGGTATTCTTTGACATAGATTTTTACTAGGCTAACCTGGTTCAAATTCACTGTATTTCCCAAACATGCTTTGAATTCTTGAACTTCATGGATTCATTATTTAGTATTTAAATGACCATTTCACATAGATAAACTGTTCTTCTTGCTCTGAGATTTAGGAGAAAGACAGACTGCCAGGCTATGATGATCTTTTGAAGGTTCAGCTCTGCTGCAGCCTAAGCCACTATAGGAATCTCTTTACTGTGCATTTGTAAATGCATTGAGTGAGGTTTTAATTATTAGTTATTATTTGATTAGGCCCTCGCTCTATAGCCTAGTCTGACCTGGTTATAATCTTCCTACTTTAGCCTGCTTCTCCTTTCCTAGGGCCTTATTGTTTAATCTACATTTTAAAGTACGTTTTCCCAAGAATGTAGTTGCAGCACTTGCAGGGAAGTCTGCGAATTACCATGCTTCAGTGAAGTCCCATTGTCTCTGGGACAGGGAAGCAAGAACAACAGCAGCAGTTACAAACCCTCTACTGTGACTGTATTCCAAACTTCCAATTTCCTCTAAAAATGAGGTATATACTACCTAGTTCTTTGAGTTATGTAATGCATTTCTTCTTTTTATCTGTTGTTTTTGCAAAGAATATCAGAGGAAATCAACTTTAATATAAAATTATCCATTAGAAATATTGAAAAATATGTTTACTTGCTCATGAAATATTAACAGTGCAGTATATATGAAGAGTTGAGTTGTGAACAAAAGACAATTTTTTTCATCCATATTTCATTTAATTTTTGGGTCATGTACACACATGTACATGTGAATTTTAGAGCACAAGTACAGCTGGAAAAAAACTGAGGGAGTTATTTCTCTACTACTTTGTGATGTCTGAAGTCTGACTACATATTGTCAGGTTTGGTGAGGCATGTTACTGGCCCAAGACCTTTTTTAAAAATGACTTTAGAGAAAATTAACAATTTTCATTGATACACTTATGATTAAGTCCATATTTTGTACATTTTGGTTAATAAATCTTGTTTTTAAAACCTTGGGATAAGTCAATATAAGATTATAAGAATTTGAGTATATAAAGATAATGTTATGGGCTTCTATTTGTTACTTGGTTGTTTTTTGTTAATTTTTGGACATAGGAGGATTTATACTTTTGGAATGCATTTATTGCTGTAAAATATATGTTTAGAATTGTTCCCTAACTAGTTCAAGAAACTCATTCAATCATCCATAATCTACATTATGTCCTCATTCACTCTCTGTCTCTCTCAGATCCAGTTGATGAAGGTTGAAATCTCACAGTAGTATTCGCTACAGCCAGCTGCTTGTGATAGCACAAGACTCACTGTCTTATAGGTTCATGAGTTTAGGGGACAGCTTAGGCTTCACAGTATGTTTGACATCACTGTGTGATACAGAGTGAGACTCTGTCTGATGAAGCCTAACAATAATAATGATAGTGATAATAATATGAAGCTATCCAGAAATACTTTCTGGGGTGAAGCAATTTCCTTTATAGCATCATAATAAACCTCAAAAATTCAGTATGGACCATGTAATATGTGTTAATCCATAACCCATATTCATAACTGTCAGTGTTATGGACCATGTCACTGTCAAAATTTCTTCATGTTCAGGATCATGCAGTGCATTCCCTGTAATGTCCTTTAATTCGGAAATGATTTGGATCATTTTTTTCTTTGCTCATTTGTTTGACAGTTACATTTTAAAAAATCAAGTCTTGAAGTTGGGGTCTGCATGTAATAAAATTCACCCACTGCATTTTAGGAGATGTTTGAATTTTAACAAATACTTACACCTTTTCAAGCACCATTGTGCAAACTAGTTTTAAGTGAACTGAGAGAAGCTAGTGTCCTGTGAGAGGAGGGAATCTTAATTGAGAAAGTGCCTCAATAAGATATGGCTGTAAGGCAGCCTGTAGGGCCTTTTCTTAGTTACTGATGTGAGAGAGCCCAGCCTTTTATGGGTATCACCCCTGGGATGGTGGTGTTGGCTACACTAAGAAAATAGGTTGAGCAAATTTTGGGGAGCAAGACAGTAAGTTGCACTCCTTCCTGACATCTGCATAAGATTGTGCTTGCCAGCTCCTGCCAGCTTGGCTCTTGCCCTGACTTCCTTCCATTATGGATGGTAATGTGGGAGTTGAAGCTAAATAAATCTGTCCTCCCCAGGTTGCTTTGGCTCTGAGGTTTTATCAAAACAGTAGAAAACCATCAAACTAAAGCATCAATTTTGCTACCCTCTAAAGTTCTTTTCTGAACCTTGTTCCACACCTGGCCGTGTGCAAGCAGACATGTGCTCTCTTGTACTATAAATGGGTTTGGCCTAGTGCACAGTGGCTTGTTCTGTGTACAGATTTGTGATTGGCTCTGTGTTTCCCTGCATCTTTCCGTATTATTGTCATTATGATGTTTTCACTAACTCAAGCTCTTTTCTTAGATCAGTGTTTCATTCTCCTTCTTACAAAACACTTTTGCACTGCCAAAATATTCCACAGTATTTCTCCATTCACTTATGAACATATGTGTTTGCAAATTTTGCAAATTTTGGATTTTGTCAAGTAACTTCATGTGCAAGTCACTGAGTAAACATACATTTTATTTCTTTTTATTAATTATCTTTTGTGAACTGCTGTCTGCTGGGTTCTTTCTTCCTTTTGCCTATATTCAACATTCACACATGATTATTTGTGTGTGCTTATGATAATGTCTTATGGCTGTCTAATGTGCATATCCATCCCTACTGTAGTTTACCTGTTTTGTCTATGCTCCGAACAACATTTGGTTTAATATATGTTCTTTGTTTTAAATTCCTAAATATGTTAAATTTGAATATTCCATTTCTCCTCATTGTAACCCTGAAGTTCAAACACAGTGACATATTTTGCTAAAGACTGATCCCTTCTAAATCTCAGTCCCATGTATTTAGGTTGGATTTCATCTATTTTCCTTCTTTGACAGAATCTCATTAACTGAGTCCAGCCTCAAACTCACTATGTATTAAAGGTTAGCCTTAAGGTTGGATCCTCCTACCTTCATCTCCCAAACTCTAGGAATACAATTGTATATCACTAGGCCTGGATGTATTTAATATTGGGGCTCTCCATTCTGAGTGCATTCTTTAGTCAGATTTCTCTATTGGGGATAAAACTGGCTTCAGTACTTCTCTGAAAAACTGAAGCTTGGTCCAACGCCTGCTAATATGTCAGCCTGAGTAGAAATCAGACATATGCCATTTTATATAAGAAAATCTTAATTATTAAATAATTATTTCTGTTTCAGCCTATGTGCTAATTTGCTCTGTTTTTATGTATTTATTTTTCTCTTATTGGATATTTTCTTTATTTACATTTCAGATGTTATCCCCTTTCCCAGGTTCCCCTCCAGAAATCCCCTATCCCACCCCTCTTCTCCTTACTTCTATGAGGGTTCTCCCCCCCACAACTCCCACTTAGCTCTGTACACTATTTTTTAATAGAATAATTTAATTCTCTGGAGTTTAACTTCTTGGGTTCTTTGTATATATTAGATATTGGCACTCTATCAGATGCAGGATTGTTAAAGATCTTTCCCAATCTGTTGGTTGCCATTTTATCGTATTGACAGTGTCCTTTACTTACAGAAGCTTTGCAATTTTATGAGGTCCCATTTGTGGATTCTTCATCTTAGAGCATAAGCCATTGGTGTTCTGTTCAGGAAAATTTTCCCTCTGCTCATGTATTAGAGACTCTTCCTCACTTTCACTTCTATTAGTTTCTGTGTATCAATTTATTTTTTTATTTTGCAACAATTCTTTTTAAAGAAGGATATTTATGGCCTTTAATATACAATTCTGCAGATTACCATGTTTCTGTGAAGGCCCATTAGCTAGAATGTGGGAAAGGGAAGCGGAACACACAGTCCAAAACATTGGTTACAAACCTGCATCTGTGATTGTATTTCAAATCGTCCCTTTCTCTTTACAACAGGAGCATATAAGTGTGTTCTATGTGTCACACACATCTATTTTTACTTTTAATTTAGCATATTTATCGAGAAGAATAAAGTCAGAGAGCAGGTTCAGTATAAAATAAGTCCTTGGAAATACTGATAATCAGTTTTCCCTGCATTGTGAAATAAGATGGAGATTTTTTTGTGACAAATAGACCATTTCTTTTTAATGAGCTTAGACAAAAGAACACACTTTAGTGATCAACTTATGATTAGTAGTTACATATTCTGTTTACTTTGGCAAATAAAAATTTTAAAATCATGATTTATTTCTGTGAATATTCAAAATTCACCAGTTGCACATTGTCGTTTTGTTCATCAGTGACTTGAACATAAGGAAATTAGACGTAAAGTATGGAGGATGTGTGTTCTTATCTAAAGCAAGAGTAAACAATATTGACTGTGGTTATTCGTGCAGATGTATTTGTGGGAAGAGACTGGATAAATTCCCTGACTGACTCTCCAATGTGTGTGAAAGGTAAAAAATGAAATGTTCTGATTCTAATTTCTTTACAATAGTAATTCATGACTCCTTACAAACAAGTGTTTTGATCATAGACGTAGTCTGCAGTGCAAACAGAGAGACAATCTGGAAGATACTGGGAGTATTCTTTGAAAACTGACTTGACAGAGCAGAAGAAATCTTCCTTCCTGGTAGAGACAAGACAGATCTCCTCTGGTGCATGGACAGGCTTTGCCCCACAGCTAGAAGGAATGTGTTTTCTTTGATTGCATCAACTCCCATAGAACTCAATAAAGAACCATAAGAAACAGTCTGAGTATTTCATTATGAGTAGAATAAATCATCTTAATTGAAATCACAATTAAGAGCTAGAATGTAGCTCTTTACCCACCCACCTTCCTGCTTGCTGAGTCCTGTGGAGCAAACCGAGCTGTACTGGTCAGCCTGCTAGGCAAGGGGAACCTCCATTCTCTACCTATCTGCCTGCCCACTTTCATCAGATCTGTGGCTGTTGAACAGACCTGGTCATCCTGTACAGACCTACATTCTGCAGATCCAGAATCATACAACCCAAGGATACCCTTCAGATGCCTGCCACATCAGGAACATTATTTTTCCAAGATGGAATAGAAACAATAAAGAGAGTTAGAAATAGAAGCAGTAAAGAAAGCAAGCTTAGGGAATCGTGGAGATGGAAAACCTAGGGAAGAGAACAGGAACAACAGATACAAGTATCACCAACAGAGTACAGGAAGGAAATGGATGAGAGAATCTCAGGTGTAGAAAATACAGAGAAGATAATGATATATCAATCAAAGAAAAAGTTAACTGTAAAAATTTTTGACACAAAATATCCAGGAAATCTGGAATACCATGGAAAGAATTAACCTGAGAAAAATGGGAATAGAAGAAAATTAAGTGTCACAGCTTCAATTCCCAGAAAATATTTTCAACAAATCATAGATAAAAAATTCCCAGCCTAAAGAAAGAGACAGCTGTAAATATACAAATGCTGATAGAACCTTAATTAGACTGGACCAGAAAATATCATCCTCATCCCACATAATAATCAAAACACAAAATCTACAGAACAAAGAAAGAATATAAAAAAAGCAAGGTGAATGGGACAGATAACATAAATGGCAGACATTCTATAATTACAACCAACTTTTGAACAAGGTCTCTAAAAGCTAGAAGGGTCTCGATATGCTGCAACCTCTAAAAATCCACAGATCCCAACCTAGACTATAATACCCAGCAAAACTCTCAATCACATAGATGGAGAAAAGAAGACAAATCTAAATTTAAAGAGTGTCTATCCACAAATCATGCCCTACAGAAAATACTAGAAGGAAAACTCCAACCCAATGAGAATAATTATATCCAAGAAAAGATAGGAAATAAGTAACTCCATACCTGGCCAAAACAAGGGAAGGGCACACACACACATACACACACACACACACACACACACACACACACACACAGAGAGAGAGAGAGAGAGAGAGAGAGAGAGAGAGAGAGAGAGAGAGAGAGAGAGAGACTTTCTCACGCCCCCCCCCACACACATACACACACACATAGAAAACACAAGGGTAACCACATTAGAAAAGAAAAACTTCTAAAGTTTAAATCCACATCAAACCCCACATATTAATAGTAGAGACTTCAACACCTGACTCTCACTAATTGACAGGTAATCCAGACAAAAAAAATAAACAGAGAAAAATGAAACTAACAGACATTATTAATGAAATGGACCTAACAAAAATCTATATAATATTTCACTCAAACAAAAATAAAATGCCTTCTTCTCAGTACCTCATAAGTCCTTCTCCAAATTTGACCATATAGTAAATCAGAAAGCAAGCCTCAACAAATACAAGAAAATTGAAATAGTGATTTATGTATCATCAGAGCACCATGAATTAAAGCTGAATTTCAACAGTAGAAAAACCAGAAAGCATAAACACTCATGGAAGTTGAACAACTCTCTTCTCAATGAACTCTGAGTCAGAAAATAAAGGAAGAAAGAAATTAAAGACTTCCTAAAATTCGATGGAAGTGAAGGCCCAACAGTCCCGAATTTATGGGACACAATGAAAGCAGTGATAGAGGAAAGTTCACAATACTGAGGGTCTCCATAAAGAAATTAGAAAGTTCTCTTACCAGCAAGTTGAAAGTACACCTGAAAGCTAACCAAAAGACAGAGAGACAGATTCTAAATCAACAAAATCAGATTTGTAAATGGAGACATAATAAGAGACATTGAAGAAATTCAAAGAATCATTATGCCTTACTTCAAAAGCATGTATTATAGAAAACTGGAAAATCTTAAGATTTTCTAGAAAGATACCACTTAAGTAAAGATCAGGTAAACTATTTAAACAACGCTATAACCACTAAAGAAATAAAAGCAGTGATTAAAGGTCTCCCAATTAATATAGCCCTAAACCAGATGGTTTTAGTTCTTCATGTTAATGAGGTACGGAGATAAGCCCCTATCTTTCAGCCTGTGAACTTCTTATCTTCCTGGGCATTCCTTCCCACAAAAGATATTTAATTCTTGGTTCATCAGGGTTCCTTCTGGTCTGAGCAAGTACCCTGAGCAGACCTTGTGTGCTAGCTCTGCAGAGTCCCACAATACCCAGAAAAATCTCAACTCCCAGGTTCTCTAACATGCCAAGGATCATAGGATCATAGGTGAGGAGACCACAACATCTTCCCTATCACTGGGAGTAACTGGTACCAGCGGGATCCAGGATGCAGGAACACTGCCTGGTGGCCAGTGGCACAGGTTCCTTCCGGTCTAGGCAGGTACCCTGACCAGACCTTGGGCACTATCTCCACACCCAGTCCCATAATATACAGAGACAGCTCGACTCCCGGGTGCTCTAACATGCCCAGGATCATAGGATCACAGGATTTCAAGAGCTTGTACACACCAGGATCTCAGGATCCCAGAGGCAGCTTGATTCCCAGGAGCTCTGACACAACCAGAATCTCAGGTTCATAGGATCCCAGAATCACAAGATGACAGAGACAGCTAGACTCTGAGGAGTTCTGCCACAACCAGGATCACAGGAGGGACAGGCTCCAGTCAGATACATCAAAGGCAGGTAGCACTAGAGATAACCAGATGGCAAGAGGCAAGCATAAGAACACAAGTGACAGAAACCAAGGTCACTTGGCACCATCAGAACCCAGTTCTCCCCCCGTAACAAGTCCTGGATACACCATCACACCAGAAAAGCAAGATTCAGATCAAAATCACTTCTCATGAGGATGATAGAGGACTTTAAGAAGGACATAAATAACTCCCTTAAAGAAATACGGAGAACACAGGTAAACAGGTAGATGCCCTTAAAGAGGAAACAAAAAATCCCTTAAAGAATTATAGGAAAACACAACCACAGGTAAAGGAATTGAACAAAACCATCCAGGATCTAAAAATGGAAATAGAAACAATAAGGAAATCACCAAAGGAGACAACAGTAGAGAAAGAAAATCTAGGAAAGAGATCAGGAGTCATAGATGCCATTATCACCAACAGAATACAAGAGATAGAAGAGAGAATCTCAGGTGCAGAAGATACCATAGAAAACATTGACACAACAAAAAGCTCGTAACCCAAAACATCCAGGAAATCCAGGGCACAATGAGAAGACCAAACCTAAGGATGATAGGTAGAGAAGAGATTGAAGATTCCCAACTTAAAGGGCCAGTAAATATCTTCAACAAAATTATATAAGAAAGCTTCCCTAACCTAAAGAAAGAGATGCACATGAACATGCAAGAAGCCTGCAGAACTCCAAATAGACTGGACCAGAAAAGAAATTACCTCCATAACATAATAATAAAGCACCAAATGCTCAAAACAAAGGAAGAATGTTAAAAGCAGTAAGGGACAAAGGTCAAGTAACATATAAAGGCAGAACTATCAGACTTACTCCAGACTTCTCACCAGAGACTATGAAAGCTAGAAGATCCTGGGCAGATGTCATAAAGACCCTAAGAGAACACAAATGCCAGCCAAGGCTACTATACCCAGCAATATTCTCAATTACCGTAGATGTAGAAACCAAGATATTCCATGACAAAATGAAATTTACATAATATCTTTCCACAAAGCCATCCCGACAAAGGATAAAGATAAAAACAAAACACAAGGAGGGAAACTACACCCTAGAAAAAGCAAGAAAGTAATCTTTCAAAAACCCAAAAGAAGATTGCCACACAAACATAATACAACCTCTAAAAACAAAAATAACAGAAAGCAACAATCACTATTCCTTAATATCTCTTAAATCAATGGACTCAATACACCAATAAAAAGACATAGACTAAAAAATAGACTGTATACGTGAATAGGACCCAGCATTTTCCTCCATACAGGAAACACACCTCAGTGACAAAGAGAGACACTACCTCAGAGGGAAAGGTTGGAAAAAAAATTTCCAAGCAAATGGTTCAAAGAAAAATGCTGGAGTAGCTATTGTAATATAGAATAAAATCGACCTTTAACCAAAAGTTATTTAAAAAGATAAGGAAGGTCCCTTCATGTTCATCAAAGGAAATATCTACCACGATGAACTCTGAATTCTGAACATCTATGCTCCAAATTCAAGGGCACCCACATTCATAAAAGAAACTTTACTAAAGCTCAAAGAACACATTGCACCTCACACAATAATAGTGGGAGACTTCAACACCCTTGAAAACCGCTTCTACTGAGATAAGCTAAATTTGACTCCATGTTTGGTTGCATACCATACCTCCCTGTGTAACTCTACATAATAAACACATAGTACTTCCAGTGTGCTGCATCTTGCTTATCAGAGAGCCCAGATCACCTCATCATAGCTTTTCTGTATCCATCCATGTCTCTGTCTTTTCTTAATTTGCTCACTGTCCCAGTTAGGTCTATCCCTTCATCCATGCAGAGTTCAGGCTGAGAACTATAATCCACTTGTTCTTCTGTGCTTAATGAATGGTAAAGTCACAAATGAAAACAAGGATTACCCCTCTTCCCTGCATATGTCAATAGCCAATACATTCTAAGCAGAGGCTAATGTCCCATGAATCTTTTCCCTACACAAGACTGAATGTTGAAAAAATGAAACGTGTGCAGTCTCAGTACTGATAGCTGTAGTTGAACAGTGGCACCTTTTGATGGTTGATGACAGTTTCAGGAGTCACAACCCATTAAAGCAAAGTTCCAGTGCAAGATGTTGGTCAGGAAGTTCCCACAGGATATTGCTTTTGCTTTGTTTTCTAACCAGAACAGTATTATAAAACTCTATTGATTAACATCTTGGTTACAGCATATAGAGAAACTAATTTGGAACACACCAAGAAGCTTTTTGGCTGCTGACTTGTGTATGTTGAGACAGAAAGTACCATATAGCCTAAGGGGGGAGAAATCTACTAACATTCTCATACAGCTGTGAATGATGGGGGCTAGAATACCAGCCTGCAAGACAAGATGCGTCCTCTTGAGCAAATTATATTGTGTCTTTTATGGAAGTAAAACCTGACTTTTTGATTGCATTTTTGGCCCACTACACAGAAGAAGTTTCATGTCTGATATTGTGAATCTGTCAAAATGCATGGATTGACTTTGTGGGTTAAAGAAAATCAGTGTTTGTTCTCTAACTGTGTGGTGATCACATGTTGTTTGTTTCTTTTTGCTTTTTGGAGGCCAGGATTTCATACTCCAGCCTACTTTCAAACTTACTTTACAGAGGAGAATGTCTGTGACTTGCTGATCCTCCTTCACAGACTTTCTGAGTGCCAAGGTTGCAGATATTCACCCAAACTCTACCCTAGAAGCCAGATGTGTGGCTGTTAGATCTGGTTTGGGATTGACCATAGCCATCACTTGAAGCAGAGAAGCTGTGATCACCCCTGGAGATTCTCATGACATCTTTCACACTGGCTTCCTAGTGGGGAGAGAGTAGGGAGGCTTAAGTAGGAATCATGTACCCTGAAGACACCTTTGGTAGACCCATCTCCAATAATAAGAACATCAGGCTTTGGAGAAGACTCTTGAGAAATACCGATATGCTGCCAGTAGTACAGCTTTTCCAGGACTGCTCGTGCAGCCTAAATGTGCTTATTTTTTTTTCCAATTTTTTGCTATGCTATTGGAGACAGAGTCTCACTGTGTAGCACTTGTTGGCTTGGTCCTTGCTATGCAGAGAAGTGTGAGTGCCCAGGTCCTCTGGGACCATAAGTTCATAGGTGACTTTCAGAAGCCAGATACTACTACAGAACATGAATTGACATAACTGGATTTTGGTTTTGCTTAGGAATATTTCTTGTAGGTCATGCAATGTCTGTCCTCTAATAAGAACATGTGTAACACAGGTTTTAATCAAACAGCAGCAACAACCAAGAACTTCGAATTTCTAAAAACTACCTGGAATTTTAAATTATTGGGAATATTTTTTTTTTTTACAGATTTTAATTTTTAAAAGTTGTAATGTGTGCCACCCATGTATCTGTAGGATTGACAGTGAAAATGGCCATTTTACCAAAAGCAATTGGCAGATTCAATGCAATTCCCATTAAAATTCCAACACAATTCTTTATAGACCTTGAAAAGAGATACTCTCAACTTCACTTGGAGAAAGAAAAAACCTATAAAGTACACGATAGCTAAAGTAAT
The DNA here is from genome assembly GCA_028551405.1 of Uromys caudimaculatus. Classification (NCBI taxonomy): domain Eukaryota; kingdom Metazoa; phylum Chordata; class Mammalia; order Rodentia; family Muridae; genus Uromys; species Uromys caudimaculatus. The sequence continues at coordinate 16,183,646 of CM052700.1, forward strand.
CCTGTAAAATAAAAGCTAGGCTCGCTATAATTTTAACAGTAGCTGAATCACAATAGAGTTATTTCCATAGATCTTGTGGCTGGTGTCGCAAAACTTGTTGTCTCAAAACTTAGTGTAGTTCCATAGTCTGTCTCCAAATGGAAGAGCAGACATTGCAGCTGTTGCTCACTCCATAAGGCTGGGTGCCTCAGTAATCCCAGTGTGGCACTGAATACCTTTGGGATTCCTGGAGAGCAGCTGTTTCTTAGCCCACGATGGAAACCGGGAAATGCTGGCTCTAATATCAGCTCATTCTAATTTGTGGTGAGTTAAAATGTAAACTAACAATAAATAAATGTCATTAGACTAAAAATTCACTGAGATGTTAAATGTGTGTTCTGAGAATCAAAACTGGGTTCTATGGAGGAGTAGCCAGTAGCAATATAGCTATTACATATTATTGTTAGGACCATGAATGATAGCTGAGATTGTTTGAAAATTGTGCTGTTAGACTCCTTTATCTTTATTTAAAATGAGTGAGAGCTGTTAAAAATGGCTGAGGTATAAGTTGAACCACAGATTGGCCTATTTTAGTAGTGGGATCCCTAGGCTTATTGGATAATGATCAAGGATAAATCTCATCAAAATAAGAGTCATAATCACACAATCAAATGTAAAAGAATGCTATAAAACCTTCATATGTTGGATCGCCCTGTAATCTCAGAACTCACAAGTTTGAGGGAGTAAGATCAAGTGTTTCAGGGATTTCGAAGTTATGTAGTCATTCTAGACATCCTGAACTACATCAGACCATGCACCAGAAAAAAATTACTTAGAAGAAAGAGTGCTTTAAGGAGGAGAAACTGAGCCTGCAGACTCAACAGAGGATATATTGGAGTTTGATTAGAGTCTCTGCTCAGAAATATGACACCGAGAGAACAGGGACTGAAGAGGCAATGTTCTTAGTGATGGATTGTTGGCTGTCTTCTCCAAAAGTGACTTGTATTCCTGGGTATTGAAGAGCTCAGATATACACAGGAAACCCTCATGGGGGCCCCTTTTATCATGCTTACTACATTCCTGAATCATCTTTCTCATTTCCTCTCTCTCAGTGATTGAGCCCATCAAGGATTATGAAGGTAGACCGATAAGGCAGAGTGTTAAAATAGCTGTGAGTATAAATGCCCAGGGTGGATAAAAGCAAAGGAAATCTCAAAATAGAGCTGCTTGTGGTTTTCTTAAGATCTGTGAAGTTTACCGTATTTCATGGCTGTGAAAGTTCCACCTTAAGACAGAAGTATCAAGAGGTGAGACATGATCAGGACCAGCCAGTCTTCCCAGTGAAGCAAGTGATCAACCCTTTTCTGTGGGCTGGTGACTATCCCAGGTGTCCCTCATCTCAGTCTAGGACAGGAAGAGCAGCCTGCTGCTTTGCAATAATGGCCTTGTGGTCTAAGGATCTGACTAGAGGCTTTGAATGTGGGACTAGAATTGTGTCTGTCTCAACTTAAAGGAGTGGGCAGTTGTGGTTTCACAAATAATATCTTCTACAGCAAAGCAGCCAGGAAAAGAATTATATATGCCTATGTGTGTGTGTGTGTGTGTGTGTGTGTGTGTGTGTGTGTGTGTGTGTTTGTGTGTGTGTGTGTGTGTGTGTGTGTGTGTGTTTAGGTGTGTTTTCTGTTTGTTTTTTCACAAAAAATGAATTTAGAAGAGAAAACTCAAGAAAACAAAAATTTCTTCACATTTTCACTTTTCTGTTTTATTACCTGGTTATGTGAAGCTCAGTACTTCCTGTTTTATGCTTCACTTTGGTCAAAGAAACAAAATTCAAGTTTCAATCATGTCTATCTGAAGTCACTATATCTTTCAATACTAATTGTGCTTCTTAATAGTTTACATTTTTCTAAAATTTAGAGCTCAATTGTACAGAGCATAGGGGAAGCTGCTGCATTTTGGCTTTACAGTTATGGGCCTTCTCCGAAGTGTGTCCAAACAAAGAAACACCTAGTCTGTATTCAGTTTCTACTAATTACTTTCCTCCTTCATTAAGCACACTGATAGGCCCCTCATTTCCTGCTAATGCTATGGCAATAGAAATAAACAGATAGCTCTGGAGCTCTTGCTCACAGTTTTTGCAGTATGATAAAGGAGGCAAACAATATGCAGAAAGCACAAAGACGTGTAACTTGTGCATTCAGTTAGCCTCTGTGGTAAGGATAACACCCTCCAAGCAGAGACAAGGATGTAAAACTATCTAATCACTATTAATATTTCTGTGGACGTGTGACATAAACCTCCCAGATGTGAGGGAGGAATTGTAGGGTTATGGGGTCCAGTGTTTGCTCTACTGCAGGGCTCAACTTCTCAGGAAGGCAGGACTTGGGAGTTTTGACTGCACTTAACTTACCTGTCAATGGGTGAGTTTCTTGCTGTGTGGCAGCCCCAGAACACAGCTCCAGGGATTTGGAAGTGCAGTCTGAGGTGTGGGATAGCCGGTGCTGGCTTGGGGGTTCCCTGGGCCTGCAACAATGAGCACTGGGTCATCTGGTTCTCAGACTCTCAGAGGCTCATGTTCTGCTGGGAGGTGCAGAAGAGTTGAGAATGGATTGGGGACCCACAGGTTGGATCTAGTCCAGGGGCAGGGGGCAAAAGTGGAGCCCGGCTAGTCTATTCAGCTTGGCTTAGTGGCAGCCGAGGCTAGGAGTGCAGAGAGGCCTTCTACAGGAGATTAGACAGCAGCTCTATAGGCTAGGTCTTCTCAGTGGCTCCCCACTGGTGGATCCCAATGAAAAGAGATAGTCCATACTTTTTAATTTTTTTTTTATTTTTGATACTTTATTTACATTTCCAATGTTTCCCCTTTTCTGGGTCTCCTCTTTGGAAACCCCCTATCCCCTCCCCATCTCCACCTCTATGAAGGAATTACACCTCCCACATACCCGCCCACCTATCCCCATATTCCCACCATGACATTCCCCTTTACTGGGGTCTCTAACACCCTTAAGCCCAAGGGCCTCTCCTTTCTCCTTGATGGCCATCAAGGTCATCCTCTGCCACATTGTGGTCTGAACCATTGGTCCATAGATGTGTATTCTTTGGTTGGTGGTCCAAATTCCAGGACCACCGGGGAGGGGTTTCAGGACCATTGGCGCTCTTGCTCCCTCCATGGGGGCTGAGAAATCCCTCAACTCCTTCAGACCTTTCTCCAAATCCTCCATCTGGGACCTCACTCTCAGTCCAGCAGTTACTGTTAAGTGAAACTTGGGCATTCTAAACTTTAGGACTAATATCCACTTATCAGTGAGTACATACCATGTTCATTCTTTGTGACTGAGTTACCTCGCTCAGGATGATATTTTCAAGTTCCATTCATTTGCCTGAAAATTTCATTATGTCATTGTTTTTAATAGCTGAGTAGTACTCCATTGTGTATATGTACCACATTTTCTGTATCCATTCCTGGACATCTGGGTTGTTTCCAGTTTCTGGCTATTATAAATATGGCTGCTATGAACATAGTGGAGTATGTGTCTTTATTACATGTTGGAGCATCTTCTGGGTATATGCCCAGGAGAGGTATAGCTGGGTCCTCAGGTAGTATTATGGCCATTTTTCTGAGGGTGGGCCAAACTGATTTCCAGAGTGATTGTATCAGCTTGCAGTAACACCAGCAGTGGAGGAGTGTTCCTCTTTTCTCCACATCCTCGCCAGCATATGCTGTCACCTGAGTTTTTGATCTTAGTCATTCTGACTGGGTGAGGTGGAATCTCAGACTTGTTTTGATTTGCATTTCCCTGATGACTAGGGATGTTGAGCATTTCTTTAGGTGCTTCTCAGCCCTGAGAATTTCCTCAGTTGAGAATTCTCGGTTTAGCTCTGTTCCCCATTTTTTGATGGGGTTATTTGGTTTTTTGGAGTCTAACTTCTCGAGTTCTTTGTATATATTAGATATTAGCCCTATCTCAGACATAGGATTGGTTCAGATCTTTTCCCAATCTGTTGGTTGCTGTTTTGTCCTATTGAGAGTGTCTTTTGCCTTACAGAAGCTTTGCAATTTCATGAGGTCCCATTTGTCTATTCTTGATCTTAGAGCATAGTCCACTGGTGTTCTGTTCATGAACTCTTCCCCTGTACTCAGGTGTTTGAGAGTTTTCCCCACTTTCTCTTCTATTAGATTCAGTGAAACTGGTTTTATGTGGAGGTCCTTGATCCACTTGGACTTGAGCTTTGTACAAGGAGATAGGAATGGATCAATTTGCATTCTTCTACATGTAGACTGCCAGTTGAACCAGCACCATTTGTTGAAAATGCTGTCTTTTTTCCTCTGGGTGGTTTTAGCTCCTTTGTTGAAAATCAAATGACCATATGTGTGTGGGTTCATTTCTGGGTCCTCAATTCTATTCCATTGATCTACCTGCTGTTTTTATCACTACTGCTCTGTAGTACAGCTTGAGATCAGGGATGCTGATTCCCCCAGAAGTTCTTTTGTTGTTGAGGATAGCTTTTGCTCTCCTGGGTTTTTTGTTGTTTCAAATGAATTTGAGAATTGCTGTATCTAAGTCTATGAAGAATTGAGTTGGAATTTT
>CM052700.1:16188313-16199868 GCA_028551405.1 Uromys caudimaculatus
CTGAAGTTGTTTATCAGCTGCAGGAGTTCTCTGGTGGAGTTTTTCGTGTCATTTAGGTATACGATCATATCATCTGCAAATAGTGATAATTTGATTTCTTCCTTACCAATTTGTATCCCTTTGACCTCCTTTTGTTGTCTAATTGCTCTAGCTAGAACTTCAATTACTATATTGAATAGGTAGGGGAAGAGAGGGCAGCCTTGTTTAGTCCCTGATTTTAGTGGGATTGCTTCGAGTTTCTCTCCATTTAGTTTGATGTTGGCTACTGGTTGCTGTATATTGCTTTTACTATGTTTAGGTATGGGCCTTGAATTCCTGATCTTTCCAAGACTTTTGTCATGAAGGGATGTTGAATTTTGTCAAATGCTTTTTCAGCATCAAAGGAAATGATCGTGTGGTTTTTTTCTTTGAGTTTGTTTATGTAGTGAATTACATTGATGGATTTCCGGGTACTGAACCATCCCTGCATTCCTGGGATGAAACCTACTTGATCATGACTAATGATCGTCTTGATGTGTTCTTGGATTCGGTTTGCGAGAATTTTATTGAGTATTTTTGCGTCGATATTCATAAGGGAAATTGGTCTGAAGTTTTCTTTCTTTGTTGGGTCTTTGTGAGGTTTTGGTATCATGTGATTGTGGCCTCATAGAAGGAATTGGGTAGTGTTCCTTCTGTTTCTATTTTGTGGAATAGATTGAAGAGTATTGGTATTAGTTCCTCTTTGAGGGTCTCATAGATTTCTGCAGTGAACCCACCTGGATCTGGGCTTTTTTGTTTGGGAGATTTTAATGACTGCCTCTATTTCTTTAGGCATTACGGGACTGTTTAGATGGTTTATTTGATCCTGACTTAACTTTGGTATTTGATATCTGTCTAGAAAATTGTCCGTTTCATCCAAATTTTGCAGTTTTGTTGAGTATAGGCCATTGTAGTAGGATCTGATGATTTTTTGAATTTCCACAGAATCTATTGTTAGTCTCCTTTTTCATTTCTAATTTTGTTAATTTGGATTCTGTCCCTGTGCCCTCTGGTTAGTCTGGCTAGGGGTTTATCTATCTTGTTGATTTTCTCAAAGAACCAACTTATGGTTTTGTTGATTCTTTGTATAGTTGTTTTTGTTTCTACTTGGTTAATTTCAGCCCAGAGTTTGATTATTTCCTGCCTTCTACTCCTCTTGGGTGTATTAGCTTCTTTTTGTTCTAGGGCTTTCTGGTGTATTGTTAAGCTGCTAGTGTATGCTCTCTCCAGTTTCTTTTTGGAGGCACTCAAAGCTATGAGTTTTCCTCTTAGCACTGCTTTCAATGTGTCCTATAAGTTTGCGTATGTTGTACTTTTATTTTCATTAAATTCAAGGAAGTCTTTAATTTCTTTCTTTATTTCTTCCTTGACCAAGTTGTCACTGAGTAGAGCATTGTTCAGCTTCCATGTGTATGTGGGCTTTCTATTGTTATTGTTGCCATGGAAGACCAGCCTTAAACCATAGTGATCTGATAAGAGGCATGGGATTATTTCAATCATCTTGTATCTGTGGAGGTTTGATTTATGACCGATTATATGGTCAGTTTTGGAGAAGGTACCATGAGGTTGTGAGAAGAAGGTATATTCTTTTGATTTAGGATGAAATGTTCTATAGATATCTGTTAAATCCATTTGGTTCATAACCTCTGTTAGTTTCATTGTGTCTCTCTTTAGTTTGTGATTCCAAGATCTGTCCATTGATGGTAGTGGCGTATTGAAGTCTCCTACTATTTTTGTGTGAGGTGCGATATGTGCTTTGAGCTTTAGTAAGGTTTCTTTTATGAAGGTGGTTGCTCTTGCATTTGGAGCATAGATTTTTATAATTGAGAGTTCTTCTTGGTGGATTTTTCCTTTGATGAGTATGACATGTCCTTCCTTATCTTTTTTGATGACTTTTGGTTGAAAGTCAATTTTATCCGATATTAGAATGGCTACTCCAGCCTGTTTCTTGGTGAACATTTGCCTGGAAACATGTTTTCCAGCCCTTTACTCTGAGGTAGTGTTTGTCTTTATCATGAAGGTGTGTTTCCTCAATGCAGCAAAATGCTGGGTCCTCTTTATGGATCCAGTTTGTCAGTCTATGTCTTTTTATTGGGGAATTGAGTCCATTGATGTTAAGGGATATTAAGGAGTAGTCATTGTTGGTTCCTGTTATTTTCGATGTACCTTTTAGGTTTGTGTGGCTATTTTCTTTTCAGTTTGTTGAAAGATTACCTTCTTGTGTTTTCTGGAATGTGGTTTCCCTCGTTGAGTTGATGTTTACCATTTATTATCCTTTGTAGGGCAGGGTTTGTGGAAACATATTGTATAAATTTGGTTTTGTCAAAGAATATTTTGGCTTCACTATCTATGTTAATTGAGAATTTTACTGGCTATATCAGCCTGGCTTGGCAGTTGTGTTCTCTTAGGGTCTGTATGAGATCTGCCGGGGATCTCCTAGTTTTCATAGTCTCTGGTGAGAAGTCTGGTGTAATTCTGATAGGTCTGCCTTCATATGTTACTTGACATTTTTCCCTTACTGCTTTTAATATTCTTTCCTTGTTTTTTTTATTTGGTGTTTTTAGTATAATATAACGGGATGAATTTCTTTTCTGGTCCAATCTATTTGGGGTTCTGTAAGCTTCTTGTATATTTATGTTCAATTCTTTCTTTATGTTTGGGAAGTTTTCTTCTATGATTTTGTTGAAGATATTTACTGGTCCTTTAATTTGGGAATCTTCACTCTCTTCTATACCTATTATCCTTAGGTTCTGTCTTCTCATTGTGTCCTGGATTTCATGGATGTTTTGGGTTAGGAGCTTTTTGTATTTTGTATGTTCTTTTACTGTTGTGTCGATGTTGTCAATGGTATCTTCTGCTTCTGAGATTCTCTCTTCTATCTCCTGTATTCTGTTCGTTATGCTTGCATCTATGACTTCTGATCTCTTTCCTAGGTTTTCTAACTCCAGGGTTGTCTCTTTTTGTGATTTCTTTTTTGTTTCTATTTCTATTTTTATCTCCTGGATAGTTTTGTTTATTTCCTTTGTCTGTTTGATTGTGTTTTCCTGTAATTCTTTAATGGATTTCTGTGTTTCCTCTTTAAGGGCTTCTAGTTCTTTACCTCTGTTCTCTTGTGTTTCTTTAAGTGTGTTATTCATTTCTTTCTTAAAGTCTTCTATCATCATCATGAGAACTGATTTTAAATCTGAGTCTGCTTTTCTGGCATATTGGGGACTCCAGGGCTTGCCGTGGTTGGAGAGCTGGGTTCTGATGATGCCAAGTGGCCTTGGTTTCTGTTCCTTAGGTTCTTGCCCTTGCCTTTTGCCATCTTGTTAACTCTGATGTTAGCTGAACTTACTTTCCAGCTATGGCGTTTCTCACCTGTAGGCCTCTGTATCAATACTCCTTGAAGACCAGCTCTCTTTGAGAGGTGTTTTATCCATGCTCCTGGGTGAGTAACTTTCTCCTGGAGCTGCTTGAGTATGGAACCCTGGTGGCCCAGGCAGAAGTCTCCTGCCTCAACTGCTGCAGTTGGTATCCAGGGGATTTATATGCCCACCTACCTCAGTCCCTGTGTCTTGCAGGTTCGGGGCAGTTCCTGGTGAGCTGTGGAGCTTGTCTTGGATCCACTCCCGGATTTTCCAAGCTCCTGGGAGGGTATCTTTCTCCTGGCGCTAATTGGCTATGGAGCCCTGTGGCCCAAGCTTAGGTCCCAGGCCGCCGATGGAAGCCGGAAGGTCCTATCCCTCAGTCTCTGTGGCCCATGGAAACCGGGCAGAATCGGTGAGCACTGGGGCTTGTTTTGCCCCCACTCAGGCTTTTCCACGCTCCTGGGAGAGTAACTTTCTCCCGGCGCTGCTTGACTAGGGAACTCTGGTGGCCCAGGGAGATGTCTTCTGCCTCAGCCACAGGTGTTGGAATCCAGGGGGTTTCTATGCCCACCTACCTCAGTCCCTGTGTCTCACAGGTTCGGGGCAGTTCCTGGTGAGCTGTCTCGTACAACCTTTCATAGTTCATGTTTTCTCAATCCCTCTCTCTCTCTGTCTCTGTCTCTCTGTCTCTGTCTCTCTCTGTGTCTCTGCCTCTCTTTGTCTCTCTGTTTCTGTCTCTGTCTCTCTCTGTCTGATTTATCTTATGCATTTGATGATAAAAGAAAATCCCATAGACACAGTGATTTTTACTGAGGCCAGCTGGAAGCAGTGGTTTAGATTTATAATTTTATTGGTACATGATTTTGAAGGCAGTCTAGCCTGCATATTATGTTTGTGGCCATTGTGGGATGTAGTGTGAGACTCAGTAATAATGAGCATGATGATAATGTTGAAATAATATTAAACTCTCCATAAATATTTTCTTAAAACAAACAATTTCTTTCCTAGCATCATATTAAGTGGTAAAACTTAACAAATGTGTATTTTTAAATAATATCTAATCTATAATCTATATTCATACTTGTCAGCTTTCTGGAACATGTCACTGTTGATATTTCCTCATGTTCAGGATTATGCAGTGCATTCACCTGTTATGTCTTTTAATTCTGAAAGTGCTTTTGACTTCTGATTTCTTTTCTATTATTCAAAAATTAAAATCTTGCTGGGGTAGTATGTATGTGATAATAGGAACCCACTGTACGTCATAAAAATTATGAGTTTTAACAAATATGTACACCATTTCTAGAGCCATTGAGCTCAAGAGGGGAAAATTTCAGCTTGACACAAGCTAGAGTCATCTGCAAAAAGAGGACCTCCATAAGTTTGGGCTGTAGGTGAGCCTATAGGGCATTCTTAAAAATTAGTTATTGATGTTCACAGCTCAGTCCATCATAGGTGTTACTACTCCTCGTCTGGTGGTCCTGGATTCTGTAAGAAATCAAGCTGAACAAGCCATTTGGAGCTTTTCAGAAAGATGCACCCATCCATTGCCTCTGCATCACCTCCTGTTTGCAGGTTTCTGCCAGGCTTTAGGGCTTGTACTGACTGACTTCAGAGATAGACTGTGATGTTGAACTGTAAGCAAATATAATCCCTTTCCTCTCTATGGTTTTGTTTCAGGGAGGGGGTCATGGTGTTTCAGTACAGCAATAGAAACCCTAACTAAGAGAACCATCAAAAGCTAACAGGGAAAATTTGTGTCTCCCAAAATTCATTTTTGCCTCTTGCCTTCAGCTTCTGGCCCCAGGCAAACAGAAATATGGTTTTTGTTATGTATTAGTATGGCATTGTCTAGAGTGTCATACACTATGTACAGAACTGTATTTGACTGTATTTTCTCAATGAACTGTATATTGAAAACATACTTTACTTTTCAGAGAAGTTTTATTTTATTTTGCAAATATTTTTATGTGAAAGTTGATTTTTTTAATGTAATATTTTCTTATTATGGTTTGCTCATCTTTTCACTTCTAGATCCTCTCCATATCCCACACCAATCCACACCCATACCATTTTTTCTCTTTCTATTTAGGATCTGAACAGACATCTCCAGTAAATACTCCATACCTTCCTACCCACTCAACTTCATCTTATTTCTCTTTCTCCCCAAGCAACAACAACAACAATAAACACCAAAACAAAAAGGTAAAATAAATCAAACAAGCAAGCAAACAAAATCCCAGTAAAGTAAAAATTACTCCCCCCAAAACAAGCAAACAAACACACAAACAAAACCACATACCCAAAAAACTCCAATCCACTAAGAAAACATGGAGTGTGTTTTGTGTTTCTCAACTATAAGCTTACTAACTAGTGGATTTCAATAAGGCCTTTTATACATCCTTAGTTTTGATTAACCAATCATTTATTCTCTCCTGTCCCTTATTTTCTAGTACTCATCCACCTGTGTCCTTGAATTCTCAAAATCACCCTCTGCCTTCACATCATGTATTTATCATTTTGCTAATTGCTAATTTGTTTTTAGAAATACAAATTTAAGAAATAAATTCATAAGTTTGTGTTCGTGCTTTAATAATTTTCCTAGGTATTCATGTTATATTGTTCTTTATATAATATAACAATAAACTTACTTTTTTATTATTTTGCTGTTATTTTGGATAGGAATTCATCTCCCGCAGGATGTCCTTGATCTCCTGATTCTCAGGTCTCCATCTCTCAGGTATTGGGACTACAGGCAAGCATTTCTGACCTGTCTTTTATCACTTGAAAGATGTCAGTCATACTTACTTTACATGTGTTAGTTGATAAGTCTATTGTCCGTTCTTTTGTGAGTTTAATGTACTCTTTCGGTTGTCTTTTGTTCATGATGCCATTTTCTTGTCTTAAAAATTTATTTAACTTTATTTTATATTTATTGGTGTGAGGTCCCCTGGAACTGGAGTTAGAGACAGTTGTGAGCAGCCATGTGGGTGCTGGGAATTGAATTTGAGTCCCCCATGATGTCACTTTCTTTAGGACATTCACGGGGTATCTTCTTCAGCAGCTAAAGAGATTGTCTGAGGCATGGTGCACAGTGATAACTTTCCTAAAAATCTTTCATTCAGTGCCTGGGAACATGGCAGGTCTAGCTTACATCTATTTCAAATGTGGCTCTGTCAGTGTGGACAGCTAGATTTCAAACCTTCAGGAAAATATTTTCATCTCTCCCCTCTAAGGACACTCTTAAGCAGTCTATCACAGAAGTGGCCAGAGGAGAGACAGCCTTACAAGATGTACTAATATATTTTAATCACAGGCATTATCAATACTGTTATTAATTTTGTTTTTTGTACATAAAGTATCGTTTCAAACAGACTAGCCCTAGTCTTCCTGACTCTATCTCCCAAGCACTGGGGTTTCTGGTATTTGCCATTGTGATAGGCCACAGAGTTAATGAATTTGTTTATAACCTTCAGCAGCATACAGAGACAAATGGGCTTGTGGTAAAATTTAGAGTGAGGTGCCAGCAACTGAGAGGATATGCCTGCATCCAGAATAAGAGAACTTTGTGGACCTTGGTTATGCTGCAGAACAGTTCTCTGATGATGGTGTCTTGCTAGGACCAGACCTGAGACTTCAGTAGGGAAGTCTGATAGGCAGAAGGATTCTGTGGCTACCACAAGCATTTTCTCCAATGGGAAGATGACTTGTCCATTTGTTAAAATGACAACTTGTAATGAGTGAGCAGCTGTGAGCCTAACTTTTGTTTCTTGTGTACAGGTCTAGGGGCATCCATATGGGAGTTAAAAGCTCCTGGTGCAGGATATGTGCTTCCTGTGTGTCTATGAATAGTGTCTGTTGGATCCATTTTATCATTGCTCGTGTTCAACATATATCCTTTATTGATTGTACCAATAAGGATATCTCATGGATACCTAATGTGTATATATTCATTCTGACTGCATCCTATCTCTCCTATCTATTATCCATGGTCCGTGTGGTTTCATTTATTTTTCTTTTCTCTTCCTCCAGTAAATTTAAAGACTTTGTTTCTCCCTGGTTTAATTATATGTTAAAGTTTTATCTATTTGAGATTTCAGCCCCATAGAGTTTGGCAGATTTCATTCTCTGTCTGATATTCTTTGACATAGATTCTTATGCTAGGTTGCTTCAAAGTCCCTGTATTTTACAAAACTATCTTGTACTTCTGATCATCCTGGATTCATCATTTAGCATTTGAATGACCATTTTATATATCACTGTTCATCTTGCTCTGACTATGAGGAAAAAAATTGGCTACGAGTTTGTGGTGATCTCTTGGAGTTTCAGCTCTACTGAAACCTTAACTTGTATAGGAATCTGCTTCCTGAATGTTCATAAGTATATTGAGTGATGTTTTAATTATTAGTTAATATTTAATCAGGGCCTTGCTCTATAGCCTAGTCTGACCTTGTTATAATTCTCCTAATTCTGCCTCCCAAATGGTGAGGTTACAGGCATTGCCTTTCCTAGTGTTTTAATTTTTTAGTCAACATTTTAAATTATGTTTTCCCAAGAATGTAGTTGGGGTACTTAAAACAGCATCCTGAAGAGACTTCAATTGTATTACATGCAGGGAATTCAGTCAATTACCGTGTTTCAGAGAAGTTCCATTGTGTCTGGTGCAAGGGGAGCAGGAACCACAGCAGCAGTCACAAACCCTCTTCTGTGGCTATATTACAATCCTCACCTTTCTTCTTAAAAGGGAGTCGCATGAGATCTTGTCCTGTGTGCCACATAACTTATTTCTTCTTCTCATCTGTCTTTTTTTTCTAAGAATACCAGAGGAAACCAACTTCAATAAAAATTACCCCATAGAAATACTGAAAATTAAATTAACTTGCTAATGAAAAATCAACAGTGCAGAATATATGAGGAGTTGAGTTTTGATCAAAAGACCATTTTTATTTTTCATTTATATTTCCTTTAATTTTTGTGTCATGTACACACATGTGCATGTGCATTTTAGAGCACAAATGCAGCTAGAGAGAAACTGAGGGAATTATTTCTGTACTACTTTGTGGGGTCTGAAGTCTGAACTCAGGTTGTCAATTTTGGTAAACCATGTTACTGGCCCAAGATCTTTTTTATGAGTTTAGAAAAAAATTACAATTTTTTTATTGTTACACTTATGATTAAATCCATATTGTGTACATTTTGGTCAATAATTGTTTTAAAAATCTTGGCCTAAATCAATATAAGCTTCAAACTTAAATAACTATTTATTATAATTTCTGTTGTATAGTGATTTTTAAAATTATTTCATTTATTAACATTCTAGTTGTAACCCCCACCCCTGTTCCCCTACCACAGTTCCTCATCCTATACCTCCTCCCCCTTGTGACGGAGAGGGTGCACCCCACCCTCAGGCATCACCCTTCCCTGAGCCCTTAAGTATCAGCTTCATCAATCCTTCCCATAATTCAGCCATAGGAATGCCCAGTTTCAGTCCAATGGTTGTGTGGTGGGTGTCAGTATCTGCGTCTGTCTCAGTCAGCTGCTGGTAGGGTCTCTCAGAGGATAGTCATTCCAGGATCCTGTCTGTAAGCACTTCATACCATGAGTAATAGTGTCAGACCTTTATGCCTCCTGCCCCAATGAGATGGACCCCAAGTTGAGCCAGTTACTAGATTACCTTTCCCTCAGTCTCTTCTCTATTTTTGTCCCTACAGTTCTTTTAGAAAGGAACAGTTTGGGTCAGAAATTTTGACTGTGGGTTGATAAACCTATCCCTCCATCTGAGGACCTGTCTATCTACCAAGGTGGATTATTCGAGGTCCCTCTCCCCATTGTTGGACATTTTGGTTAAGGTCACCCCCATTGATCCCTGAGGGTCTCTAACCTTCAAGGTCTCTAGTATTTTCCAGAGAGTCTTCTCACCTCCTACACCTAGCTTCCTTATTACATAAAACAAGAGGCAGGCATTTTTCAGTTTCACAGATATAATGATGAATGAGGTAAATCCCGCTCCTGTGTCTGTGAAGAGAGTAGATACATTCCCTGATTCAGTGTGATGAGTGAAAGAAATGTAAAAGTAGAAATTTTTCTCATATTTCTTGATTCCTGAGATGATTTGTGACTACTTAGTGACCAAATGTTTTAACCACAGGTCTTAATCCACCCTGCAAATAGGGTGATGAGATGGAAAGGGAAGAAATGGTTTTTTTTTTTTTTTAAATCTGTCTTAACATGGCAAAAGCCATCTTTCTTCCTAGCACATAGAGCAGCTTTGCCTGTAGAATGGATGCCTTTTCTCCATGCCTCTATTTCCCAAATGACACAAAAGCAAATACATAATCCTGATAAATAGAACACACATTGTCATCACTAGGACAAACCATTTCAATATCCCATGGCTCTGAAAGCACAATTAAGAACAAGGATGCAGTTGTGGGTTTCTATTTGTTAGTTGGTTGGTTAGTGTTTGTTACTTTTTGTACATAGGAGAATTTATACTTTTAGAATGCATTTATTTGCTGTACAATATATGTTTAGAATTGATTAATAGTTGCCTGACTAGTTCAAGAAACTCATACATATTTCCATAACTACATGTGTAGATTCACTCATTCACTGTATATGTCTCTTGGATCCATTTGATGATGAAAGTTGAAATCTCATAGATATAGTAATATTCACTGTAACCAGCTGCATGTGATAGCTCAAGACTTACAATTTTATAATTACATGAGTTTGGGGCTAGCTTAGGCTTCACAATATGTTTGACATCACAGTGTGCTACAGAGTGAGACTCTGTCTTATGAAGTCTAATAATAATAATAATAATAATAATAATAATAATAATAATAATACTAAGGTGTCAAGAAATAGTTTCTAGGGCAAAGCAATTCGTTTTATATCATCAAACTAAACCTGAAAAAATTCAGTATGGATATAGCACTGTGATTTTATCCATAACACCTATTCATAATTGTCAGTTTTCTGGATCATGTCATTGTAGATATTTCTTCATATTCAGGATCATTCAGTGCATTCACTTGTAATGACTTTTAGTTCTGAAATAGTGTGGCTCATTGTTTGTTTGACAATTAAATATAAAAATTTAAGTCTTGCAGTTGGAGTCTGCATGTAAATGCACCCACTGCAAGTCATGAGAAATACAAGTTTTAACAAATATGTGCATTTTTTCTAGCACCATTCTGCAAACTATGTTCATGTAAACTTGGCAGAAGTCACCAGAGAAAAGGGAATCTTAATTGAGAATGTGCCTCAATAAGATATGGCTGTAAGCAAGCCTGCAGGGCATTTTCTTATTTAATGACTGACATAGGAAGGTCCTGCTTATTGTGTGTATAACCCTGGGATGGTGATGTTGGTTATGCCAAGAAAGTAGGCTGAAAAATTTTGAGGAGGAGTGCAGTAAGATGCACTCTGCATCAGATGTGCCTTCAAGCTCATGCCCTGTTTCATTCTTGCCTTGAATTTTTTCAGTGATGTACAATGATGTGGAAGTTTAAACTGAATAAATTCTTTCCTGCTCCAAGCTCCTTTCATCATAGTGTTTCATCACAGCAACAGATAGAAACAATCAAACTAAAACAGAGCAATTTTGGTACTTTCCAAAGTTCTTTTCTTCTACTTTTTTTTCTTTTTTCTTTTGGTCTTTCAAGACAGGGTTTCTCTGTATAGCCCTGGCTGTCCAGTAACTCACTCTGTAGAGCAGGCTGGCCTTGAACTGTAGACCGCTTGTGTCTGCCTCCCAGGTGCTGGGATTAGAGGCATGCAGAACCACTGCCTGGCTCTTTTCTTCACCTTGCATCTGGCCACTGGCAAGCAAATATGTGCTGTCTTATACTATAAATTAGGTTGGCCTAGTGCAAAGTGTCATATATACTATGCACAGATTAATATTTGGTTCCATATTTCTCTGTATCTTTCACTGTTATTGATGTCACTATGTTTTAGTTAGCTCAAGTTCCTCCTCCTGCATTGTAAGGAGCGGCTAGAGTATTCGCCATTACAAGATGGCGCTGACCTCAGCTGTCGCTCTAAGGATACTTACGGATAGCGCGGGAAAACCCCCGAAGCGCGGGAAAACCCCTGAAGTGCATTATGGGTGTACATGACTATCACCGCCCACTCCCGGGGCACACCAACCAATGGAGAGCACGCTGCCTCGGGGCTATA
>CM052700.1:16200368-16227199 GCA_028551405.1 Uromys caudimaculatus
TATTATATTAATACTGCCAATGCATGAGCATGGGAGATCTTTCCATCTTCTGAGGTATTCGATTTCTTTTTTCAGGGACTTGAAGTTCTTGTCATACAGATCTTTCACATATTTGGTTAGAGTCACACCAAGATACTTTATATTGTTTGTGACTATTGTGAAGGGTGCCTTTTCCCTAATTTCTTTCTCAGCCCATTTATACCTTGAGTATAGGAAGGCTACTGACATGTTTGAGTTAATTTTATATCTGGCCACTTTGCTGAAGTTGTTTATCAGGTTTAGGAGTTCTCTTGTGGAATTTTTGGGGCTACGTAAGTGTACTATTATATTGTCTGCAAATAGTGATATTTTGACTTCTTTCTTTCCAATTTTTATTCCTTTGATTTCCTTTTGTTGTCTAAGTGCTCTAGCTAGAACTTAAGTACTATATTGAATAGATAGGGAGAGAGAGAGAGAGGGAGAGAGAGAGGTCAGCCTTGTCTAGTCCCTGTTTTTAATGGGGTTGCTTATTCCATATTCTTGTCAGGTCTGTGAATGATAGCTGAGATTATTTGACAATTGTACTATTAGACTCCTATATCTTACTTAAAATGAGTGAGAACTCCTTGTTGTAAAGGGATAAGGTATAAGTTGAACCACAGATAGGTTTGCATGTTTTAATTGCGGGTTCCCTATGCTTATTGGATAATGAGCTAGAATAAAGCTTCTCATCTAAATAAAAATAAATATACAATGAACAGTAAAAGAATGATAGAAGGACTTGGTATGGTAGATCATACTCTAATCGGAGAACTCACAAGTTAGATGGAGTAAGATCTTGTGTTTAAAGGATGTCTCAACTACATAGTCATTCTGGTCACCCTA
The DNA here is from genome assembly GCA_028551405.1 of Uromys caudimaculatus. Taxonomy (NCBI): domain Eukaryota; kingdom Metazoa; phylum Chordata; class Mammalia; order Rodentia; family Muridae; genus Uromys; species Uromys caudimaculatus. The sequence goes on from CM052700.1 coordinate 16,201,233, forward strand.
AGCTATATGATATCACCTAGCATTTTCAAAGAAATAAACTTAAAAAAAGAATGCATTAAAGAGGAGGAGTTGAGTATGCACACTCCACACAGGATGCAGTGGAGTTGGATTAGAGTCTCTGCTCTGAAGTATGACACAGTGTGAAAACAGGAACCGAAGAGACAAAGGTCTTATGGATTGTTACCTAACTGTCTTCTCCAAGAGTGAATTGTATCACTGGTTATTGAAGAGCCCAGTATCCACAGGATATCTTGTTCTCAGTGCTTGAGCCCATCAAGGACTATGTGTAGCAGATCAGGCAGATTATGCAGAGTGTTAAAATAACTGTGAGTATAAATGCCCAGGGTTGATACAAGCACAGGAAATCTCAAAATAGAGCTGCTTTGGGTTTCTTTTTTTCTTTTTTCTTTTCTTTTTTCCGAGACAGTGTTTCTCTGTGTAGCCCTGGGTGTCCTGGAACTCACTCTGTAGACCAGGCTGTCTAGAAATCCATCTGTCTCTGCCTCCCAAGTGCTGGGATTAAAGGCATGTGCCACCACTGCCCGGCTGCTTTGGGTTTCTTAAGACCTGTGAAGTTTACTATATTTCATGGTGGTGAAAGTTCCACCTTAAAAGACAGAAGCACCAAGAGGTGGGACACTGGCCAGGATCAGCCAGTCCTCCTAGTGAAGCAAGTGATCAGCCCTTTCCTGTGGACTAGTGACTACTCCACGTGTCCCTCACCTCAGCCCGGGACAAGAAGAGCAGCTTGAAGCTGTGCAATGATGGCACTGAGGTCTGAGGGTCTGACGGGAAAGTTTGAATATGGGACTAGGATTGTGTCTGTGTCAATATAAAGGAGTGGGCAGTTGTGGAATAAAGGTTTTTACAGCAAAGCAGCAAGGGAAATATATATATGTTTATGTTTGTGGATTTTTTTGTTGTTTGATTTTTCACAAAAATCAATTTAGAAGACAAAGCTAAAAAAAATATTTCTTCACATTTTTCACTTCACTGTTTTATTACCTGGTCATCTGGGGTCAGTAGTTCCTGTTTTTTGCTGCACTTTGGCCAAAAAAATCACTGGAGTGTCAATCACTTTCATTCCATCTTCAGTTAATGTATGTTTCAATGCTAATTGTGCTCCTTAACAGTTTACAGTCTTCTATAAATTCAGAACTCAGCATAAAGGAAGCTGCTGCTCTTTGGCTTTGCAGTTATGGGTGTGCTCCTGTATCTGCCCAAATAAACAAACACCACCTCTGTATTCAGTTTCAGTTAACTACCCTCCTTCTTCATTGAGTGTACTGATAGGTCCCTCATCTCCTGCTAATGCTATGGTCACAGTAATGACCAAACAGCTCTGGAGTTCTTGCTCACAGTCTTTTCCTGATGGTAGAGAAGACAAACAATATGAGGAAAACACAAAGAAGTGTGCCCTGTGCATGTGCTTAGCCTCCATGGTAAGGATGACATGCTCTCAGCAGAGATGAGGATGCAAGAAGGTCTCCGTGACATTAATATTTCTGTGGGCAGTGTGACACAAACCTCCAAGATTTGAGGATAAAATGTGGGTTTTCTAGAGCAGCAAGGTCTCAGGGTTATAGATATGTCAGTTTCTCACTTTTACTCACGTACCCTCCCTTTCCTTTCCTTCCAAACCCCTGTACTCTTTGATATGATCAGGTAGAAAATCTAGCCTGGTTTGTGTCTTAGAGAAACTTCTGGAGGCCAAAGGCTCCAAAAAATGTTCTCTTGAAATCTACGAGCTGTCTATATTCCTTATTAGTCCAAACTTTGGAAGTAGGTGACACACTCTTGATGACCTCCTGAAAACACAGGATTGAAGATTCAGTGTTCTGCTCAGATTTATATGCTAAGCAATTGGAGTATTTCTCTGGAAATAATGTTTAATGTTTAATGCAACTTATAATCCACTTGCCAGGTTATGATTAAAACTTTATTTAAAACTGCATGTGGTGATTCAACCATTTAATACCAGCACTAAGGAAACAGACTCAGGCACACTCTATGATTTTGAGGCCAACTAGGTCTATATGGTTTGTTCCAGATTGGTCAGGTTAAATAGTGAAACTCTGTCTCAGACACAACAAAACAAAAAGCTATTCGTGTATCTCATTAAACCTTCCCAGGAACCTTGTAAAGATATAGCTCTTCTGATTTTTGTGGTCAAGGAATTTGTGAATAATAGAACTTATATGAAGTGACCAGAGCCTGGGTTGGTGTTTCCACTCATGTCTTCCCATTTCCCAGATTTTTGCTTTGTGGGAAGCTAACCCAGGCCCTTCTAAGTGCTCATTGTATTCATATTCTGTACATGCTTTAATGATGCATTTAGAGCATGGCTCCTGTGTTAGTTATACTGGGTCCTTAAGTCAGCTGATTTCTTCAGAGTCTTTCCTATGGAGAGCTGAGACATCACAAGCATCTGCCTGTCCTGGGACACTGCAACAACTTTCTTCAACCCTGTTTCTCCTCCATCCCCACTTCCCACTTCTCATGTCCTCCAAAGAGAAGGGGTGTGTGTGTGAGTGTGTGTGTGTGTGTGTGTGTGTGTGTGTGTGTGTGTGTGTGTGTGTTTGTGTTTTGAAGGCTAGAAATACTAGGATTCTCCCAGGTCAAGGGGGTAGATACAAAAGAGACTAGCTGGTGGTATTGTGGAAACATCTACACTGCATCCTTGGAACTTTTCTTAGACAGTTGAGATGATTTAATGTCTGTCAACTCTTTCAGGTGCATGATAATGGCAGACATGAATGGTGACTCAGAGATTTTGGGTTAACCCAAAAATTGCACATTTGAAATATCTCAGAATGTAGAGCACTGGCCACATAAGCCTGATGACATTCCCACATTGGATCCATGGAATCCTCTGTAGAAGAAGAGAACTAACTCCTCATATTAGTCCTATGACCACCGTATACACCACATGGCATGTATGCACTCAATCTCTCTCTCTCTCTCTCTCTCTCTCTCTCTCTCTCTCTCTCTCTTTCTCTCTGTCCTTCTCTAAAACACACACACACACACACACACACACACATACACCCCTATGAAACAATAATGCTCAATTCAAAAGTTGTTTATTCTTTAATTCTATAAAAGGAACAATTTTATGAGACAGAACCTGGTCATCTAAGACACAGCACAAGCCTTTTGATAAGGACATGAGTAGATTAAGAAGTGTAAGAAAAAAATTGGAGGTGGGAATGAAAAAGAAATAAGCAGTGATAATTCAAAGCTGGCTGGAAGTTTGTAATGGAGGCTAGAGTTATTGGGTTCCTACCTACTCTATCAGGCACAGGCTTGTCAGTGCATCTTCCGTTTCTCTTCTAGTCTCAAGCCATCCACCATTTCTCAGTGCTTGGTTAACCACAGCCACTTTCTTTGAAGAATAATTTAAATTATTTTCATAACAAACAAGCCAGTCAGTTGGAAAATCTGCAATCAAATGGAAGTACAGATCAGTGAGTGACTTGAACATACTCTGAAAAGAGTGAGTTCATGGCAAGGGACATTGAAATCAACCAGTCTTTTATTTCCTCTCTTTATTCTACTGTTATTACCATTGTTTTCGTTACTATCATTGCCATTTGTATTATTATTGTCATTGTCATGATTATTGTGTTCTATGAGGTCAAGCCTTTGTACATCCCCTACCCTGAGCTGTACCCTCAATCCCAGTGAAGTGTCTAAATTCTTCAGCATGAGCAGCATTACTAGTAATGTGCACAGCAAGAGCTTTGAATGAAATGCTATTGATGGAAACCCATCTTTCCCCTTAAGAAATAAGTGATAGTACGTTCTGGAATCATTTTGAGTGACCATGGCTCCTTGTTCCAATGTGGAATCAGTTTCATGATGTTTTGTAGTTTTAAAGAACATAGGAAGTCATAAATCCAGACAATTTCAGCATACATTAGGGGGTACATCAGAAAGGTTGTTACAGCAAGATGGGGGAAGCTTTTCTATAGTCCATCAGAGGACATTCTTTGCCTTCAGATGGTAGAAGTTAGTGGTCCGTTATGTTCATAGATTTATCTTTTCTTAATTTTTTTCTCTATATTATTATTAATCATTCCATTCGCTACAAATGATATCCTACTTTCTGGTTACCACCTCCACCAACCCCCATCCCATGATATCCCACTTCCCGGTTACCCCTCTGCCACACACCCCCATCTCACATCTGCCCTCCCACCTCCATTTTGCCTGTATGAGAGTGTACTCACACCCACCCACACTCTCCTGCACCACACCTTTAGCATCTCCTTACTCTGGGGCATCAAACCGCCCTGGGACCAAGGGCCTTCTGTCCTGTTGCTGGTGGGCAAGGCTATCCTCTGCTACATATGTATCTGGAGCCAAAGATCCCTTTAGGTACACTTCTTGGTTGGTAGCCTATACTCTGGAAGAACTGGGTGGTCAGGCCAGCCTATCTTTTTCTTCCCATGGGGTTGCAATCTGCTCCTCCAGTCTTTCTGCCAGCTCCCCCACCAGTTTCCCTGAGTTCAGCGTGATGGTTGATCCCAAACATCTGTGTCTGCTTTGGTCAGTTGCTGGCCAGACCTCCCCAGGAACTATCACACTTGGTTCCTGTCTGCAAGTGCCTCTTGACCAGAGCAACAGTGATGGGTTTGGAATCTGCAGACATGATGTATCCCCAGGTGAGGCCATTCCTGGTTTGCCCTTCCTTAAGTCTCTGTTCCATTTTTTTATCCCTGCTCTTCCATGTGTGTTCTTTTATATCTGGGTTACCTCAACAGGATATTTTCTAGTTCCATCCATTTGACTGCAAATTTCATGAAGTCATTGTTTTAATCCCTGCATAGTACTCCATTGTGTGTATATATACCACATTTTCTGTATTCATTCTTCTGTTTGGGGACATCTGGGTTGTTTTGAGCTTCTAGTTATTATAAATAACGTGGCTTTGAACAAGGTGGAGCATGTGTCCTTGTCATATGTTGGAGCATCTTCTGGGTATATGCCCAGGAGAGGTATAGCTGGGTCCTCAGGTAGTATTATGTCCAATTTTCTGAGGGTCCACCAGACTGATTTCCAGAGTGGTTGTACCAGTTTGCAATTCCATGAACAATGGAGGAGTGCTCTTCTTTCTCCACATCCTCACCAGCATCTGCTGTCACCTGAGTTTTTGATTTTAGCCATTCCGAGTGATGTAAGGTGGAATATCAGAGTCGTTTTGGTTTGCATTTCCCTGATGACTAAGGATATTGAACATTTCTTTAAGTGTTTCTCAGCCATTTGAGATTTCTCAGTTAAGAATTCTCGACTTAGTTCTGTACTTCACTTTTTAATAGGGCTATTTGATTTTCTGGAGTCTGCCTTGAGTTCTTTGTATATTTTGGATATTAGCCCTTTATAGGATGTAGTGTTGGTAAATATCTTTTCCCAATCTGTTGGTTGCCATTTTGTCCTATTGATAATGTCCCTTGCTTTACAGAAGCTTTTTAATTTTATGAGGTCCCATTTGTCAGTTGTTGATCTTAAAACATAGGCCATTGGTGTTCTGTTCAGGAAGTTTTCCCCTGCGCCCAAGAATTTAAGACTTTTCCCCACTTCCTCTTCTATTAGATTCAGTGCATTTGGTTTTATATGGAGTTCCTTCATCCACTTGGAGTTGAGTTTTGTGCAAGGAGATAGGTATCAATCAATTTACATTCTTCTACATGCAGACTGCCAGTTGAACCAGCACCATTTGTTGAAAATATCATCCTTTTTTTCCCACTGAATGGTTTTAGCTCCTTTGTCAAAGATCAAGTGACTGTAGATGTGCGGGTTCATTTCTGGGTCTTTAGTTCTATTCCATTGATGTACCTGCCTGCCTATGTACCAATATTACACAGTGTTGTTGTTGTTGTTGTTGTTGTTGTTGTTGTTGTTTTTATCACTATTGCTCTATAGTATAGCTTGAGGCCCGGGATGGTGAATGCCCCAGAAATTCTTTTATTGTTGTGAATAATTTTTGCTACCCTATGGGAGCTGGAGAGATGGCTAAGGGTTAAGAGTACTGACTGCTCTTCCAGAGGTCCTGAGTTCAATTCCCAACAACCACATAGAGGCTCACAACCATCTGTAATGGGATCTGATTTCCTCTTCTGGTGTATCTGAACACAGCTACAATGTACTCATTAATAAAATAAATCTTTTAAAAAAATGACTGGAGAGATGGCTCAGGGGTTAAGAACACTGGTTTCTCTTCCAGAGGTCTGGAGTTCAAATCCCAGGAACAACATGGTAGCTCATGACCAGCTGTTCACAGATTTCATGAAGTTTTTCTCTATTAGTCACAAGATGTTAGTTCTGACAGAGGTTACTTAGAGAGCTAGAGCTAGCCTCTGGTAAGATGATTAGTCCCTATACCACAACATGACAACGTTACCAGTTCTCTGTAGTTTAAATCAGTCATTGCTGTAATAATGTCTTTCCAGGAATTCTCATCAAAAACCCATGGGCAAAACTCGTAGAAGAAAAATCATCTCATCTCATCTTTATAAAATCAATTGTGAATATTTTCACAACAGATAAACTGTACATTAAATAATTGTCATATGATGATCTATATCAGAGTTCCTTAAATGAGTATCTCCTTGAATCCCATGACTTCATGCATAAAATGTCTTCCTTAGTATATTCTAAACTATTTCCCATGTAGATTTTAAAGTAATAACAGCAAAATACCATAAAACAACTAAAAAGTTCAGAAGTAGGGGATTATCTAATTAGCGATGTATATAAGTGCTTAATAAGTATATATGTCTTTCAAAATCTTGAGATCTATATCTATAAAATGAAGAAATTATTATTTATCAGAAGAGTATCTATCAGAAAAATAGTGTATATTGGTGTAGAGGTGTACAGCTATAGTTCTAAGACAGGAAAGAGGGAGGCCAAAGAACTGTGAGTGTGAGGTCAGCATGTGCTTCATAGTAAGATATAATAAGTATCTCAAAACAACAACAACAAAACAAAACAGAAACTTAACACCAGAACAAAACACATCTGAGGCATGAGTCTTTAGCTCAGTGGGAGAGTATTTAGTGAGCATGCTCATTGTCTAATTTCAATTTCCCAGCACCAAAAAACATCAGCAGTAAAACCACTCCACATATAATAGAATCAATGTTCACAGTAAATATTATCTGTGATTAAAAAGCTAGAAGAATATAATGGAAGATTTCACCAGTGGAAATGGGAGCACCTTAAATGATTTCCTAATACATTTTTCAAGCTGTTATTTTCATAATTCAAAATTAAGAAGTAACTTTAAAAAAATAGTAAACTAAGAGAAAATTTCCTACAGCCTATTACAAAATGAGGAGCAGATCAGTTTCAGCCTCTTTTTCCTAGTGGTTTTGCTAAGGACACTGGTTTTGTTCCCTCTGCAGGAGTGCTCATCTTGTCAGTCTTCAGTCAATCATGAACATTTGTTTTGCAGCCTCTGGCATAGTATGTTGCTTCTCTCCTTTGCACCAAGACTCAGCTTTCATTAAGTTATTTCCTCTTTTCACTTTGGTCAAGAGGAGGGGCAGAAAATCGTGAAGTCTGAGTATCACTCAGAGTAAATTCAGTTTTACCTTTTCTCTTGGAGCCTCTTGGGGTATAAAGACAAGTAACGGCCAATTTTCCCTCAACTGGGGAATCAATTCTCTCCACCAAGGTCACTTCAGGATAGAGACACAGGTAACAGTAGCTGCTTTTATTGTTTTTCTACCAAATGATCAAATGTACTCTAGAGAATTTCATATGGTGTGACATGAGAGCGGGATTGATGGGGAAGCCCTGTTTGTTGTGTTAGATCAGGTTAACTCTTGCAGCATGTGAAGACTGTCATTCTGTACTGCTCATTTTCTGTCAGAGTATGCTGTGACATGTATTGTGTGCTAGGAAATTAAGGTAGAGGGAACTATGGCGTTCATTACTGTTTAACTTTGTCAAATGTTTATATATTATCCGTCTGAAAGATGTCATAATAGGAGCCAGATAAGCTAGGTCAATGTGAAAAGGTAATTTCTCTAACACCTACATGAACACGGAGTGAGAAAACTCCCATTGCAAAGTTGTCTTCTGGACCCATGCACCTTTGCTTGGCCCACGCCTCCCCAAGAGCAATAATAAAAAATAACAATTTGTAAAAGAATTCTGTATTGGAAGGATTCTTTTTTGGTCATGAAATAAGGCAGAGAGAAAATTATGTCAGAAAACTTCATGAATTAAAAAAAAGACTATTGAAGAATGTTGTAACATGTTCAGCATTTTGTCCATATTATCTGCTGGCTCTCCTCTCACGTATTAATGCACGGGTAAGGTCAGTTATAAACACTATTTACTAATACATTGATATCTATTATCACACTGTATCCTCATGGGCATTAACTCATGTCTGCTGCATAGTGACAAAATTTATTTTCATATATCCTTTTCTTGCAATATCATATATGAGTATATTATTTGTGACATGATTATGTACATGGAATGATTAGAGATTAAAACTTCATATTGTATCTTCTGTGCCTCGCTCTGATGCTCCCTCACCCCAGATGGCAATGCCCCCTTTTTACTTTCCTGGTTGCTGGAGTTACTAAAGGTTATAAATCATTTCTGAAGACTTTGAGCCAGGAGCCTCAGGTGAGAGAGGATATTCAGTATTGCCTTTCTGGGTCTGGATTATTTCACTCAGTAGGATCTTTTCTAGTTGAATCCATTTACCAGGTCCAAGTATGTAGAGGAACGTGTAGGCTATGGCTGGGTGGAGAGGTTGGACATCTCAGCTGATTGGGGCTTCAACCCAAGAGATATTTATGTGTCTTGGATCATCTGCAGTATTCACCTTCAAATATTCTTTTCAAGGTTGTGTCTGGGAAACTCTGGGAGTCACGTATAAATAAAAAGACTGAAAGAACATTTAATATTCATGTGTTTATCAAAATGTGTAAATAATTTTAAGACAACAGTTTTATTTATTCCTAAAGCCTTGACCCTTGTTATTTGAATAGATTGCTTACAAGATTTTCAATAATTTTCAGTGGTTCTAATTTTACCTAAACTTTTTACATGCTGAATTTTTTATACAACCGACTGTGTCAATATCACAATGACTTAGTAAATTTTTATTTCTTTCCATATTTCCTAAAAATAATTGCTGTGACAATTAGAAATTTAAAGCATTTTAATAGAAATGTGCACAGGGTTCTCTCCCGTAAGGGAAATCGGGGTCAATCAGTGTCAGGGTGTTTGCATCACTAAGTGAGTTAGTAAGATCCCACCCTTTCCCAACCTCATATATAATCGGATCCAGGGACCTACTTAAAGGTGGACATTTTAACTTTTTCTTTAGAAATCACTCAAGGACATATTTTAACAGAGAACACACTCTACATACTCCAACAATGAGTGAGCAGGCAGTCACTTACTCAACTCTGAGATTCCATAAGTCTTCTGGGTTGCAGAACCAAGTGAGGCCTGAGGAGACTCAGGGGTCGAGAGAAGCTGGCAACAGAGGTAATTGTTTTAAGTGTCTAAAATCACATGTTTCTTTTTACTCATTTAAAGTTTAAAAATTAGATATATCCTACTAGCTTCTATGGAAAACTGTAATATTCCATTTCATCTGGGCTTGGTTATGCACAAGGGTGGGAGGGAAGAAGAGTTTTAGTTGGTACAAAATTGTTCAAAATTAAGTTTAAAAAACAAAACAATCAAACCTTAAAATTAAAAAAGAAATAATTATAACCTTACTTCTAATTTTTAGTTGCTAGATAGTTACAAAAGAAACCAGACGGCAGAGTAGAACAATGAGGGTTTATACAAAAAAAATTCTTGAGAATAAAGAAATGAGAAACCATTAGGATTTTTTTCTTATTATTATTTAGTCTATGCAAGAAGAATTCTGAAACCTTGAAAACTAACAGACAAACTAGAGTCCAGAAAAATACACCAAATGTTCTAGAGAAACAAAATCCTAAGGAAATGAAGCTTGTGCGTTAGGAACAATACTTTCATTCTAGAAGAAAGTGTTTTAATTGTCATAAATATCCCCAACATCTAATGCAACATAGTAAAAACAGTTGTCCATCAGAAGAGGAAGTCTCCTCCTGGAAATAAAGTTGCAGAGGAAGGAAGAGGGATGACAGGATAGCAGGGCTAGAAATGAGTAAGTCCCAGTGTGAGTTCCTAAAAACTTCAAGGAATACTTTTGTTTATTAACAAAAAAGCAGATATATCACTTTTTATTCTCTTTTAAGTTACTCTGTACACACTGTTACAGCTGTGTCCCAAGCTGAGAATTTTCTCTTCTTTGATAGAGTGGTAATCAGAGGTATGAGTTTCAGATTCCATATCCCTTAGAGACACCAAAATGTTCAGCATCATATAGAGCAAAATCAAACCTGCAGGGAAGAAGAAATAGTTGACTTATAGGCCCTTTCAAGGATGGGGCTGAACATAGGTCAGGCATAGAGCAGCTGTGGTTCCCTACCAGTTCTCAAGAACATCCATCCGCCTTTCCTTCCTCTCCATCCTCAGTTATCTTTCTTGATGGACTGCATGCTCCAGTTTGGTACCTTGTACTTGGATTGTATTTATGCTTCCAATGTCTTCTGTAGAATGTACTATTATTCCTGTAGAACTAAGTGAGGGCACATGTCTCTCATCCAGCCCCTTCTAAGCTGAGTTAGGAAGATTCACAATATAAGGCTAAAATAGAAATAAGTTCAAATTTTTGTGAAACTTCACACATGTAGGATTTCTACAGCCAGTGCATTTTAGGTAGAAATGTACAATTTTGAAAGCACATTTTTGGTAAGTTTGTATCTTCAACTTTTTGCAAAATTTCTCGTTTCCATGCTACAGAAAATTGTAATTAGTATTGAGATGTGCTCTTTTCAAGGTGATGATATTCTTGCTTTGTTTTGTTGATTTAAAAATGTTCTGTCCCCTGGCACCTCAATGTGATATCTTTCGGAATCCTCTGTTCTCTTCTGCTGGTTACTATTGCAGTGTTGGTGACAAACAGTGAGTAATTGAGATACATTGTATTTGACATTTTGCTCAAACAATAGCTTTTAACATAAACTATGGAGTTACACACTCTGTCCATTGTCCTGCCTATAATCAGGTGATGAGCCAGAATCTTTGGACATTAATTTTTTTTTTCTGACACACTAGTAGAGTCTGTTCTCTTTCATACCTAATGTGTTAGCTCTGGGGCTGTTTGGAGTTTCCCTTTTCTGTCACATTTTTGGTTATGTTCCTTCTGAGTACTTGGTGATAGTCTGCTTTCTGAGCTCAGGTGATTGTTAATCTTACATAAACATTTTGTGAGAAACAGCTATGCAAAGAATCAGTGTCTTTCTTTTCCTATTTCTTCTATGTATATTGAGGTCATGCTTAAGTAAAAAGACTTCATATATACAGAGAAACTAAAGTTTAACGTTCATTGGATTCCTCCACATTTACAGAGGAAATCACTTCTAGGCTGTGCTAAAACACAGCTATGCATGTGGACATATTGCATTGCATATGCTCCAATATGAATTGTGCTATTTCTTAACATTTTTTAGTTGTTATTTTCACAGTGTGTTAACTAGTCTCTGAATATTTTTTTTAGGCTATTATTTGTAAATTTATCCTTCAAAAAATGAAGTGATTGGAAGTTACTTCCACCATAATTTTTTTCAGTTGTATTATTTTTCAGTCAACTTACTTTAGAGAAAAATTGATCTATCTGTTTCTATAGTGAGTTAATTGAAATGCTAGCGTATAAATGTTAACATACGAATGAAAGTAATGATATGTATTGGCTGTTAAGATGAAACTTCTTCTGTAGTCTTAAATTTTAATATGTACTCCTTATAAGCATTTTTGATATTATGTCTGTGACTAATTTAGTTTTTCAATATTGCCAAGAAAAACATGGACTGCAGGAAACTTTAAACCACTACCATAACTGCAGCACCATGCAAAGTGACATCGACTTAAAGGAAGAAATGCTGAGAAATAAGTCTATAGAGTGTAGTCCAGGCAACGATCTTCTGGAATCCCTCAGAAGAGAACAGAACAGATGGTACTATGAAACCAAGCGTGTTTTACAGTCCACACAGCACACAGGTATGTGGTGGGGGAGGAATGTGAAGACAGATTTGCATTATTATCTATTGTTTCTTCCCTGTACGCTTTGAAGTTCAACCAGCAGCTTTTGATGATGCTGGGAATCTTTGTGTTAATTATTTGGGGGCTCCTTATTTCATGTGGGGTCCTGGAAACCCAGAAATCCCTGTTTGGATTAGGAGAATCTTAGAGTTTCTAGAAGTCAGTGTCTTTTATGGCATTCCTACTGCTCCCTGGGGATGGAATTACAAATCAGTGCCCCTGAGAATTTTGACTGTTTTGGATTATGGGAAAATCTTAATCTCGAACTTTGTTGCTGACAGAACATGGAAATTTTTAGTAAGAGTGGATTTATCAATTATTTGTGCTAAAATAGACTTAGAGCATTTACATAGATGCAGTTATAAAAATAATTTTGTCTTTCTTTCTGTCTGTGTCTGTCTCTCTGTCTATCTGGTCTCTGTCCCTCTGTGTCTCTGTCTCTCTTTCTCTCTCTCTCTCTCTCTCTCTCTCTCTCTCTCTCTCTCTCTCTCTTTCTCTGTGTGTGTGTGTGCGTGCCTGTATTCCATATTAATTGTTTTGAGAGAGTTGTTATGTTACAAACATAACAACGGTACCTTCCCTAGCGCAGACATAGGAACTTTACCATGGTGTGCACACATTGCAGTTCTGTCGGTGACACAGTCAATAATCTAGATAGATGGAAATATCAAGTCACAAGGAACATTTCTTACCCTTCATCTTGACTGGTCATCTTTAACTGACACAGTATATCAATCATCATTAAATATTTTTTTTCAGCATTTATATTTTACAAAAGCCTATTGCATATAATCTCACCACACTGTGATAGTAAGATGTGACAATTCTCATTATGTAAGGACTAATATATTTAAAATTGCTACATTAAAAAATTTGTGACAGAAAAAAAGTCATAAAAATATCTTTGAAATATTCCAGACACATGGAAAATGGATTGTGTTATGACTTTAAAGTAACTTCATGATCTGAAAAGGGCAGCATAATGAAGTAATGCCTATGATTTTGAGGTTAAGGGAGGAGGATTATAACTTTCAGGACAATGTGGACAGCCCAGCAAATTCCAGGCCAGCCTGAGCTACTCATGGTCCTCTTCACAGAGAATGAAGGTTGGATAAAAAGTTTGTTAACAGAGTATGGCCATTCCCAGCCGCTCACAAAATAATATTCATATTGAAGTGATCTTGATACACAAACTGCACACATTTTAATGTATTGACCTTGAAACATTTGTAAATGTGGGCATACCATTGAAGTCATCAACATAATCAAGAGACTAGACTATGAACAACAAAACCTCCTTTGTATGTCTCTTATTTCTGTTCAGGTAAGAGCATGTAACACAGACCATGGCACAATGCACAGTGTGTGGACTGGTGCTGCTACAAAGCATTACTGCAGATCTAGAAATCTGATTTCAGTTTAGCTGCCTCTGAGTACCAAGTGCTTATTGCCTCTTCTCCAGCCCCTGGTATCTTACAAGCTTCTGCCTCATAGAGTTGGGCTGTTTTCGAAAGCTGATCTGCATGAAATGATAAACTTGGTCCTATATCTGGTGTGTTTCACTTTGCACACAATCCTCAAATTCATCCATGTTCATCATATACATCAGCATCTCTCTTTTGGGTTTTAATGTGAGACATGATGTCTTTCTCCAACCCAGGGTGACTGGAACTCACTGTACTACCAAGGTTGGACTGGAATTCGCCACTTAGCCTAGGTCAGTCTTACACTGGTGATGACCCTACTGTCTCTCTTTTTGGAGTGCTCTGGTTATATACATAAGTCATCATGCTGGGTTGACTGATTTCCCTTTAAAGGATAAATAGTATTCTTTTGTGTGTTTGTGCTACATTCTCTCTACTGATTCATCAGTGATTGCCACATAAAATGTTTTTTGTATCTCTACTGTTATAAACAATGTTGCATAGATCATGGGAACACATGGGTCTCTGTGCATTATAGAATCTCAATTGCAGAGACCAGTGAGATTTTAATTTATTTTACACAGGCTTAACAAATACATTGTTCCGGTAACAGAATACCAGAAAATAATAAGTTTAACTATTTACCTTCTCTGTTGTAGGCAGCAAAGTTGAAATACACTGGTTCTGCTATGGTATAAAATGTTATTATTTCATCATGAACGCAAAAACGTGGAATGAATGTAAACAGGCTTGCCAGAATTCCGGGTTATCCCTTCTGAAGATAGAAGATGAGGATGAACTGGTACTGAAGATACTTACTTGCCCTTTTATTCTCTTAGACTGTCTCTAACCCGGAATAATGAGATACTGAATCCAGTGGTTTTTTTTTGTTGTTGTTGTTTGTTTTTTGTTTGTATATGGATTTCCTGTAATGTGAACAAAACTGTGGGGCACAGGTCTGTTAAGAGGAGACTTGTTTCTACAGAGACCAGACAAGGCAGTCCAGTTAGAAGAACATAACCCATGTACAGGCTACAGCTTTTGGGACAGTACCAGCTCCAGTTGTTCTGGACCCACAGAAAGACGACACTGCACATGTGCATGGAAGCCCCATGAATGTTCTTTGTTTGGTGGTTCTGACTCTGAGAGACACCTGGGTCCAGGATAGTTAGTTCTGTTGGTCTTTATGTGGAGTTCCTATCCCATTCAGAGCCCACTGTCTTTTCATGTATTCTTCTATAAGAGTCCCCAAGCTGCATCCACTGTTTGGCTGTGGGTGTCAGTGTACGTATGAATTAGCTGCTGGAAGAAGCCTCACAGATGATAGCCATGATAGACTCCTGTCTGCAAGCATAACAGAGTATCATTAATAGGATCAGGAATTGATGCTTTTCCATGGTATGGTTCTAAGGTTAAGCTGGTTATTAGTTGGCTGTTTCCTCAGTCTTTGCTCCATCCCCAGTCCCTATATTTCTTGTACACAGGATAAGTTTTGGGTTAAAAGTTTTGTGGGTGTGTTGGTATCCCTATCACTCCCTAGGGGTTTTTTCCTGGTCATAGGAGGCAGCCTCCCCAGGCTACATAGAGTCACAGCTAAGGATACCCCCATTGATCTTGTGTGCTTCCCCTATCACTGGTTTCTATCTCTTCCTGGAGATGTCCCCTACCACCTGCCCCATCAGTTGCAGATTTCTATTCATTCTCATGGCCATCAGACCATCACCCCACCCATCCCCACACCAGAACCTGAAACCCCACAAGCCCTCATGACACTGCCCCCACCCGGGTCCCTCCCTTCATCAGCCTTTATGACCATTCCATTCCTGCTTCCAAGTTAGACTTAAGCATCCTTGCTTGTGCCCTTCTTCCTGTCTAGTCACTTGGGTCTGTGGATTGTAGCATGGGCATCCTGTATTTTATGGCTAATGGCCACTTATAAGTGTATACATACCATGCATGTCCTTTTGGGACTTGGTTACCTCACACAGGACGATATTCTCAAATTCCATCCATTTGCCTGCAAAATGTTTTCACAGCTGAATAGTATTCCATTGTGTAGCTGTACCACATTCTTTATCCATTTTTCAGTTGAGGGACATCTAAGTTGTTTCCACTTTCTGGCTATTATGAAGAAAACTGCTATGAATATTCTAGAGTCTTTGTGGGATGGTGGAATATCTTTTTGTTCTATGCCCAGGAGTGGTATAGCTGGTTCTTGAAGTAGAACTATTGCCAGTTTTCTGTGAAATAAACAAATTGATTTCCAAAGTGGTTGTACAAGTTGGCACTCCTAACAGCAATGAAGGAGTGTTCTCCTTGCTCCACATCCTTGCCAGCATGTGCTATCATTTCAGTTTTTAATCTTAGACATTCCTATTGGTGTAAGGTGAGATCTCAGAGTTGTTCTGATCTGCATTTTTCTGGTGGCATATGACTTTGAACATTTCTTCATGAGCTTCTTGGACATTTGAGAGTTCTCTGTTGAGATTTCTAGTGTTTAGCTCAGGCATAGAAGATGCAACAGAAGAAATTGATATATCAGTTAATGAAAATGCTAAATTTAGAAATTCCTGCCTTAAGCAGGAAGATTGTGAGTTCAAGGCCAGCCTTGGTTACATAGTAAGACTTGGTTTAAGAAACACAGTCACAAATCCTGACATGATCCCAATATCTCAGAAAACCTAAAACTTTTATTTTAAATTACTTATTGAATTGACATAAATTTTGATTTAAATGTGCTACTAGTAGGAATTCAATATAGGAAATGAACATAGTGGGACAGAGGGTTGGGGGGAGGACAGGAAAGCAGATAATGACACAGGAATGCTGCTAACTTTTTGTGTGTGTTCTCTCACCCAACAGAAATTTCATCAGAAGGTCTGTTGTTTCCTTTACAGAAGTTCCTTCAGCTCCAAGTTACTCCAGGCACTTACTGGATTGGATTGTCATATGATAATAAACAAAAGGATTGGGCATGGATTGGCGATGGCCCATCTAAACTGTGAGTTTCCAGAACCCTTCAGACTCTAACAGTGGTGCGGGAATTGGGAGGGTTGTGTGCAAAGGCTGTTCTCTCATTTCCCATGGCTTTCCTCATTTTCTATGGAGCTCATGGGTAAGGACAAGTCGCATAAGGAAGTGTCTGTGCAAGTGTTATAGACAGAAAATGTATGGTCTAGGAGCTGACCAAAAGTGGCTTAGTACTGCATACAAATCAGGATCGTGTCTCCCCTTCCTCACCGATATTTCATTTATTTACATTTCAAATGTTATCCCCTTTCCTGTTTTCCCCTCCTGACACTCCCTATCTCATCTCCTTTCCCCCTGCTTCTATGAGGACGCTCCCCCACCCACCACTCACTCCTGCCTCCCTACTCTGGCATTTCCCTTCAGGGACATTGAGCCTTGTCAGGACCAAGTGACTCGCCTCCCATTGGTGCCTGACAAGACCATTCTCTGCTATATATGCGGGTGGAGCTGTGGCTTACTTCATGTGTACACTTTGGTTGGTGGTTTAATCCCTGGGAGCCCCGGGGGGGGGGGGTTCTGGTTGGTTGATATTGTTGTCCTTCCTATGGTGTTGCGAACATCTTCAGCTCCTGCAGTCTTTTCTCTAATGCCTTCATTGGGGACCCTGTGTTCAGTCCAATGGTTGGCTGTGAGCATCCACCTCTTTATGTGTCAGGCTCTGGCAGAGCCTCTCAGGAGACAGTTATATCAGGCTCCTATAAGCAAGCACTTCTTGGCATCTAAATTGTGTCTGTGTTTGGTGTCTGCAAAGGGAACTAGAATGTCAACAACTTAAGATGGTCTGAAGTGACTGAATGATCATGACAGATACAATGAGTGTGAGTTTCTCAGATATTCATGTGACCTATTTGCTGTTGTTAGCTTATATAATTGTTGGCTATTTATAAATATAAGAACGTGTTTATATGCGTATGGTAACATTTAGAGTTAAGTGCCAGAGGGAGAGATAATGCCTCCATCCAGGTTAAGAGTTTTTTGTGGACATTGTTAGTACAGGTCTAGGTGAGCACCATTATGAGAGTAAAGTTAAGAGCTCATGATGCAGAATATGTGCTTCATGTGTATCTGTGAATAGTTAGTGTCTGTTGTATCCCTGTCTTCTTTGCCCATGTTCAGCTTACATCCTTCATTGATTGCCCCATAAGGATATCTCATGCCTGGCTGATGTGTCCACTCATTCCTACTGCAGCTCCCCTCTCCTGTCCGAATTCATTGCTACATGGCTTTCATTTATCTTCCTTTTCTGTTCCTATAGTAAATCGAAATCCTCTGTTTCTTCCTGGTTTTAATCCAAAGTGAAAGAAAGGTAATCATTTGTTAAAGTTTTATCCCTTTACCATTTCTGCTCTAAGGAGGTTGGTGGTGTTCTTTGACATAGATTTTTACTAGGCTAACCTGGTTCAAATTCAATGTATTTCCCAAACATGCTTTGAATTCTCGAACTTCATGGATTCATTATTTAGTATTTAAATGACCATTTCACATAAATAAACTGTTCTTCTTGCTCTGAGATTTAGGAGAAAGACAGACTGCCAGTCTATGATGATCTTTTGAAGGTTCATCTCTGCTGCAGCCTAAGCCTGTACAGGAATTTCCTTACCGAGCATTCGTAAATGCATTGAGCGAGGTTTCAATTATTAGTTATTATTTGATTAGGCCTTCGCTCTATAGCATAGTCTGACCTGATTATAATCTTCCTAATTTATCCTGCCTCGCCTTTCCTAGTGCCTTATTGTTTAGTCTACATTTTAAAGTACGTTTTCCCAAGAATGTAGTTGTGGCACTTGCAGGGAAGTCTGTGAATCACCATGCTTCAGTGAAGTCCCATTGTCTCTGGGACAGGGAAGCAAGAACAACAGCCGCAGTTACGAACCCTCTACTGTGACTGTATTCCAAACTTCCCATTTCCTCTAAAAATGAGGTATATACTACCTTGTCCTGTGAGCTATGTAATGCATTTCTTCTTTTTATCTGTTGTTTTTGCAAAGAATATCAGAGGAAATCAACTTTAATATAAAATTATCCATTAGAAATATTGAAAAATATGTTTACTTGCTCATGAAATATTAACAGTGCAGTACATATGAAGAGTTGAGTTGTGAACAAAAGACAATTTTTTTTCATTCATAAATCATTTCATTTTTGGGTCATGTACACACATGTACATGTGAATTTTAGAGCATAAGTGCTGCTGGAAAAATAACTGAGGGAGTTATTTCTCTACTACTTTGTGAGGTCTGAAGTTTGACTACATATTGTTAGGTTTGGTGAGGCACGTTACTGGCCCAAGACCTTTTTTTGAAATGAGTTTAGAGAAAATAACAGTTTTCATTGATACACTTATGATTAAGTTTTTATTCTGTATGTTTTGGTCAATAAATCTTGTTTTTAAAACTATGGGCTAAGTCAATATAAGATTATAAGAATTTGAGTATATAAAGATATTGTTATGGGCTTCGATTAGTTAGTTGGTTGTTTTTTGTTAATTTTTGGACATTGGAGAATTTATACCTTTGGAATGCATTTATTGCTGTAAAATATATGTTTAGAATTGATCAATAGTTGCCTAACTAGTTCAAGAAACTCATTCAAACTTCCATAATGTACATTATGTCCTCATTCACTCTCTATCTCTCTCAGATCCATTTGATGAAAGCTGAAATCTCATAGTAGTATTCGCTGCAGCCAGCTGCTTGTGATAGCACAAGACTTACTGTCTTATAGGTTCATGAGTTTAGGGGACAGCTTAGGCTTCACAGTATGTTTGACATCACTGTGTGATACAGAGTGAGGCTCTATCTTATGAAGCCTAACAATAATAATGATAGTGATATTAATATGAAGCTATCCAGAAAGACTTTCTTGGGTGAAGCAATTTACTTTATAGCATCATAATAAACCTCAAAAATTCAGTATAGACCTTGTAATATGTGTTAATCCATAACCCATATTCATAACTGTCAGTGTTATGGACCATGTCACTGTCAAAATTTCCTAGTGTTCAAGATCATGCAGTGCATTCCCTGTAATGTTCTTTAATTTGGAAATGATTTGGATCAATTTTTCTTTGCTCATTTGTTTGACAGTTACATTTTAAAAAATCAAGTCTTGAAGTTGGGGTCTGCATGTTAATAAAATGCACCCACTGCATGTTAGGAGATGTTTGAATTTTAACAAATATTTACACCTTTTCAAGCACCATTGTGCAAACTAGTTTTAAGGGAACTGAGAGAAGCTAGTGTCCTGTGAGAGGAGGGAATCTTAATTGAGAAAGTGCCTCAATAAGATATGACTGTAAGGCAGTCTGTAGGGCCTTTTCTTAGTTACTGATGTAAGAGAGCCCAGCCTATTATTAGTATCACCCCTGGGATGGTGGTGTTGGCTACAGTAAGAAAATAGGTTGAGCAAATTTTAGGGAGCAAGACAGTAAGTTCCACTCCTTCCTGACATCTGCATGAGATTGTGCTTCCCAGCTCCTGCCAGCTTGGCACTTGCCCTGACTTCCTTCCATTATGGATGGTAATGTGGGAGTTTAAGCAAAATAAATCTGTCCTCCCCAAGTTGCTTTGGCCCTGGGGTTTTATCACAGCAATAGAAAACCATCAAACTAAAGCATCAGTTTTGCTACCCTCTAAAGTTCTTTTCTGAGCCTTTTTCCACAACTGGCCCTGGGCAAGCAGACATGTGCTCTCTTGTACTATAAATGGGTTTGGCCTAGTACAGAGTGGCTTGTTCTGTGTACAGATTTGTGATTAGCTCCCTGTTTCCCTGCATCTTTCCCTATTATTGTCATTATGATGTTTTCACTAACTCAAGCTGTTTTCTTAGATCACTGTTTCATTCTCCTTCTTACAAAACACTTTTGCATTGCCCAAATATTCCACAGTATTTCTCCATTCACTTATGAACATACGTGTTTGCAAATTTTGACAATTTTGAATGTTGTCATATAACTTCATGTGCAAGTCACTGAGTAAACATACATTTTATTTCTTTTTATTAATTATCTTTTGTGAAGTGCTGTCTGCTGGGTTCTTTCTTCCTTTTCCCTATATTCAACATTCATGCATGATTATTTGTCTGTGCTTATGATAATGTCTTATGGCTGTCTAGTGTGCATATCCATCCCTACTGTAGTTTACCTGTTTTGTCTATGCTCCAAACAACATTTGGTTTAATATATGTTCTTTGTTTTAAATTCCTAAATATGTTAAATATGAATATTCCATTTCTCCTCATTGTAATCCTGAAGTTCAAACACAGTGACATATTTTGCTAAAGACTGATCCCTTCGAAGTCTTAGTCCCCTGTATTTAGGTTGGATTTCATCTATTTTCCTTCTTTGACAGAATCTCATTAACTGAGTCCAGCCTCAAACTCACTATGTATTGAAGGTTAGCCTTAAGTTTGGATCCTCCTACCTTCATCTCCCAAACCCTAGAAATACAATTGTATCTCACTAGGCCTGGATGTATTTAATATTGGGGCTCTCCATTCTGATGCATTCTTTAGTCAGATTTCTCTATTGGGGATAAAATTGGCTGCAGTACTTCTCTGAAAAACTGAGGCTTGGTCCAACACCTGCTAATATCTCAGCCTGAGTAGAAATCAGACATATGCCGGTTTATATAAGAAAATCTTAATTATTAAATAGTTACTTCTGTTTCAGCCTATGTGCTAGTTTGCTCTGTTTTTATTTTTCTCTTATTGGATATTTTCTTTATTTACATTTCAGATGTTATCCCCTTTCCCAGGTTCTCCTCCAGAACCCCCTATCCCAACCCCTTCCCCCTATTTCTATGATGGTTCTCCCTCGCCTCATGATTCCCACCTAGCTCTGTACACCATTTTTTAATAGAATAATTTGATTCTCTGGAGTTTACTTCTTGAGTTCTTTGTATATATTAGATATTAGCCCTCTATCAGACGCAGGATGGGTAAAGATCTTTTCCCAATCTGTTGGTTGCCATTTTATCATATTGACAGAGTCCTTTGCTTACAGAAGCTTTGCAATTTTATGAGGTCCCATTTGTGGATACTTGATTTTAAAGCATAAGCCATTGGTGTTCTGTTCAGGAAAATTTCCCCTCTGCTCATGTATTAAAGACTCTTCCTCACTTTCCCTTCTATTAGTTTCAGTGTATCAATTTATTTTTTTATTTTGCAACAATTCTTTTTAAAGAGAGATATTTATGGCCTTTAGTATACAATTCTGTAGATCACCATGTTTCTGTGAAGGCCCATTAGCTAGAATGTGGGAAAGGGAAGAGGAGCACACAGTCCAAAACATTGGTTACAAACCTGCATCTGTGATTGTATTTCAAATCTTCCCTTTCTCTTTACAACAGGAGCATATAAGACTGTGTTCTGTGTGTTACACACATCTATTTTTACTTTTAACCTAGCATATTTATCGAGAAGAATAAAGTCGGAGAGCAGGTTCAGTATAAAATAAGTCCTTGGAAATATTGAAAATCAGTTTTCCCTGCTGTGTGAAATAAGATGGAGATTTCTTTGTGACAAATAAACCATTTCTTTTTAATGAGCTTAGACAAAAGAACACACTTTAGTGATCAACTTATGATTAGTAGTTACATATTCTGTTTACTTTGGCAAATAGAATTTTTAAAATCATGATTTATTTCTGTGAATATTCAAAATTCACCAGTTGCACATTGTTGTTATTGTTCATCAGTGACTTGAACATACGGAAATCTGACGCAAAGTATGGAGGATGTGTGTTCTCCTCTAAAGCAAGAGTAAACACTGTTGACTGTGGTTATTCGTACAGATGTATTTGTGGGAAGAGACTGGATAAATTCCCTGATTGACTCTCCAGTGAGTGTTAAAGGTAAAAAATGAAATGTTCTGATTCTAATTTCTTTACAATAGTAATTCATGACTCCTTACAAACAAGTGTTTTGATCATTGACTTAGTCTGCAGTGCAAACAGAGAGACAATCTGGAAGATACTGGGAATATTCTTTGAAAACTGACTTGACAGAGCAGAAGAAATCTTCCTTCCTGGTAGAGACAGGACAGATCTCCTCTGGTGCATGGACAGGCTTTGCCCCACAGCTTGAAGGAATGTGTTTCATTTGATTGCATCAACTCCCATAGAACTCAATAAAGAACCATAAGAAACAGTCTGAGTATTTCATTATGAGTAGAATAAATCATCTTAATTGAAAACACAACTAAGAGCTAGATATAGCTCTTTACCCACCCACCTTCCTGCTTGCTGAGTCCTGTGGAGCAAACCGAGCTGTACTGGTCAGCCTGCTAGGCAAGGGGAACCTCCATTCTCTACCTATCTGCCTGCGCACTTTCATCAGATCTGTGACTGTTGAACAGACCTTGTCATCCTGTACAGACCTACATTCTGCAGATCCAGAATCATACAACCCAAGAATACCCATCAGATGCCTGACACTCCAGGAACACTTTTTTTCCAAGATGTAACAGAAACCATAAAGAGAGTTAGAAATAGAAGCAGTACAGAAAGCAAACTTAGGGAATCGTGGAGATGGAAAACCTAGGGAAGAGTACAGGAACAACACATACAAGTATCACCAACAGAGTACAGGAAGGAAATCGATAAGAGAATCCCAGGCATAGAAAATACAGAGAAGATAACGATATATCAATCAAAGAAAAAGTTAACTGTAAAACTTTCCTGACACAAAATATCCAGGAAATCTGGAATACCATGGAAAGAACTAACCTGAGAAAAGTAGGAATAGAAGAAAATTATGTGTCCCAGCTTGAAAGTCCAGAAAATATTTTCAACAAATCATAGATAAAAATTCCCAACCTAAAGAAAGAGATAGCTGTAAATATACAAATTCCTATAGAACCTTAATTAGACTGGACCAGAAAATATCATCCTCATCCCACATAATAAAACACAAAATCTACAGAACAAAGAAAGAATATAAATAGAAGCAAGGTGAAAGGACAGATAACATAAATGGCAGACATTCCATAATTACAACCAACTTGTGAACAAAGCCTCTAAAAGCTAGAAGGGCCTGGATATGCTGCAACCTCTAAAAATACACAGATCCCAACCTAGACTATAAGACCCAGCAAAACTCTCAATCACCACAGATGGAGAAAACAAGACAAGTCTAAATTTAAAGAGTATCTAGCCACAAATCATGCCCTACAGAAAATACTAGAAGGGAAACTCTAACACAATGAGGATAATTATATCCAAGAAAAGATAAGAAATAAGTAACTTCATACCTGCAAAAACAAGGGAAGGACACACACACACATAAACACACACACACACACACACACAC
This sequence comes from Uromys caudimaculatus, assembly GCA_028551405.1. Lineage (NCBI taxonomy): Eukaryota > Metazoa > Chordata > Mammalia > Rodentia > Muridae > Uromys > Uromys caudimaculatus. The sequence goes on from CM052700.1 coordinate 16,225,165, forward strand.
ACACACACACACACACACACATACACACATGGGAGGAAAGAGAGAGAGAGAGAGAAAGAGAGAGAGAGAGAGAAAGAGAGAGAGAGAGACACTCTCTCACCCACCCACGCACACATACACCCCCCTACCCCCCATATACGTAGAAAACACAAGGGCAACCACATTTGAAAAGAAACACTTCTAAAGTTTAAATCCACATCAAATCCCACATGTTAATAGTGGAGACTTCAACATCTGACTCTCACTAATTGACAGGTCATCCAGACAAAAAAATAAACAGAGAAAAATGAAACTAACAGACATTATGAATGAAATGGACCTAACAGAAATCTATAGAATATTTCACCCAAACGAAAAATAAAATGACTTCTTCTTAGTACCTCAAAAGTCCTTCTCCAAAATTGACCATAGTAAATCAGAAAGCAAGCCTCAACAAATACAAGAAAATTGAAATAGTGATTTATGTATCATCAGAGCACCATGAATTAAACAACAGTAGAAACACCAGAAAGCATAAACACTCATGGAAGTTGAACAACTCTCTTCTCACTGATCTCTGAGTCAGAAAATAAAGGAAGAAAGAAATTAAAGAGTTCCTAAAACTCGATGAAAGTGAAGGCACAACATTCTCGAATTTATGGGACAATGAAAGCAGTGATAGTTCATAATACAAAGGGCCTCCATAAAGAAATTAGAAAGTTCTCTTACCAGCAAGTTAAAAGTACACCTGAAAGCTAACCAAAAGACAGAGAGACAGATTCTAAATCAACACAATCAGAACTGTAAATGGGGACATAATAAGAGACATTGAAGAAATTCAAAGAATCATTATGTCTTACTTCAAAAGCATGTACTAATAGAAAATTGGAAAATCTTAAGATTTTCTAGAAAGATACCACTTAAGTGAAGATCAGCTAAACTATTTAAACAGCACTATAACCACTAAAGAAATAAAAGCAGTGATTCAAGGTCTCCCAACTAATATATCCCTAAACCAGATGGTTTTAGTTCTTCATGGTAATGAGGTACGGAGATAACCCCCTATCATTCAGCTTGTGATCTTCTTATCTTCCTGGGCATCCTTCCCACAATAGCTATTTAATTCCTAGTTCACCGGGGTTCCTTCTGGTCTGAGCAGGTACCCTGAGCAGACCTTGTGTGCTAGCTCTGCAGAGTCCCACAACATCCAGAATAATCTCAACTCCCAGGCTCTCTAACATGCCCAGGATCATAGGATCATAGATGAGGAGGCCACAACATCTTCCCTGTCACCGGGAGCAACTGAGACCAGTGGGATCCAGGGATGCAGGAACTCTGCCCAGTAGACAGTGGCTCAGGTACCTTCCGATCTGAGCAAGTACCCTGAGCAGACCTTGGGCGCTTGCTCCACACCTAGTCCCATAATACCCAGAGGAAGCTCGACTCCCACATGCTCTAACAAGCCCAGGATCATAGGATCACAGGATCTCAAGAGTTTGTTCACACCAGGATCTCATGATTCCAGAGGCAGCTTGATTCCCAGGAGCTCTGACACAACCAGGATCTCAGGGTTACGGGATCCCAGAATCACAAGATGACAGAGACAGCTAGACTCTGAAGAGTCTTGCCACAACCAGTATCACAGAAGGGACAGACTCCAGTCAGATAAAGCCAAGGCAGGTAACACTAGAGTTAACCAGATGGCAAGAGTCAAGCATAAGAACACAAGCAACAGAAACCAAGGACACTTGGCATCCTCAGAACCCAGTTCTTCCACCATAACGTGTCCTGGATACACCATCACACCAGAAAAGCAAGATTCAGATTGAAATCACTTCCCATGAGGATGATATAGGGCTTTAAGAAGGACATAAATAACTCCCTTAAAGAAATACAGGAGAACACAGGTAAACAGGTAGAAGCCCTTAAAAGAGGAAACACAAAAATCCCTTAAAAAATTATAGGAAAACACATCCACAGGTAAAGGAATTGAACAAAACCATCCAGGATCTAAAAATGGAAATAGAAACAATAAAGAAATCACAAAAGGAGACAA
>CM052700.1:16227699-16278956 GCA_028551405.1 Uromys caudimaculatus
ATAGGTGACTTTCAGAAGCCAGATACTACTACAGAACATGAATTGACATAACTGGATTTTGGTTTTAATTAGAAATATTTCTTCTAGGTCCTGCAGTTTCTGTCCTCTAATAAGAACATGTGTAACACAGTTTTTAATCAAACAGCAGCCACAACCAAGAACTTCGAATTTCTAAAAACTACTTGGAATTTTAAATTATTGGGAATATTTTTTTTTTTACAGATTTTAATTTTTAAAAGTTGTAATGTGTGCCACCCATGTATCTGTAGGATTAACAGTTAAAATGTCCATTTTACCAAAAGCAATTGGCAGATTCAATGGAATGCCCATCAAAATTCCAACACAATTCTTTATAGACCTTGAAAAGAGATATTCTCAACTTCACTTGGAGAAACAAAATACCCATAAAGTATACGATAGCTAAACTAATCCTGTAATATAAAAGCTACACTCGCTATAATTTTAACAGTAGCTGAATCACAATAGAGTTATTTCCATAGACCTTGTGGCTGATGTTGCAAACCTTGGTGTCTCAAAGCTTAGTGTAGTTCCATAGTCTGTCTACAAATGGAAGAGCAGACATTGCAGCTGTTGCTCACTCCATGAGGCTGGGTGCCTCAGTAATCCCAGTGTGGCACTGAAAACCTTTGGGATTCCTGGAGAGAAGCTGTTTCTTAGCCCAGGATGGAAACCGGGAAATGCTGACTCTAACATCAGCTCATTCTAATCTGTGGTGAGTTAAAATGGAAACTAACAATAAAAAAATGTCATTAGACTAAAAATACACTGAGATGTTAAATGTGTGTTCTGGGAATCAAAACTGGGTTCTATGGAGGAGTAGCCAGTAGGAATATAGCTATTACATATTATTATTAGTACCATGAATGGTAGCTGAGTTTGTTTGAAAATTGTGCTGTTAGACTCTTTTATCTTTATTTAAAATGAGTGAGAACTGTTACAAATGGCTACGGTATAAGTTGACCCACAGATTGGCCTGTTTTAATAGTGGGATCCCTAGGTATATTGGATAATGATCAAGGATAAAACTCATCAAAATAAGAGAAGTAATCACACAATCAAAATTAAAAGATTGATACAAAACCTTGATATGTTGGATCACCCGGTAATCTCAGAACTCACAAGTTTGAGGGAGTAAGATCAAGTGTTTCAGAGATTTCTTAGTTATGTAGTCATTCTAGCCATCCTGAACTACATCAGATCATGCACCAGAAAAAAAATCCCTTAGACGAAAGAGTGCTTTAACGAGGATAAACTGATCCTGCAGACTCCACAGAGGATATAGTGGAGTTTGATTAGAGTCTCTGCTCAGAAATATGACATCGAGATAACAGGGACTGAAGAGGCAATGTTCTAAGTCATGGATTGTTGGCTGTCCTCTCCAAAAGTGACTTGCATCCCTGGGTATTGAATAGCTCAGATATACACAGGAAGGACTCATGGGGGCCCCTTTTATCGTGCTTACTACATTCCTGAATCATCTTTCTCATTTCCTCTCTCTCAGTGATTGAGCACATCAAGGATTATGAAGGTAGACCGATAAGGCAGAGTGTTAAAATAGCTGTGAGTACAAATGCCCAGGGTGGATAGAAGCAAAGGAAATATCAAAGTAGAGCTGTTTGTGGTTTTCTTAAGATCTGTGAAGTTTACCATATTTCATGGCTGTGAAAGTTCCACCTTAAGACAGAAGTATCAAGAGGTGAGACATGATCAGGACCAGCCAGTCTTCCCAGTGAAGCAAATGATCAACCCTTTTCTGTGGGCTGGTGACTATTCCAGGTGTCCCTCATCTCAGTCTAGGACAGGAAGAGCAGCTTGCTGCTTTGCAATAATGGCCTTGTCGTCTAAGGATCTGACTAGAGGGTTTGAATGTGGGACTAGAATTGTGTCTGTCTCAACTTAAAGGAGTGGGCAGTTGTGGTTTCACAAATAATATCTTTTACAGCAAAGCAGCCAGGAAGAGGATTATATATGCATGTGTGTGTTTGTGTGTGTGTGTGTGTGTATGTGTGTGTGTGTGTTTAGGTGTGTTTTCTGTTGTTAGTTTTTTCACAAAAAGTGAATTTAGAAGACAAAACTCAAGAAAACAAAAATTTCTTCACATTTTCACTTTTCTGTTTTATTACCTGGTTATGTGAAGCTCAGTACTTCCTGTTTTATTCTGCACTTTGTTCAAAGAAACAAAATTCAAGTGTCAATCACGTCTATCTGAAGTCACTATATCTTTCAATGCTAATTGTGCTCCTTAACAGTTTACATTTTTCTATAAATTTAGAGCTCAAATGTACAGAGCTTAGAGGAAGCTGCTGCATTTTGGCTTTACAGTTATGGGCCTTCTCCTATGTCTGTCCAAACAAAGAAACACCTAGTCTGTATTCAGATTCTACTAATTACTTTCCTCCTTCATTAAGCACACTGATAGGTCCCTCATTTCCTGCTAATGCTTTGGCAATAGAAATGAACAGATAGCTCTGGAGCTCTTGCTCACAGTTTTTGCAGTATGGTAAAGGAGGCAAACAATGTGCAGAAAGCACAAAGACGTGTAACCTGTGCATTCAGTTAGCCTCTGTGGTAAGGATAACACCCTCCCAGCAGAGATAAGGATGTAAAACGGTCTAATCACTATTAATATTTCTGTGGGCATGTGACATAAACCTCCCAGATGTGAGGGAGGAATTGTAGGGTTGTGGGTTCCAGTGTTTGCTCTGCTACAGGGCACAGCTGCTCAGGAAGGCAGGATTTGAGAGTTTTTACTGTGCTCAACTTACCTGTCAATGGGTGAATTTCCTGCTGTGTGGCAGCCCCAGGAAAGCTTCCAGGGCTTTGGAAGTGCAGTCTGAGGTGTGTGACAGCAGGAGCTGGCTTGGGGCTTCCCTGGGCCTGAGACACAATGAGACCTGGGCCATCGGGTTCTCAGATTCTCAGCGGCTCATGCTCTGCTGGGAGCTGCTGAAGAGCTGAGAATGGATTGGGGACCCACAGGTTGGATCTAGTCCAGGGGCATGGGGCAAAAGGGGAGTCAGGCTGGTCTATTGAGCTTGGCTTGGTGGCAGCCACAGCTAGGAGGGCAGAGAGGCCTTCTACAGGAGACTACACAGTGGTTCTATAGGCTCGGTCTTCTCAGTGGCTCCCCACTGGTGGATCCCATTGAAAAGAGATAGTCCATGTTTTCAAGGCATTAATAATTATGGCAGAAAGTGGATGAGTAAAATCATACCCCACTTCTCAGGCTGGGCCTGAGGTTAAATAACTTTTGCAGGGAGAAATGTCTGGGAAGGAAAGCTTATTGGCTAACTCCTCAGGCCTCTAGATAACTCATTAAAGTGGAGATCTGTCTTTAGCTTATGTGACCACAGGTCAGGTCCTCTAGCTGCGGAGGGGCTTGGGGCATTGGCCTTACAAGACTGATGGCCACAGATCTGTGGAGGGCTGTGACAAGAGCCTGTTGTTCAGGAACAGGCAAAACATCTACTTTCCCTTCAAGGACGCTGGGGTTTCCAGACTTAGCTCCATGGGGAACCAAACTATGATTCAAGGTCCCACAAAGAATAGGGGTTTTCTAGAGCAGCAGTGACTCAGTGCTGTAGATGTGTTTGTTTCTCACTTAATTAGCACAATTCAAAATCAAGAAGTAATTTATAAAAATAGCAACATAAGACAAAATTTACAACAGTCTATTTCGAAACTAGGAGCAGAGCAACTTTGTTTTTTTTCCAGTGGTTTGGCTAAAGACAATGATTTTGCTCTCTCTGCAGGAGTGTTCATGATCTCTGTCTTTAAATGTCAGTTATGGACATTTGTTTTGCAGCATCTGGCACAATATGTTGATTATCTCCTTTGCTCTAGGAGTCAGCTTTCATTAAGCAATGTCCTTTTCTCACTTTGGTCAAGATAAGGTGCAGAAAATCATGAGGTTGAGTATCACTCGGAGGAAATTCAGTTCTGCCTTTCCTATTGGAGCCTCTTAGGGGATACAGACAAGGAACCAGCCTGGTTTGTGTCTTAGAGATGTTTCTGGAGGCTAAAGACTCCAAAAAATGTTCTCTTGAAATCTACAAGCTGTCTATATTCCTTATTAGTCCAAACTTTGGAAGTAGGTGACACACTCTTGATGATCTCCTGAAAACACAGTATTGAAGAGTCAGTGTTCTGCTCAGTTTTATATGTTAAGCAATTGGAGTATTTCTCTGGAAATAATAATGTTTAATGTTGAATGCAACTTATAATGCACTTGCCAGGTTATGATTAAAACTTTATTTAAAACTGCATGTGGTGATTCAACCATTTAATACCAGCACTAGGGAAACAGACTCAGGCACTCTCTATGATTTTGAGGCCAACTAGGTCTATACGGTTTGTTCCAGATTGATCAGGTTAAATAGTGAAACTCTGTCTCAGACACAACAAAACAAAAAGCTATTCGTGTATCTCATTAAACCTTCCCAGGAACCTTGTAAAGATATAGCTCTTCTGATTTTTGTGGTCAAGGAATTTGTGAATAATAGAACTTATATGAAGTGACCAGAGCCTGGGTTGGTGTTTCCACTCATGTCTTCCCATTTCCCAGATTCTTGCTTTGTGGGAAGCTAAAACCCAGGCCCTTCTAAGTGCTCATTGTATCCATATTCTGTGCATGCTTTAATGATGCATTTAGAGAATAGGTCCTGAGTTAGTTATACTGGGTCCTTAAGTAAGTCAGCTGACTTCTTCGGAGTCTTTCCTGTGGAAAGCTGAGACATCACAAGCATCTGCCTGTCCTGGGACACTGCGACCACTTTCTTCACCACTGCTGCTCTTCCATCCCCACTTCCCACTTCTCATGTCCTCCTAAGAGAAGGTGTGTGTGTGTGTGTGTGTGTGTGTGTGTGTGTGTGTGTGTGTGTGTGTGTGTGTGTTTGAAGGCTAGAAATACTGGGATTCTTCCAGGTTAAGGGGGTAGATACAAAGGAGACTAGCTGGTGGTATTGTGGAAGCATCTACACTCCATCCTTGGAACTTTTCTTACACAGTTGAGGTGATTTAATGTCTGTCAACTCTTTCAGGTGCATGATAATGGCAGACTTGAGTGGTGACTCAGAGATATTTGGGTTAACCCAAAAATTGCACATTTGAAATATCTCAGAATGTAAGAGCACTGGCCACATAAGCCTGATGATATTCCCACGTTGAATCCATGGGATCCTCTGTAGAAGAAAAGAACTAACTCCTCAAAGTAGTTCTATGACCACCATATACACCATATGGCATGTATGCACTCAATCTCTCTCTCTCTCTCTCTGTCTCTCTCTCTCTCTCTCTCTCTCTCTCTCTGTACCTCTCTCTCTGTCTCTCTGTCTCTCTCTGAAACACATATTCATACACACCTATGAAACAATAATGCTCAGTACAAAAGTTGTTTATTCTTTAATTCTATAAAAGGAACCATTTTATGAGACAGAACCTGGTCATCTAAGACACAGCACAAGTCTTTTCATAAGGACATGAGTAGATTAAGAAGTGTGAGAAAAAATTGGAGGTGGGAATGAAAAAGAAATAAGGAAGCCTCTGAGCAGTGATGATTCAAAGCTGGCTGGAAGTTAATAATGGAGGCTGGAGTTATCGGATTCCTACCTACTCTATCAGGCACAGGCTTGTCAGTGCATCTTCAGTTTCTCTTCTAGTCTCAAGTCATCCACCATATCTCAGTGCCTGGTTAACCACAGTCACTTTCTTTGAAGAATAATTTAAATTATTCTCACAAGAAAAAACAAGCCAGTCAGTTGGAAAATCTACAATCAAATGAAAGTATAGTTTAGTGAGAGACTTGAACATATTCTGAAAAGGGTGAGTTCATGGCAGGAGACTATTGAATTCAACTAGCCTTTTATTTCCTCTCTTTATTCTATTGTTATTACCATTTTTTTCATTACTATCATTGCCATTTGTATTATTATTGTCATTGTTATGATTATTGTGTTCTATGAGGTCAAACCTTTGTACATTCCCTACCCTGAGCTGTACCCTCAATCCCAGTGAAGTGTCGAAATTCTTCAGCATGAGCAGCATTACTAGTAATGTGCACAGCAAGAGCTTTGAATGAAGTGGTATTGATGCAAACCCCGTCTTTCCCCTTAAGAAATAAGTGATAGTATGTTCTGGAATCATTTTGAGTGACCATGGCTCCTTGTTCCAATGTGGAAGCAGTTTCATGAAGTTTTGTAGTTTTAAAGAACATAGAAAGTCATAAATCCAGATAATTTCAGCATAAATTAGTGGGTACATCAGAAAGGTTGTTACAGCAAGATGGCGGAAGCTTTTCTATAGTTCATCAGAGGACATTCTTAGTCTTCAGGTGGCAGAAGTTAGTGCTCGGCTATGTTCATAGATTTATCTTTTCTTAATTTTTTTTATCATTGTTAATCATTCCATTCATTACAAATGATATCCCACTTCCCGGTTACCCCTCTGCACACACCCCCATCCCACATCTGCCCTCCCACCTCCATTTTACCTGTATGAGAGTGTACTCACACCCACCTACTCTCTCCTGCACCACAGCTTCAGCATCTCCCTACTCTGGGGCATCAAACCGCCCTGGGACCAAGGGCCTTCTGTACTGTTGCTGTCAGGCAAGCCTATCCTCTGCTACATATGTATCTGGAGCCAAAGATCCCTTTAGGTACACTCCTTGGTTGGTGGCCTATACTCTGGAAGAACTGGGTGGTCAGGCCAGCCTATGTTGTTCTTCCCATGGGGTTGCAATCTGCTCCTCCAGTCTTTCTGCCAGCTCCCCCACCAGTTTCCCTGAGTTCAGCGTGATGGTTGATTCCAAACATCTGTGTCTGCTTTGGTCAGTTGCTGGCCAGACCTCCCCAGGACCTATCAAACTTGGTTCCTCTCTGCAAGTGCCTCTTGATCAGAGTAACAGTGATGGGTTTGGTGTCTGCAGACATGATGTATCCCCAGGTGAGGCCTTCGCTGGTTTGCCCTTCCCTAAGTCTCTGTTCCATTTTTTTATCCCTGCTCTTCCATGTGTGTTTATCTGGGTTACCTCAACAGGATATTTTCTAGTTCCATCCATTTGACTGCAAATTTCATGAAGTCATTGTTTTAATCCTTGCATAGTACTCCATTGTGTATATGTACCACACTTTCTGTATCCATTCTTCTCTTTGGGGACACCTGGGTTGTTTTGAGCTTCTAGTTATTATAAACAAGGCAGCTTTGAACATAGTGGAGCATGTGTTCTTGTTATATGTTGGAGCATCTTCTAGGTATATGCCCAGGAGTGGTATAGCTGGGTCCTCAGGTAGTAATATGTCTAATTTTCTGAGGGTCCACCAGACTGATTTCCAGAGTGGTTGTACCAGTTTGCAATTCCATGAACAATGGAGGAGTGCTCTTCTTTCTCCACAACCACACCAGCATCTGCTGTCACCTGAGTTTTTGATCTTAGCCATTCTGACTGATGTGAGGTGGAATATCAGGGTCGTTTTGATTTGCATTTCCCTGATGACTAAGGATATTGAACATTTCTTTAAGTGTTTCTCAGCCATTTGAGATTCCTCAGTTAAGAATTCTCGCCTTAGTTCTCTACTTCAATTTTTAATAGGGCTATTTGATTTTCTGGTGTCTGCCTTGAGTTCTTTGTATATTTTGGATATCAGCCCTCTATAGGATATAGTGTTGCTAAATATCTTTTCCCAATCTGTTGTTTGCCATTTTGTCCTATTGATAATGTCCCTTGCTTTACAGAAGCTTTTTAATTTTATGAGGTCCCATTTGTCAGTTGTTGATTTTAAAGCATAGGCCATTGGTGTTCTGTTCAGGAAGTTTTTCCCTGCGTCCAAGTATTTAAGGCTCTTCCCCACTTCCTCTTCTGTTAGATTCAGTGCATTTGGTTTTATGTGGAGTTCCTTCATCCACTTGGAGTTGAGTTTTGTGCAAGGAGATAGGTATCAATCAATTTACATTCTTGAACATGCAGACTGCCAGTTGAACCAGCACCATTTGTTGAAAATACCATCCTTTTTTTCCCACTGAATGGTTTTAGGTCCTTTGTCAAAGATCAAGTGACTGTAGGTGTGTGGGTTCATTTCTGGGTCTTCAATTCTATTCCATTGATGTACCTGCCTGCGAATGTACCAATATTACACAGTTTTTTTGTTTTGTTTTTTTTTTTTTTTGCTTTTTTGTTGTTGTTATCACTATCGCTCTATATTATAGGTTGAGATCAGGGAAGGTGAATCCCCCAGAAATTCTTTTATTGTTAAGAATAATTTTTGCTCTCCTACGGGAGCTGGAGAAATGGCTAAGGGTTAAGAGAACTGACTGCTCTTCCAGAGGTCCTGAGTTCAATTACCAGCAACCACATATTGGCTCACAACCGTCTGTAATGGGATATGATGTCCTCTTCTGCTGTATCTGAAAACAGCTACTATGTACTCATTAATAAAATAAATCTTTTTAAAAAAAGGCTGGAGAGATGGCCCAGGGGTTAAGAACACTGGTTTCTCTTCCCGAGGTCTGGAGTTAAAATCCCAGCAACAACATGGTAGCTCATGACTGCTGTTCACAGATTTCATGAAGTTTTTCTCTGTTAGTCACAAGATGTTAGTTCTAACACAGGATGCTTAGAGAGCTAGAGCTAGCCTCTGGTAAGATGATTAGTCCCTATACCACAACATGACAATGTTCCCAGTTCTCTGTAGTTTAAATCAGTCATTGCTGTAATAATTTCTTTCCAGGAATTCTCATCAAAAACCCATGGGCAAAACTCGTAGAAGAAAAATCATCTCATCTCATCTTTATAAAATCAATTATGAATATTTTCACAACAGATAGACTGTACATTAAATAATTGTCATGTGATGATCTATATCAGAGCTCCTTAAATGAATATCTCCTTGAATCCCATGACTTCATGCATAAAATGTCCTTCTTAGTATATTCTAAAGTATATCCCGTGTAGATTTTAAAGTAATAACAACAGAATACCATAAAACAACTAAAAAGTTCAGAAGTAGGGGATTATCTAGTTAGCGATGTGTATAAGTGCTTAATAAGTATATATGTCTTTAAAAATCTTGAGATCAATATCTATAAAATGAAGAAATTATTATTTATCAGAAAAGTATCTATCAGATAAATAGTGTATATTGGTGTAGAAGTATACAGCTATAGTTCTAAGACAGGAAAGAGTGAGGGCAAAGGACTGTGAGTGTGTGGTCAGCATGTGCTTCACAGTAAGATATAATAAGTACCTCAAAACAACAACAACAACACAAAACAGAAACTTAACACCAGAACAAAACAAATCTGAGACCTGAGTCTTTAGCTCAGGGGGAGAGTATTTACTGAGCATGCTCATTGCCTTAAATTCAATTTCCCAGCAATAAAAAACATCAGCAGTAAAACCACTCCACATATAATGGTATCAATGTTCACAGTAAATATTGTCTGCGATTAAAAAGCTAGAAGAGTGTAATGGAAGATGTCACCAGTGGAAATGGGAGTGCTTTAAATGCTTTCCGAATACATATTTCAAGCTGTTATTAGCATAATTCAAAATCAAGAAGTAACTTTAAAAAAATAGTAAAATATGTGAAAATTTCTGACAGCCTATTACAAAATGAGGGGCAGAGCAGTTTCAGTCTCTTTTTCCTAGTGGTTTTGCTAAGGACACTGGTTTTGTTCCCTCTGCAGGAGTGCTCATCTTGTCAGGCTTCAGTCAATCATGAACATTTGTTTTGCAGCATCTGGCATAGTATGTTGCTTCTCTCCTTTGCACCAAGACTCAGCTTTCATTAAGCTATTTCTTCTTTTTCACTTTGTTCAAGAGGAGGGGCAGAAAATCGTGAGGTTGAGTATCACTCAGAGTAAATTCAGTTTTACCTTTTCTCTTGGAGCCTCTTGGGGTATAAAGACAAGTAACAGCCAACTTTTCCACAACTTGGGGATCAATTCTCTCCACCAGGGTCACTTCAGGATAGAGACACAGGTAACAGTAGCTGCTTTTATTGTTTTTCTACCAAATGATCAAATATACTCTAGAGAATTTCATATGGTGTCATGAGAGTGGGATTGATGGAGAAACCCTGTTTGTTGTGTTAGATCAGGTTAACTCTGGCAGCATGTGAAGACTGTCATTCTGTACTGCTCATTTTCTTTCAGAGTGTGATGTAACTTGTATTGTATTCTAGGAAATTAAGGTAGAGGGAACTATGGCGTTCATTACTCTTTAACTTTGTCAAATATTTATATATTATCCGTCTGAAAGATGTCATAATAGGAGCCAGATAAGATAGGTCAATATGAAAAGGTAATTTCTCTAACACGTACATGAACATGGAATGAGAAAACTCTCATTGCAAAGTTGTCTTCTGGACATATGCAGCTTTGCTTGGCCCGCGCCACCCCAAGAGCAATAATAAAAAATAACAATTTTGTAAAAGAATTCTGTACTGGAAGGATTCTTTTTTGGTCATGAAATTAGGCAGAGAGTAATTATATCAGAAAACTCCATGAATTAAAAAAAAAGAATGTAGAAAAATGCTGTGACATGTTCAGCATTTTGTCCATATTATCTGCGGGCTCTCCTCTCAGGTATTAATGCAAGGGTATGGTCAGCTTTAAATACTATTTACTAATACATTGATATCTTTTATCACATTGCATCCTCATGGGCATTAACTCATGTCTGCTGCATAGTGACAAAATTTGTTTTCATATATCCTATTCTTGCATTATCATATATGAGTGTATTATTTGTGGCATGATTATGTACATGGAATGATTAGAGATGAAAACTTCATATTGTATCCTCTGTGCGTCGCTCTGATGCTCCCTCACCCCAGCCGGCAATGCCCCCTTTCTACTTTCCTGGTTGCTGGAGTTACTAAAGGTTATAAATCATTTCTGAAGACTTTGAGCCAGGAGCCTCAGGTGAGAGAGTCTATTCAGTATTACCTTTCTGGGTCTGGATTATTTCATTCAGTAGGATCTTTTCTAGTTGAATCCATTTACCAGGTCCAAGTATGGAGAGGAATGTGTAGGCTATGGCCATGTGGAGAGGTTGGACATGTCAGTTGATTGGGACTTCAACCCAAGAGATATTTATGTGTTTTGGATCATCCGCAGTATTCACCTTCAAATATTCTTTTCAAGGTTGTGTCTGGGATACTCTGTATAAATAAAAACACTGAAAGAACATTTAATATTCATGTGTCTATCAAAATGTGTAAGTAATTTTAAGGCAACAGTTTTATTTATTCCTAAAGCCTTGACTCTTGTTATTTGAATAGATTGCTTACAAGTTTTTCAATAATTTTCAGTGGTCCTAATTCTACCTAAACTTTTTACATGCTGGATATTTTATATAACCGACTGTGTCAATATCAAAATGACTTAGTAAATTTTTATTTCTTTCCATATTTCCTAAAAATAATTGCTGTGACAATTAGAAATTTAAAGGATTTTAATAGAAATCTGCACAGGGTTCTCTCCCATAAAGGAAATCGGGGTCAATCCATGTCAGGGTGTTTGGATCATTAAGTGAGTTATTAGGATTCCAGCCTTTCCCAACCTCATGTATAATCAGATCCAGGTACCTACTTAAAGGTGGACATTTTACCTTTTTCTTTAGAAATCACTCAAGGACATATTTTAACAGAGAACACACTCTACATACTCCAACAATGAGTGAGCACGCAGTCACTCACTCAGGTGTGAGAATACATAAGTCTTCAGGGTTGCAGAACCAAGTGAGGACTGAGAAGAATCGAGGGCCCAGAGAAGCTGGTCACAGAGGTAAGTGTTTTAATTGTCTAAAATCACATGTTTCTTTTTACTCATTTTAAAGTTTAAAAATTAGACATATCCCACTAGCTTCTATGGAAAACTGTAATATTCAATTTCATTTGGGCTTGGTTTTGCACAAGGGTGGGAGGGATGAAAAGAGTTTTAGTTGGTCCAAAATTGTTCAAAACTAAGTTTAAAAAACAAAGCAATCAAACGTTAAAATTAAAAAAGAAAAAATTATAACCTTACTTCTACTTTTTAGTCACTAGCTAGTTACAAAAAAACCAGATGAGCAGAGTAGAACACTGAGGGGTTATACAAAAAAAATTCTTGAGTATAAAGAAATAAGAAACCATTAGGATTTTTTTCTTATTATTATTTAGTCTATGCAAGAAGAACTCTGAAATCTTGAAAACTAACAGACAAATTAGAGTCCAAAAAAACCCCACCAAATGTTCTAGAGAAACAAAAACCTAAGGAAATGAAGCTTGTGCCTTAGGAACAATACTTTCATTCTAGAAGAAAGTGTTTTAATTGTCATAAATATCACCAACATCTAATGCAACATGGTAAAAACAGCTGTTCATCAGAAGAGGAAGTCTCCTCCTGAAAATAAATTTGCAGGGGAAGGAAGAGGGATGACAGGTTAGCGGGGCTAGAAATGAGTAAATCCCAGTGTGAGTTCCTGGAAACGTCAAGGAATACTTTTGTTTATTAACGAAAAAGCAGATATATCACTTTTTATTCTCTTTTTAGTTACTCTGTACACACTGTTACAACTGTGTCCCAAGCTGAGATCTTTCTCTTCTTTGATTGAGTGGTAATCAGAGGTATGAGTTTCAGATTCCAAATACCTTAGCTACACCAAAATGTTCAGTATCATATAGAGCAAAATCAAACTTGCAGGGAAGAAGAAATAGTTGACTAGTAGGCCCTTTCAAGGATGGGGCTGAACACAGGTCAGGCACAGAGCAGCTGTGGTTCCCTACCAGTTCTCAAGAACATCCATCCCTCTTTCCTTCCTCTCCATCCTCAGTTATCTTTCTGATGGACTGCATGCTCCAGTTTGGTATCTTGTACTTGGATTGTAATTATGCTTCCAATGTCTTCTGCAGAATGTACTATTATTCCTGTAGAACTGAGTGAGGGCACAAGTCTGTCATCCAGCTCCTTCTAAACTGAGTTAGGAAGATTCACAATATAAGGCTAAAGCAGAAATAAGTTCAATTTTTTGTGAAACTTCACACATGTAGGATTTCTACAGTCAGTGCATTTTAGGAAGAAATGTACAATTTTGAGAGCATATTTTTGGTAAGTTTGTATCATCAACTTGTGCAAAATTTCCCCTTTTTTCCATGCTACAGAAAATCGTAATTAGTATTGAGATGTGCTCTTTTCAAGGTGATGATATTCTTGCTTTGTTTTGTTGATTTAAGAATGTTTTGTCCCCTGGCACCTCATTGTGATCGCTTTCGAAATCCTCCGTTCCCTTCTGCTGGTTACTATTGCAGTGTTGGTGACAAACAGTGAGTACTTGAGATACATTATGTTTGACGTTTTGCTCAAACCGTACCTTTAAACATAAACTATGGAGTTACACACTTTGTCCATTGTCCTGCCTATAATCAGGTGATGAGCCAGAATCTTTGGACATTAATAATTTTTTTCTGACACACTGCAGAGTCTGTTCTCTTTCATACCTAGTGTGTTGCTCTGGGGCTGTTTGGAGTTTCCCTTTTTTGTCACATTTTTGGTTATGCTCCTTCTGAGGACTTGGAAATATTCTGCTTTCTGAGCTCAGGTGATTGTTAATCTTACATAAACATTTTGTGAGAAACAGCTATGCAAATAATGTCTTTCTTTTCCTATTTCTTCTATGTATATTGAGGTCATGCTTAAGTAAAAAGACTTCATATATACAGAGAAACTAAAGTTTAACTTTCATTGGATTCCTCCACATTTACAGAGGAAATCACTTCTAGGCTGTGCTAAAACACAGGTATGCATGTGGATATATTGCAGTGCATATGCTCCAATATGAATTGTGCTATTTCTTAACATTTTTTAGTTGTTATTTTCACAGTGTGTTAACTAGTCTCTGAATATTTTTTTAGGTTATTATTTGTAAATTTATCCTTCAAAAAATGAAGTGATTGGAAGTTACTTCCACCATAATTTTTTTCAGTTGCATTATTTTTCAGTCAACTTACCTTAGAGAAAAATTGATCTATCTGTTTCTATTGTGAGTTAGTTGAAATGCTAGCATATAAATATGAACATATGAATGAAAGTAATGATATGTATTGGCTGTTAAGGTAAAACTTTTTCTCTCGTCTTATTTTAATATGTACTCCTTATAAGCATTTTTGATATTATATCGGTGACTAATTTAGTTTTTCAATATTGCCAAGAAAAACATGAACTGCAGGAAACTTTAAACCACCACCATAACTGCAGCACCATGCAAAGTGACATCAACTTAAAGGAAGAAATGCTGATAAATAAGTCTATAGAGTGTACTTTAGGCAATGATCTTCTGGAATCCCTAGTAAGAGAACAGAACAGATTGTACTATGAAACCAAGACTGTTTTAAAGTCCTCACAGCACACAGGTATGTAGTGGGGGAGGAATGTGAAGACAGATTTGCAGTATTATCTGTTGTTTCTTCCCTGGAAGCTTTGAAGTTCAACCAGCAGCTTTCAATGATGCTGGCAATCTTTGTGTTAATTATTTGGGGGCTCCTTATTTCATGTAGGGTCCTGGAAACCCAGAAATCCCTGTTTGGATTAGGAGAAATTTAGAATTTCTAGAAGTCAGTGTCTTTTTTGGCACTCCTACTGCTCCCTGGGGATGGAATTACAAATCAGTGCCCCTGAGAATTTTGACTGTTTTGGACTATGGGAAAATCTGAATCTCCAACTTTGTTGCTGACAGAACATGGAAATTTTTAGTAAGAGTGTATTTATCAACTATTTGTGCTATAATGGACATAGAGCATTTACATAGGTGCAGTTATAAAAATAATTTTGTCTGTCTTTCTGTCTGTTTCTGTGTCTCTGTGTCTCTGTGTCTCTGTCTCTCTCTGTCTCTCTCTCTCTCTCTGTATGTGTGTGTGTGTGTGCCTGTATTCCATATTAATTGTTTTGAGAGAGTTGTTATGTTACAAACATAACAACGGTACCTTCCCTAGAGCAGACATGGGAACTTTACCATGGTTTGCATACATTGCAGTTTGTCAGTGACACAGTCAATGAAGCTAGAAAGATGGAAATATCAAGTGTCACAAGGAACATTTCTTGCCCTTCATCCTGACTGGTCATCTTTAACTGACACAGTTTATCAATCATCATTAAATATTTTTTTAGCATTTAAATTTTACAAAAGCCTATTGCATATAAACTCACCACACTGTGATAATAAGATGTGATAATTCTCATTATGTAAGGACTAACATATTTAAAATTGTTACATTAAGAAATTTGTGACAGAAAAAAAGCTACAAAAACATCTTTGAAATATTCCAGACCAATGGAAAATGTACTGTGTTATAACTTTAAAGTAACTTCATGATCTGAAAAGGGCAGCATAATGATGTCATGCCTATGATCATGAGGTTAAGGGAGGAGGATGATAACTGTCAGGACAATGCGGACATCCCAGCAAATTCCAGGCCAGCCTGACCTACACACGGTCCTCTTCACAGAAAATGAAGGTTGGATATAAAGTTTGTTAACAGAGTATGGCCATTCCCAGCCGCTCACAAAAAATATTCATATTGAAGTGATCTTGATACACAAACTGCACACATTTTAATGTATTGACCTTGAAACATTTGTGAATGTGGGCATAACATTGAAGGCATCAACATAATCAGGAGACCGGAATATGAACAACAAAACCTCCTTTGTATGTCTCTTATTTCCCTTAAGGTAAGAGCATGTGACACAGACCATGGCACAATAAACGGTGTGTGGACCGGTGCTGGTACAACGCATTACTGCAGATCTAGAAATCTGACATCAGTTTAGCTGCCTCTGAGTACAAAGTGCTTATTGCCTCTCCTCCAGCCCCTGGTATCTTACAAGCTTCTGCTTCCTAGAGTTGGGCTGTTTTTGAAACCTGATCTGCATGAAATGATAAACTTGGCCTATATCTGGTGTGTTTCACTTTGCACACAATCCTCAAATTCATCCATGTTCATCATATACATCAGAATCTCTCTTTTGGGTTTTAATGTGAGACATGATGTCTTTCTCCAGCCCAGAGTGACTGGAACTCACTGTATTACCAAGGCTGGACTGGAATTCACCACTTAGCCTAGGTAGGTCTTAAACTGGTGATGACCCTACTGTCTCTCTTTTTGGAGTGCTCAGGTTATAGACATAAGTCATCATGCTGGGCTGACTGATTACCCTTTAAAGGATAAATAGTATTCTTTTGTGTGTTTGTGCTACATTCTCTCTACTGATTCATCAGTGATTGACACATAAAATGTGCTTTGTATCTCTACTGTTATAAACAATGTTGCATAGATCATGGGTACACATGGGTCTCTGTGCATTATAGAATCTCAATTTCAGAGACCAGTGAGATTTAAATTTATTTTACACAGGCTTAACAAATACATTGTTCTGGTGACAGAATACCAGAAAATAATAAGTTTAACTATTTACCTTCTCTGTTGTAGGCAGCAAAGTTGAAATACACTGGTTCTGCTATGGTATAAAATGTTATTATTTCATCATGAAGGCAAAAATGTGGAGGGAATGTAAACAGGCCTGCCAGACATCCAGGTTATCCCTTCTGAAGATAGAAGATGAGGATGAACTGGTACTGAAGATACTTACTTTTCCCTTTATTCTCTTAGACTGTCTCTAACCCTGAATAATGAGATACTCAATCCAGTTTTTTTTTCTTGTGTGTTTTGTTTTTCTTTTTTTGTTTGTATATGGTTTTCCTGTAATGTGAACAAAACTGTGGGACACAGGTCTGTTAAGAGGAGACTCGTTTCTACAGAGACCAGACAAGGCAGTCCAGTTAGAAGAACATAACCCATGTACAGGCTACAGCTTTTGGGATAGTACCAGCTCCAGTTGTTCTGGACCCACAGGAAGACAACACCGCACATGTGCATGGAAGCCCCATGAATGTTCTTTGTTTGGTGGTTCTGACTCTGAGAGACACCTGGGTCCAGGATAGTTAATTCTGTTGGTCTTCATTTGGAGTTCCTATCCCATTCAGATCCCACCGTCTTTTAACCTATTCTTCTATAAGAGTCCCCAAGCTGCATCCACTGTTTGACTGTGGGTGTCAGTGTATGTATGAATCAGCTGCTGGAAGAAGCCTCACAGAGGATAGCCATGATAGACTCCTGTCTGCAAGCATAACAGAGTATCATTAATAGGGTCAGGAATTGATGCTTTTCCATGGTATGGGTCTCAGGTTGAGCTGGTTATTAGTTGGCTGTTTCCTCAGTCTTTGCTCCATCCCCAGTCCCAGCATTTCTTGTACACAGGATAAGTTTTGGGTTAAAAGTTTTGTGGGTGTGTTGGTATCCCTATCACATCCCAGGGGTTCTTTCCTGGCCATAGGATGCAGCCTCCCCAGGCTACATAGAGTCACAGCTAAGGATACCCCCATTGATTCTTGTGTGCTTCCCCTATCACTGGTTTCCATCTCTTCCTGGAGATGTCCCCTACCACCTGCCCCATCACTTGCAGATTTCTATTCATTCTCATGGCCATCAGATCATCACCCCACACATCCCCACACCAGAACCTGAACCCCAGAACCCCTCATGATCCCGCTCTCACCCTGTTCCCTTCCTCCATCACCCTTTTATGACCATTCCATTCCTGCTTCCAAGTTAGACTTAAGCATCCTTGCTTGTGCCCTTCTTCCTGTCCAGCCACTTGGGTCTGTGGAGTGTAGCATGGGCATCCTGTATTTTATGGCTAATGTCCACTTATAAGTGAATACATACCATGCATGTCCTTTTGGGACTTGGTTACCTCACACAGGATGATATTCTCAAGTTCCATCCATTTGCCTGCAAAATGTTTTTCACAGCTGAATAGTATTCCATTGTGTAGATGTATCACATTCTTTATCCATTCTTCAGTTGAGGGACATCTAAGTTGTTTCCACTCTCTGGCTATTATGAAGAAAACTGCTATGAATATTCAAGAGTCTTTGTGGGATGGTGGAGTATCTTTTTGTTATATGCCCAGGAGTGGTATAGCTGGATCTTGAAGTAGAACTATTGCCAGTTTTCTGTGAAATAAACAAATTGATTTCCAAAGTGGTTGTGCCCGTTGGCACTCCTAACAGCAATGGAGGAGTGTTCCCCTTGCTCCACATCCTTGCCAGCATGTGCTATCATTTCAGTTTTTAATCTTAGCCATTCCTATTGGTGTAAGGTGAGATCTCAGAGTTGTTCTGATCTGCATTTTTCTGGTGGCATATGACTTTGAACATTTCTTAATGTTCTTCTTGGACATTTGAGATTTCTCTGTTGAGATTTCTAGTGTTTAACTCAGGCATAGAAGATGCAATAGAAAAAATTGATATATCAGTTAATGAAAATGCTAAATCTAGAAATTCTTGCCTTAAGCAGGAATATTGTGAGTTCAAGGCCAGCCTTGGTTACATAGTAAGACTTGGTCTAACAAACACAGTCAGAAATCATGACATGATCCCAATATCTCAGAAAACCTAAAACTTTTATTTTAAATTACTTATTGAACTGGACATAAGTTTTGATTTAAATGTGCTACTAGTAGGAATTCAGTATAGAAAATGAACCTAGTGGGACAGAGGGTTGGGGGGAGGACAGGAAAGCAGATAATGACACAGGAGTGCTGCTAACGTTTCCTGCGTGTTCTCTCACCCAACAGTAATTTCATCATAAGGTCTGTTGTTTCCTTTACAGAAGTTCCTTCAGCTCCAAGTTACTCCAGGCACTTACTGGATTGGATTGTCATATGATGATAAACAAAAGGATTGGGCATGGATTGGCAGTGACCCATCAAAACTGTGAGTTTCCAGAACCTTTCAGACTCAAACACTGGTGCGGGAATTGGGAGGGTTGTGTGCAAAGGCTTTTCTCTCATTTCCCATGGCTTTCCTAATTTTCTATGGAGCTCATGGGTAAGGACAAGTTGTATAAGGCAGTGCCTGTGCAAGTGGTACAGACAGAAAATGTATGGTCTAAGAACTGACCAAAAGTGGCTTAATACTGCATTCATCTCAGGATCGTGTTTACCCCCCCCCCCGATATTTCATTTATTTACATTTCAAATGTTATCCCCTTTTCTGGTTTCCTCTTCTGACACTCCCTATCCCTTCTCCCCTCCCCCTGCTTCTATGAGGGCACTCCCCCACCCACCACCCAATCCTGCCTCCCCACTCTGGCATTTCCCTTCACGAGCATTGAGCCTTCTCAGGACCAAGGGCCTCTCGTCCCATTGATGCCTGACAAGGCCATCCTCTGCTATATATGCGGCTGGAGCTGTGGGTTACTTCATGTGTACTCTTTGGTTGGTGGTTTATTCCCTGAGAGCTCTGGGGGGGGGGGATCTGGTTGGTTGATATTGTTGTTCTTCCTATGGTGTTGCAAACATCTTCAGCTCCTGCAGTCCTTTCTCTAATGCCTTCATTGGGGACCCTGTGCTCAGTCCAATGGTAGGCTGTGAGCATCCACCTCTTTATTTGTCAGGCTCTGGCAAAGCCTCTCCGGAGACAGTTATATCAGGCTCCTATAAGCAAGCACTTCTTGGCATCTAAATTGTGTCTGTGTTTGGTGTCTGCAAAGGGAACTAGAATGTCAACAACTTAAGATGGTCTGAAGTGACTGAATGATCATGACAGATACAATGAGTGTGAGTCTCTCAGACATTCATGTGACATATTTGCTGTTGTTAGCTTATATAATTGTTAGTTATTTATAAATATAAGAACGTGTTTATATGCATATGGTAACACTTAGAGTTAGGTGCCAGAGGGAGAGATAATGCCTCCATCCAGGTTAAGAGTGTTTTGTGGACATTGATAGTACAGGTCTAGGTGAGCACCATTATAAGAGTAAAGTTAAGAGCTCATGATGCAGAATATGTGCTTCATGTGTATCTGTGAATAGTTAGTATCTGTTATATCCCTGTGCTCTTTGCCCATGTTCAGCTTACATCCTTCATTGATTGCCCTGATAAGAATATCTTATAACTGGCTGATGTGTCCACTCATTCCTACTGTAGCTCCCCTCTCCTGTCCGTATTCATGGCCACATGGCTTTCATTTATCTTCCTTTTCTGTTTCTATGGCAAATCGAAGTACTCTGTTTCTTCCTGGATTTAATCCAAAGTGAAAGGAAGTTAATCATTTGTTAAAGTTTTATCCCTACCATTTCTGCTCTAAGGAGGTTGGTGGATGTCGTTCTCTGTCTGGTATTCTTTGACATAGATTTTCACTAGACTAACCTGGTTCAAATTCACTGTATTTCCCATACATGGTTTTAATTCTTGAACTTCATGGATTCATTATTTCACATGACCATTTCACATAGATAAACTGTTCTTCTTACTCTGATATTTAGGAGAAAGACAGACTGCCAGGCTATGATGATCTTTTGAAGTTTCAGCCCTGCTGCAGCCTAAGCCTGTATAGGAATGTCCTAAATGCATTGAGTGATGTTTCAATTATTAGTTATTATTTGATTAGTGCCTCGCTCTATAACCTAGTCTGACCTGGTTATAAACTTCCTACTTTAGCCTGCCTTGCCTTTCCTAGTGCCTTATTGTTTCTACATTTTAAAGTACGTTTTCCCAAGAATGTAGTTGTGGCACTTGCAGGGAAGTCTGTGAATCACCATGCTTCAGTGAAGTCCCATTGTCTCTGGGGCATGGAGCAAGAACAACAGCAGCAGTTACAAACCCTCTACTGTGACTGCATTCCAAACTTCCCATTTCCTCTAAAAATGAGGTATATACTACCTTGTCCTGTGACCTATGTAATGCATTTCTTCTTTTTATCTGTTGTTTTTGCAAAGAATATCAGAGGAAACCAACTTTAATATAAAATTATCCATTAGGAATATTGAAAAATGTGTTTACTTGTTCATGAAATATTAACACCGCAGTGTATATGAAGAGTTGAATTGTGAACAAAAGACAAGTTTTATTTTTCATTCATATTTCATTTAATTTTTGGGTCATGTACACACATGTACATGTGAATTTTAGAGCACAAGTGCA
Source organism: Uromys caudimaculatus (assembly GCA_028551405.1). NCBI lineage: Eukaryota > Metazoa > Chordata > Mammalia > Rodentia > Muridae > Uromys > Uromys caudimaculatus. Next base: position 16,248,745 of record CM052700.1, read on the forward strand.
GCTGGAAAAAAAAACTGAGGGAGTTATTTCTCTACTACTTTGTGAGGTCTGAAGTCTGACTACATATTGTCAGGTTTGGTGAGGCATGTTACTGGCCCAAGACCTTTTTTTAAAATGAGTTTATAGAAAATAACCATTTTCATTGATACACTTATGATTAAGTCTTTATTCTATACATTTTGGTCAATAAATCTTGTCTTTAAAACTATGGGCTAAGCCAATATAAGATTATAAGAATTTGAGTATATAAAGATATTGTTATGGGCTTCTATATGTTAGTTAGTTGGTTGTTTTTTGTTAATTTTTGGACATAGGAGAATTTATACCTTTGGAATGCATTTATTGCTGCAAAATATATGTTTAGGATTGATCAATAGTTCCCTAACTAGTTCAAGAAACTCATTCAAACTTCCGTAATCTACATTATGTCCTCATTCACTCTCTATCGCTCTCAGATCCATTTGATGAAAGCTGAAATCTCATAGTAGTATTCGCTGCAACCAGCTTCTTGTGATAGCACATGACTTACTGTCTCATAGGTTCATGAGTTTAGGGGACAGTTTAGGCTTCACAGTATGTTTGACATCACTGTGTGATACAGAGTGAGACTCTGTCTTATGAAGCCTAACAATAATAATGATAATAATATGAAGCTATCCAGAAATACTTTCTTGGGTGAAGCAATTTCCTTTATAGCATCATAATAAACCTCAAAAATTCAGTATGGACCTTGTAATATGTGTTTATCCATAACCCATATTCATAACTGTCAGTGTTGTGGATCATGTCACTGTCAAAATTTCTTCATGTTCAGGATCATGCAGTGCATTCACTGTAATGTCATTTAATTCGGAAATGATTTGAATTATTTTTTCTTTGCTCATTTGTCTGACAGTTACATTTAAAAAAATCAAGTCTTGAAGTTGGGGTCTGCATGTAATAAAATGCACCAACTGCATGTTAGGAGATGTTTGAATTTTAACAAATATTTACACCTTTTCAAGCACCATTGTGCAAACTAGTTTTAAGTGAACTGAGAGAAGCTAGTGTCCTGTGAGAGGAGGGAATCTTAATTGAGAAAGTGCCTCAATAAGATATGACTGTAAGGCAGCCTGTAGGGCCTTTTCTTAGTTACTGACGTGAGAGAGCCCAGCCTATTATGGGTATCACCCCTGGGATGGTGGTGTTGGCTACACTAAGAAAATAGGTTGAGCAAATTTTGGGGAGCAAGACAGTAAGTTGCACTCCTTCCTGACATCTGCATGAGATTGTGCTTCCCAGCTCCTACCAGCTTGGCACTTGCCCTGACTTCCTTCCATTATGGCTGGTAATGTGGGAGTTTAAGCAAAATAAATCTGTCCTCCCCAAGTTGCTTTGGCCCTGGGGTTTTATCACAGCAACAGAAAACCATCAAACTAAAGCATCAGTTTTGCTACCCTCTAAAGTTCTTTTCTGAACCTTGTTCCACACCTGGCCCTGGGCAAGCAGACATGTTCTCTCTTGTACTATAAATGGGTTTGGCCTAGTGCAGAGGGGCTTGTTCTGTGTACAGATTTGTGATTGGCTGTGTTTCCCTGCATCTTTCCCTATTATTGTCATTATGATATTTTCACTAACTCAAGCTGTTTTCTTAGATCAGTGTTTCATTCTCCTTCTTACAAAACACATTTGCACTGCCAAAATATTCCACAGTATTTCTCCATTCACTTATGAACACATGTGTTTGCAAATTTTGACAATTTGGAATGTTGTCATGTAACTTCATGTACAAGTCACTGAGTAAACATACATTTTATTTCTTTTTATTAATTATCTTTTGTGAACTGCTGTGTGCTGGGTTCTTTCTTCCTTTTGCCTATATTCAACATTCACACATGATTATTTGTCTGTGCTTATGATAATGTCTTATGGCTGTCTAGTGTGCATATCCATCCCTATTGTAGTTTTACCTGTTTTGTCTATGCTCCGAGCAACATTTGGTTTAATATATGTTCTTTGTTTTAAATTCCTAAATATGTTAAATATAGATATTCCATTTCTCCTCATTGTTATCCTGAAGTTCAAATGCAGTGACATATTTTGCTAAAGACTGATCCCTTCGAAGTCTCAGTCCCTGTATTTAGGTTGGATATCATATATTTTTCTTCTTTGACAGAATCTCATTAACTGAGTCCAGCCTCAAACTCACTATGTATTGAAGGTTAGCCTTAAGGTTGGATCCTCCTACCTTCATCTCCCAAACCCTAGGAATACAATTGTATCTCACTAGGCCTGGATGTATTTAATATTGGAGCTCTCTATTCTGATGCATTCTTTAGTCAGATTTCTCTATTGGGGATAGAACTGACTGCAGTACTTCTCTGAAAACCTGAGGATTGGTCCAAAGCCTGCTAATATCTCAGCCTGAGTAGAAATCAGACATATGCCGGTTTATATAAGAAAATCTTAATTATTAAATAATTACTTCTGTTTCAGCCTATGTGCTAGTTTCCTCTGTTTTTATTTTTCTCTTATTGGATATTTTCTTAATTTACATTTCAGATGTTATCCCCTTTCCCAGGTTCCCCTCCAGAAATCCCCTATCCCACCCCTCTTCCCCCTACTTCTATGAGGGTTCTCCCCCCTCCCACGATTCCCACTTAGATATGTACACTATTTTTTAATAGAATAATTTAATTCTCTGGAGTATAACTTCTTGAGTTCTTTGTATATAATAGATATTGGCCCTCTATCAGATGCAGGATTGGTAAAGATCTTTTCGCAATCTGTTGGTTGCCATTTTATCGTATTGACAGTGTCCTTTGCATACAGAAGCTTTGTAATTTTATGAGGTCCCATTTGTGGATTCTTGATCTTAGAGCATAAGCCATTGGTCTTCTGTTCAGGATAATTTCCCCTCTGCTCATGTATTAGAGACTCTTCCTCACTTTCTCTTCTATTAGTTTCAGCGTATCAATTTATTTTTTTATTTTGCAACAGGTATCTTTTTCTTTTTAAAGAAGGATATTTATGGCCTTTAATATACCATTCTGCAGATTACCATGTTTCTGTGAAGGCCCATTAGCTAGAATGTCGGAAAGGAAAGAGGAGAGCACAGTCTAAAACATTAGTTACAAACCTGCATCTGTGATTGTATTTCAAATGTTCCCTTTCTCTTTACAACAGGAGCATATAAGACGGTGTTCTGTGTGTCACACACATCAATTTTTACTTTTAACTTAGCATATTTATCATGAAGAATAAAGTGGGAGAGCAGGTTCAGTATAAAATAAGTCCTTGAAAATATTGAAAATCAGTTTTCCTTGCTGACCAAAAATTGCAAGTGTGAAATAAGATGGAGATTTTTTTGTGACAAAGAGACCATTTCTTTTTAATGAGTTTAGACAAAAGAACACACTTTAGTGATCAACTTATGATTAGTAGTTACATATTCTGTTTACTTTGGCAAATAGAATTTTTAAAATCATGATTTATTTCTGTGTATATTCAAAATTCACCAGTTGCACATTGTTGTTTTTGTTCATCAGTGACTTGCACATAAGGAAATTTGACGCAAAGGATGGAGGATGTGTGTTCTTATCTAAAACAAGAGTAAACCGTATTGACTGTGGTAATTCGTACAGATGTATTTGTGGGAAGAGACTGGATAAATTCCCTGATTGACTCTCCAATGAGTGTTAAAGGTAAAAAATGAAATGTTCTGATTCTAATTTCTTTACAATAGTAATTCATGACTCCTTACAAACAAGTGTTTTGATCATAGACTTAGTCTGCAATGCAAACAGAGAGACAATCTGGAAGATACTGGAATATTTTCTGAAATCTGACTTGACAGAGCAGAAGAAATCTTCCTGGTGGAGACAGGACAGATCTCCTCTGGTGCATGGACAGGCTTTGTCCCAAAGCTTAAAGGAATGTGTTCTATTTGATTGCATCAACTCCCATAGAACCCAATAAAGAACCATAAGAAACAGCCTGAGTATTTCATTATGAGTAGAATAAATCATCTTAATTGAAAGCACAATTAAGAGCTAGAATATAGCTCTTTGCCCACCCACCTTCCTGCCTGCTGAGTCCTGTGAAGCAAACTGAGCTGTACTGGTCAGCCTGCTAGGCAAGGGGGACCTGCATTCTCTACCTATCTGCCTGCCCACTTTCATCAGATCTGTGGCTGTTGAACAGACCCGGTCATCCTTAACAGACCTACATTCTGCAGATCCAGAATCATACAACCCAAGGATACCCATCAGATGCCTGCCACATCAGGAACATTTTTTTTCTAAGATGGAATAGAAACAATAAAGAGAGTTAGAAATAGAAGCAGTAAAGAAAGCAAACTTTGGGAATCGTGGAGATTGAAAACCTAGGGAAGAGAGTTAACAGGAACAGGAACAACAGATACAAGTATCACCAGATACAAGAAGGAAATGGATGAGAGAATCTCAGGTGTAGAAAATACAGAGAAGATAACGATATATCAATCAAAGAAAAAGTTAACTGTAAAAATTTTCTGACACAAAATATGGAGGAAATCTGAAATACCATGGAAAGAACTAACTTGAGAATAATAAGAATAGAAGAAAATTAAGTGTCATTGCTTCAAGGCCCAGAAAATATTTTCAACAAATCATAGATAAAAAATTCCCAACCCAAAGAAAGAGATAGCTGTAAATATACAAATGCCTATAGAACCTTAATTAGACTGAACCAGAAAATATCATCCTCATCCCACATGATAATCAAAACACAAAATCTACAGAACAAATATAAATATAAAAAAAGCAAGGTGAAAGGGACAGATAACATAAATGGCAGACATTAATAATTACAACCAACTTTTGAACAAGGCCTCTAAAAGGTAGAAGGACCTGGATATGCTGCAACCTCTAAAAATACACAGATCCCAACCTAGACTATAATACCCAGCAAAACTCTCAATCACCATAGATGGAGAAAACAAGACAAATCTAAATTTAAAGAGTATCTAGCCACAAATCATGCCCTACAGAAAATACTAGAAGGAAAACTCCAACCCAATGAGGATAATTATATCCAAGAAAAGATAGGAAATAAGTAACTCCATACCTGCCAAAACAAGGGAAGGACACACACACACACACACACACACACACACACACACACACACATGGGACGGAGGAGAGATAGAAAGAGAGAGAGAGACAGAGAGAGAGAGAGAGAGAGAGAGAGAGAAAGAGAGAGAGACTCTCTCACCCATCCCCACACACATACACCCCTCCAACCCCACATACACATAGAAAACACAAGGGCAACCACATTTGAAAATAAACACTTCTAAAGTTTAAATCCACATCAAACCTCACATATTAACAGTAGAGACTTCAACACCTGACTCTCACTAATTGACAGGTCATCCAGACAAAAAAATAAACAGAGAAAAATGAAACTAACAGACATTATTAATGAAATGGACCTAACAAAAATCTTCATAATATTTCACCCAAACAAAAATAAAATGCCTTCTTCTCAGTACCTCATAAATCCTTCTCCAAAATTTACCATATAGTAAATCAGAAAGCAAGCCTCAACAAATACAAGAAAATTGTAATAGTGATTTATGTATCATCAGAGCACCATGAATTAAAGGTGAACTTCAACAGTAGAAACACCAGAAAACATAAACACTTATGGAAGTTGAATAACTCTCTTCTCAATGATCTCTGAGTCAGAAAATAAAGGAAGAAAGAAATTAAAGACTTCCTAAAATTCGATGAAAGTGAAGGCACAAATTCTCGAATTTATGGGACACAATGAAAGCAGTGATAGAGGAAAGTTCATAATACTGAGGGCCTCCATAAAGAAATTAGAAAGTTCTCTTACCAGCAAGTTAAAAGTACACCTGAAAGCTAACCAAAAGACAGAGAGACAGATTCTAAATCAACAAAATCAGATCTGTAAATGGAGACATAATAAGAAACATTGAAGAAATTCAAAGAATCATTATGCCTTACTTCAAAAGCATGCACTATAGAAAATTGGAAAATCTTAAGATTTTCTAGAAAGATACCTCTTAAGTAAAGATCAGGTAAACTATTTAAACAACTCTATAACCACTAAAGAAATAAAAGCAGTGATTAAAGGTCTCCCAACAAATATTGCCCTAAGCCCGATGATTTTAGTTCTTCATGTTAATGAGGTACGGAGAAAACCCCCTATCTTTCAGCCTGTGAACTTCTTATCTTCCTGGGCAATCCTTCCCACAAAAGCTATTTAATTCTTGGTTCACCATGGTTCCTTCTGGTCTGAGCAAGTACCCTGAGCAGACCTTGTGTGCTAGCTCTGCAGAGTCCCACAACACCCAGAAAAATCTCAACTCCCAGGCTCTCTAACATGCCCAGGATCATAGGATCATAGGTGAGGAGGCCACAACATCTTCCCTATCACTGGGAGTAAATGGGACCAGCAGGATCCAGGGATGCAGGAACACTGCCTGCTGGCCAGTGGCACAGGTTCCTTCCGGTCTGAGCAGGTACCCTGAACAGACCTTGGGCACTAGCTCCACACCCAGTCCCATAATATCCAGAGGAAGCTCAACTCCCAAGTGCTCTAACATGCCCAGGATCATAGGATCACAGGATCTCAAGAGCTTGTTCACACCAGGATCTCAGGAACCCAGAGGCAGCTTGATTCCCAGGAGCTCTGACACAACCAGGATCTCAGGTTCATGGGATCCCAGAATCACAAGATGACAGAGACAGCTAGACTCTGAGGAGTTCTGACACAACCAGGATCACAGAAGGGACAGGCTCCAGTCAGATAAAGCAAAGGCAGGTAGCACTAGAGATAACCAGATGGCAAGAGGCAAGCATAAGAACACAAGCAACCGAAACCAAAGTCACTTGGTACCATCAGAACCCAGTATCCCACCATAACTAGTCCTGGATACACCATCACACCAGAAAAGCAAGATTCAGATCTAAAATCACTTCTCATGAGGATGATAGAGGACTTTAAGAAGGGCATAAATAACTCCCTTAAAGAAATACAGGAGAACACAGATAAACAGGTAGAAGCCCTTAAAGAGGAAACACCAAATCCCTTAAAGAATTATAGGAAAACACAACCACAGGTAAAGGAATTGAACAAAACCATCCAGGATCTAAAAATGGAAATAGAAACAATGAAGAAATCACAAAAGGAGACAACAGTAGAGAAAGAAAATCTAGGAAAGAGATCAGGAGTCATAGATGCCATTATCACCAACAGAATACAAGAGATAGAAGAGAGAATCTCAGGTGCAGAAGATACCATAGAAAACATTGACACAACAAAAAGCTCGTAACCCAAAACATCCAGGAAATCCAGGGCACAATGAGAAGACCAAACCTAAGGATGATAGGTAGAGAAGAGATTGAAGATTCCCAACTTAAAGGGCCAGTAAATATCTTCAACAAAATTATGTAAGAAAGCTTCCCTAATCTAAAGAAAGAGATGCACATGAACATGCAAGAAGCCTGCAGAACTCCAAATAGACTGGACCAGAAAAGAAATTCCCCCCATAACATAATAATAAAACACCAAATGCTCAAAACAAAGGAAGAATGTTAAAAGCAGTAAGGGAAAAAGGTCAAGTAACATATAAAGTCAGACCTATCAGAGTTACACCAGAAATCTCACCAGAGACTATGAAGGCTAGAAGATCCTGGGCAGATGTCATAAAGACCCTAAGAGAACACAAATGCCAGCCCAGGCTACTATACCCAGAAGTACTCTCAATTACCATAGATGGAGAAACCAAGATATTCCATGACAAAATGAAATTTACACAATATCTTTCCACAAATCCAGCCCTACAAAGGATAAAGATAAAAAACAAAACACAAGGAGGGAAACTACACGCTAGGAAAATAAAGAAAGTAATCTTTCAACAAACCCAAAAGAAGATAGCCACACAACAATAATACAACCTCTAAAAACAAAAATGACAGGAAGCAACAATCACTATTCCTTAATATCTCTTAACATCAATGGACTCAATTCCCCAATAAAAAGACATAGACTAAAAAAACAGACTGTATATGTGAACAGAACCCAGCATTTTCCTGCATACAGGAAACACACCTCAGTGACAAAGAGAGACACTACCTCAGAGGGAAAGGTTGGAAAAAAAATTTCCAAGCAAATGGTTCAAAGAAAAATGCTGGAGTAGCTATTGTAATATAGAATAAAATCGACTTTTAACCAAAAGTTATTTAAAAAGATAAGGAAGGTCCCTTCATGTTCATCAAAGGAATTATCTACCACGATGAACTCTCAATTCTGAACATCTATGCTCCAAATTCAAGGGCACCCACATTCATAAGAGAAACTTTACTAAAGCTCAAAGAACACATTGCACCTCACACAATAATAGTGGGAGACTTCAACACCCTTGAAAACTGCTTCTACTGAGATGAGCCAATTTTGACTCCTTGTTTGGTTGCATACCATACCTCCCTGTGTAACTCTAGATAATAAACACATAGTACTTCCAGTGTGCTGCATCTTGCTTATTAGAGAGCCTAGACTACCTCATCATAGTTTTTCTGTGTCCATCCATGTCTCTGTCTTTTCTTAATTTGCTCACTGCCCCAGTTAGGTCTATCCCTTCATCCATGCAGAGTGTAGGCTGAGAACTATTATCCACTTGTTCTTCTGTGCTTAATTAATGGTAAAGACACAAATGAAAACAATGATTACCCCTCTTCCCGGCATTTGTCAATAGCCAATAGATTCTAAGCAGAGGCAAATTCCCATGAATCTTTCCCTACACAAGACTGAATGTTGAAAAAATGAAATGTGTGCAGTCTCAGTACTGATAGCTGTAGGTGAACAGTGGCACCTTTTGATGGTTGATGACAGTTTCAGGAGTCACAGCCCATTAAAGCAAAATTCCAGTGCAAGATGTTGGTCAGGAAGTTCCCAGGGGCCCCTAAAACAACACAGGATATTGCTATTGCTTTGGTATATAACCAGAACAGTTTATAAAACTCTATTGATTAACATCTTGGTTACAGCATATGGAGAAACCACTTTGGAACACACCAAGTAGCTTTGGCTGCTGACTTGTGTATGGTGAGATAGAAAGTACCATATAGCCTAAGTGGGGAGAAATCTACTAACATTCTCATACAACTGTCAGTGATGGGGGCTAGAATACCAGCCTGCCAGACAAGATGTGTCTCTTATGCAAATTATATTGTGACTTTTAAGGAGGTAAAACCTGACTTTTCGATTGTATTTTAGGACCACTACACAGAAGAAGTTTCATGTCTGATACTGTGAATCTGTCAAAATGCATGGATTGACTATTTGGGTTAAAGAAAATCAGTGTTTATTCTCTGTGTGGTGATCACATGTTGTTTGTTTGTTTCTTTTTGCTTTTTGGGGGCCAGGATTTCATAGGCCAGCCTACTTTCAAACTACTTCACAGAGGAGAATGTCTGTGACTTGCTGAACCTTCTTCACTGACTTTCTGAGTGCCAAGGTTGCAGATATTCACCCAAACTCTACCCTAGAAGCCAGATGTGTGGCTATTAGATCTGGTTTGGGATTGACTGTAGCCATCACTTGAAGGAGAGAAGCTGTGATCACCCCTGAAGACTCTCATGACATCTTTCACACTGGCTTTCCTAGTGGGGAGAGAGTAGGGAGGCTTAAGTAGGAATCATGTACCCTGAAGACACCTTTGGTAGACCCATCTCCAATAATAAGCAACATCAGGCTTTGGAGAAGACTCTTGAGAAATACTTACCAATATGCTGCCATTAGGACAGCTTTTCCAGGACTGCTCGTGCAGCTTAAATGTGCTTATTTTTCCCCATTTTTTACTATGCTATTGGAACAGGGTCTCACTGTGTAGCACTTGTTGGCTTGGTCCTTCCTATGCAGAGAAGTGTGAGTGCCCAGGTCCTCTGGGACCATAAGTTCATAGGTGACTTTCAGAAGCCAGATACTACTACAGAACATGAATTGACATAACTGGATTTTGGTTTTCTTAGAAATATTTCTTCTAGATCATGTAGTTTCTGCCCTCTAATAAGAACATGTTTAACACAGTTTTTAATCAAACAGCAGCCACAACCAAGAACTTCGAATTTCTAAAACTACTTGGAATTTTAAATTATTGGGAATATTTTTTTTTACAGATTTTAATTTTTAAAAGTTGTAATGTGTGCCACCCATGTATCTGTAGGATTAACAGTGGAAATGGCCATTTTACCAAAAGCAATTGGCAGATTCAATGCAATGCCCATCAAAATTCCAACACAATTCTTTATAGACCTTGAAAAGAGATACTCTCAACTTCATTTGGAGAAGCAAAAAACCCATAAAGTACAGGATAGCAAACCTAATCCTGTAAAATAAAAGCTGTACTCGCTATAATTTTAACAGTAGCTGAATCACAATAGAGTTATTTCCATAGACCTTGTGGCTGGTGTCCCAAAACTTGTTGTCTCAAAACTTAGTGAAGTTCCATAGTCTGTCTCCAAATGGAAGAGAAGACATTGCAGCTGTTGCTCACTCCATAAGGCTGGGTGCCTCAGTAATCCCAGTGTGGCACTGAAAACCTTTGGGATTCCTGGAGATCAGCTGTTTCTTAGCCCAGGATGGAAACCCAGAAATGCTGGCTCTAACATCAGCTCATTCTAATTTGTGGTGAGTTAAAATGGAAACTAACAACAAATAAATGTCATTAGACTAAAAATTCACTGAGATGTTAAATGTGTGTTCTGGGAATCAAAACTGGGTTCTATGGAGGAGTAGCCAGTAGGAATATAGCTATTACATATTATTGTTAGGACCATGAATGATAGCTGGGATTGTTTGAAAATTGTGCTGTTAGTCTCCTTTATCTTTATTTAAAATGAGTGAGAGCTGTTACAAATGGCTAAGGTATAAGTTCAACCACAGATTGGCCTGTTTTAATAGTGGGTTCCCTAGACATATTGGATAATGATCAAGGATACAACTCATCAAAATAAGAGAAGTAATCACACAATCAAAAGTAAAAGAATGATACAAAATTTTGATATGTTGGATTACCTTGTAATCTCAGAACTCACAAGTCTGAGGGAGTAAGATCAATTGTTTCAGGGATTTCTCAGTTATGTAGTCATTCTAGCTATCCTGAACTACATCACACCAAGCACCAAAAAAAAAAAAAAAAATTACTTAGAAGAAAGAGTGCTTTAAGGAGGATAAACTGAACCTGCAGACTCCACAGAGGATATATTGGAGTTTGATTAGAGTCTCTGCTCAGAAATATGACACCGAGAGAACAGGGACTGAAGAGGCAATGTTCTTAGTCATGGATTGTTGGCTGTCTTCTCCAAAAGTGACTTGTATCCCTGGGTATTGAAGAGCTCAGATATACACAGGAAACCCTCATGGGGGCCCCTTTTATCATGCTTACTACATTCCAGAATCATCTTCCTCATATCCTCTCTCTCAGTGATTGAGCCCATCAGGATTGTGAAGGTAGACCGATAAGGCAGAGTGTTAAAATAGCTGTGAGTATAAATGCCCAGGGTGGATAGAAGCAAAGGAAATCTCAAAATAGAGCTGTTTGTGGTTTTCTTAAGATCTGTGAAGTTTACAATATTTCAAGGTTGTGAAAGTTCCACCTTAAGACTGAAGTATCAAGAGGTGAGACATGGTCAGAACCAGCCAGTCTTCCCAGTGAAGCAAGTGATCAACCCTTTTCTGTGGGCTGGTGACTATCCCAGGTGTCCCTCATCTCAGTCTAGGACAGGAAGAGCAGCCTGCTGCTTTGCAATAATGGCCTTGTGGTCCAAGGATCTTACTAGAGGGTTTGAATGTGGGACTAGAATAGTGTCTGTCTCACCTTAAAGGAGTGGGCAGTTGTAGTTTCACAAATATTATCTTTTACAGCAAAGCAGCCAGGAAAAGGATTATATATGCATGTGTGTGTGTGTGTGTGTGTGTGTGTGTGTTTACGTGTGTTTTCTGTTGTTTGTTTTTTCTCAAAAATGAATTTAGAAGACAAAACTCAAGAAAACAAAAATTTCTTCACATTTTCACTTTTCTGTTTTATTACCTGGTTATGTGAAGGTCAGTGATTCCTGTTTTATGCTGCACTTTGTTCAAAGAAACAAAATTCAAGTGTCAATCATGTCTATCTGAAGTCACTATATCTTTCAATGCTAATTGTGCTCCTTAACAGTTTACATTTTTCTGTAAATTTAGAGCTCAATTGTACAGAGCTTAGAGGAAGCTGCTACATTTTGGCTTCACAGTTATGGGCGTTCTCCTATGTCTGTACAAACAAAGAAACACCTAGTCTTTATTCAGTTTCTACTAATTACTTTCTTCCTTCATTAAGCACACTGATAGGCCCCTCATTTCCTGCTAATGCTATGGCAATAGAAATGAACAGATAGCTCTGGAGCTCTTGCTCATAGTTTTTGCAGTATAGTAAAGGAGGCAAACAAGATGCAGAAAGCACAAAGACGTGTAACCTGTGCATTCAGTTAGCCTCTGTGGTAAGGATAACACCCTCCCAGCAGAGATAAGGATGTAAAATGGTCTAATCACTATTAATATTTCTGTGGGCGTGTGACATAAACCTCCCAGATGTGAGGGAGGAATTGTAGGGTTATGGGGTCCAGTATTTGCTCTCCTACAGGGCTCAGCTGCTCAGGAATGCAGGACTTGGGAGTTTTGACTGTGCTTAACTTACCTGTTAATGGGTGAGTTTCCTGCTGTGTGGCAGCCCGAGGACACAGTTCCAGGGCTTTGGAAGTGCAGTCTGAGGTGTGGGACAGCAGGAGCTGGCTTAGAGGTTCCCTTGCCTGCAACACAGTGAGGCCTGGGCCTTCTGGTTCTCAGACTCTCAGAGGCTCATGCTCTGCTGGGAGCTGAGGAAGAACTGAGAATGGATTAGGGACCCACAGGTTGGATCTAGTCCAGGGGCAGGGGGCAAAACAGGAGTCCAGCTGGTGTATTGAGCTTGTCTTGGTGGCAGCCGCAGCTAGGAGGGCAGAGAGGCCCTCTACAAGAGACCAGACAGCGGCTCTATAGGCTAGGTTTTCTCAGTGGCGCCCCACTGGTGGATCTCAATGAAAAGAGATAGTCCATGTTTTAAGGCATTAATAATTATGGCAGAAAGTGGATGAGTAAAACCATACCCCACTTCTCAGGCTGGGCCTGAGGTTACATAACTTTTGCAGGGAGAAATGTCTGGGAAGGAAAGCTTATTGGCTAACTCTTCAGGCCTTTAGGTGCCTCATTAAAATGGAGATCTGTCTTTAGCTTATGTGACCACAGGTCACATCCTTTACCTACTGAGGGGCTTGGGGCATCGGGCTTACAAGACTGATGGCCACAAACCTGTGGAGGGCTGTGATAGAGCTTGTTCTTCTGGAACAGGCAAAACATCTACTTTCCTTTCAAGGAAGCTGGGCTTTCCAGACTTAGCTCAACGGGGAACCAAACTATGTTTCAAGGTCCCACAAAGAATAAGGGTTTTCTAGAGCAGCAGTGACTCAGTGCTGTAGATGTGTTTGTTTCTCACTTTATTAGCATAATTCAAAATCAAGAAGTAACTTTAAAAAATAGTAACATAAGACAAAATTTACAACAGTCTATTTTGAAACTAGGAGCAGAGCAACTTTGGTTTTTTTCCCCTGGTTTGGCTAAGGACAATGATTTTGCTCTCTCTGCAGGAGTGTTCATGATCTCTGTCTTTAATGTCAGTTATGGACAATTTTTTGCAGTATCTGGCACAATATGTTGATTACCTCCTTTGCTCTAAGATTCAGCTTTCATTAAGCAATGTCCTCTTCTCACTTTGGTCAAGAGAAGGGGCAGAAAATCATGAGGTTGAGTATCACTCGGAGGAAATTCAGTTCTGCCGTTCCTCTTGGAGCCTCTTGGGGATACAGACAAGGAAACAGCCTCGTTTGTGTCTTAGAGAAGTTTCTGGAGGCTAAAGACTCCAAAAAATGTTCTCTTGAAATCTACAAGCTGTCTATATTCTTTATTAGTCCAAACTTTGGAAGTAGGTGACACACTCTTGATGACCTCCTGAAAACACAGGATTGAAGACTCAGTGTTCTGCTCAGATTTATATGCTAAGCAATAGAAGTATTTCTCTGGAAATAATAATGTTTAATGTTGAATGCAACTTATAATCCACTTGCCAGGTTATGATTAAAACTTTAGTAAAACTGCATGTGGTGATTCAACCATTTAATACCAGCACTAGGAAAACAGACTCAGGCACTCTCCATGATTTTGAGGCCAACTAGGTCTATATGGTTTGCTCCAGATGGTCAGGTTAAATAGTGAAACTCTGTTTCAGACACAACAAAACAAAAAGCTATTCATGTATCTCATTAAACCGTCCCAGGAACCTTGTAAAGATATAGCTCTTCTGATTTTTGTGGTCAAAGAATTTGTGAATAATAGAACTTATATGAAGTGACCAGAGCCTGGGTTGGTGTTTCCACTCATGTCTTCCCATTTCCCAGATTCTTGCTTTGTGGGAAGCTAAAACCCAGGCCCTTCTAAGTGCAAATTGTATCCATATTCTGTGCATGCTTTAATGATGCATTTAGAGCATAGGTCCTGAGTTAGTTATACTGGGTCCTTAAGTAAGTCAGCTGACTTAATCAGAGTCTTTCCTGTGGAAAGCTGAGACATCACAAGCATCTGCCTGTCCTGGGCACTGTGACCACTTTCTTCAACCCTGCTGCTCCTCCATCCCCACTTCCCACTTCTCATGTCCTCCAAAGAGAAGGGGTGTGTGTGTGTGCGTGTGTGTGTGTGTGTGTGTGTGTGTGTGTATGTTTGAAGGCTAGAAATACTGGGATTCTTCCAGGACAAAGGGGTAGGTACAAACGAGACTAGCTGGTGGTATTGTGGAAGCATCTACCCTGCATCCTTGGAACTTTTCCTACATAGATGAGATGATTTAATGTCTGTCAACTCTTTCAGGTGCATGATAATGGCAGACATGAGTGGTGACTCAGAGATATTTGGGTTAACCCAAAAATTGCACATTTGAAATATCTCAGAATGCAAGAGCACTGGCCACATAAGCCTGATGACATTCCCACATTGCATCCATGGAATCCTCTGTAGAAGAAGAGAACTAAAACCTCAAAGTAGTTCTATGACCACCGTTTACACCACATGGCATGAATGCACTCAATCTCTCCCCCCCCTTTCTCTTTACCTCTCTTTCTCTGTCTCTCTCTCAAACAAACATTCATACACATACACACCTATGAAACAATAATGTTCAATACAAAAGTTGTTTTTTCTTTAATTCTATAAAAGGAACAATTTTTGAGACAGAACCTGATCATCTAAGACACAGGCAGCACAAGTGTTTTGATAAGGACATGAATAGATTAAGAAGTGTGAGAAAAAATTGGAGGTGGGAATAAAAAAGAAATAAGGAAGCCTCTGAGCAGTGATGATTCAAAGCTGGCTGTATGTTAGTAATGGAGGCTGGAGTTATCAGGTTCCTACCTACTCTACCAGGCACAGTGTTGTCAGTGCATCTTCAGTTTCTCTTCTAGTCTCAAGCCATCCACCATTTCTCAGTGCTTCGTTAACCATAATCACTTTCTTTGAAGAATAATTTAAATTATTTTCATAAAAAACAAGCCAGTCAGTTGGAAAATCTACAATCAAATGAAATTAAAGTTTAGTGAGAGACTTGAACATATTCTGAAAAGAGTGAGTTCATGGCAAGGGACTATTAAAATGAACCAGTCTTTTATTTCCTCTCTTTATTCTATTGTTATTACCATTGTTTTCGTTACTATCTTTGCCATTTGTATTATTATTGTCATTTTTATGATTATTGTGATCTATGAGTTCAAGCCTTTGTACATCCCCTACCCTGAGCTGTACCCTCAATCCCAGGGAAGTGTCTAAATTCTTCAGCATGAGCAGCATTATTAGTAATGTGCACAGCAAAAGCTTTGAATGAAATGCTATTGATGCAAAACCCATCTTTCCCCTTAAAATAAGCGATAGTATGTTCTGGAATCATTTTGAGGGACCATGGCTCCTTGTTCCAATGTGGAAGCAGTTTCATGAAGTTTTGTAGTTTTAAAGAACATAGAAAGTCATAAATCCAGAGAATTTCAGCATAAATTAGTGGGTGTACATTAGAAAGGTTGTTACAACAAGATGTGGGAAGCTTTTCTATTGTTCATCAAAGGACATTCTTAGACTTCAGGTGGTAGAAGTTAGTGGTCGGCTATGTTCATAGATTTATCTTTTCTTAATTTTTTTCTTTTATTATTATTAATCATTCCACTCATTAAAAATGATATCCCACTTCCTGGTTACCACCTTCACCAACACCGCATCCCATGATATCCCACTTCCCAGTTACCCCTCTGCCACACACCCCCATCCCACATCTGCCCTCCTACCTCAATTTTGTCTGTATGAGAGTGTACTCACACCCACCCACACTCCCCTGCACCACAGCTTCAGCATCTCCGTACTCTGGTGCATCAAACCTAACCGGGACCAAGGTTCTTCTGTCCTGTTGCTGTCAGGCAAGGCTATCCTCTGCTACATATGTATTTGGAGCCAAAGATCCCTTTAGGTACACTCCTTGGTTGGTGGCCTATACTCTGGAAGAACTGGGTGGTCAGGCCAGCCTATGTTGTTCTTCTCATGGGGTTGCAATCTGCTCCTCCAGTCTTTCTGCCAGCTCCACCACCAGGTTCCCTGAGTTCAGCCTGATGGTTGATTCCAAACATCTGTATCTGCTTGGTCAGTTGCTGGCCAGACCTCCCCAGGAACTATCACACTTGGTTCCTGTCTGCAAGTGCCTCTTGGTCAGAACAACAGTGAAAGGTTTGGTGTCTGCAGACATGATGTATCCCCAGGTGAGGCCACCGCCAGTTTGCCCTTCCCTAAGTCTCTGTTCCAATTTTTTATCCCCACTCTTCCATGTGTGTCCTTTTATATCTGGGTTACCTCAATAGGATATTTTCTAGTTCCATCCATTTGACTGCAAATTTCTTGAAGTCATTGTTTTAATCCCTGCGTAGTACTCCATTGTGTATGTGTACCACATTTTCTGTATCCATTCTTCTGTTTGGGGACATCTCGGTTGTTTTGAGCTTCTAGTTATTATAAATAACGTGGCTTTGAACATAGTGGAGCATGTGTCCTTGTTATATGTTGGAGCATCTTCTGGGTATATGCCCAGGAGTGGTATAGCTGGATCCTCAGGTAGTATTATGTCCAATTTTCTGAGGGTCCACCAGACTGATTTCCAGAGTGGTTGTACCAGTTTGCAATTCCATGAACAATGGAGGAGTGCTCTTCTTTCTCCACATCCTCACCAGCATCTGCTGTCACCTGAGTTTTTGATCTGAGTCATTCTGACTGATGTGAGGTGGAATATCAGGGTCGTTTTGATTTTCATTTCCCTGATGAGTAAGGAAATGAACATTTCTTTAAGTGTTTCTCAACCATTTGAGATTCCTCAGTTAAGAATTCTCGACTTAGTTCTGTACTTCAATTTTTAATAGGGCTATTTGATTTTGTGGAGTCTGCCCTGTGTTCTTTGTATATTTTGCCTATTAGCCCTCAATAGGATGTAGTGTTGGTAAATATCTTTTCCCAATCTGTTGGTTGCCATTTTGTCCTATTGATAATGTCCCTTGCTTTACAAAGCTTTTTAATTTTATGAGGTCCCATTTGTCAGTTGTTGATTTTAAAGCATAGGCCATTGGTGTTCTGTTCAGGAAATGTTCCCCTGCATCCAAGTATTTAAGGCTTTCCCCAGTTCCTCTTCTATTAGATTCAGTGCATTTGGTTTTAAGTGGAGTTCCTTCATCCACTTGGAGTTGAGTTTTGTGCAAGGAGATAGGTATCAATCATTTTACATTCATCTACATGAAGACTGCCAGTTGAGCCAGCACCATTTGTTGAAAATACCATCCTTTTTTTCCCACTGAATGGTTTTAGCTCCTTTGTCAAAGATCAAGTGACTGTAGGTGTGTGGGTTCATTTTTGGGTCTTCAATTCTATTCCATTGATGTACCTGCCTGAGTATGTACCAATATTACACAGTTTTATTGTTGTTGTTTTTATCAATATTGCTCTATAGTATAGCATGATGTCAGGGATGGTGAATCCCCCAGAAATTCTTTTATTGTTAAGAATAATTTTTGCTACCCTATGGGAGCTGGAGAGATGGCTAAGGGTTAAGAGCACTGACTGCTCTTCCAGAGGTCCTGAGTTCAATTCCCAGCAACCACATAGTGACTCAAAACCAACTGTAATGGGATCTGATGCCCTCTTATGGTGTATCTGAAGACAGCTACAATGTACTCATTAATAAAATAAATCTTTAAAAAAAAGGCTGGAGAGATGGCTCAGGGGTTAAGAACACTGGTGTCTCTTCCAGAGGTCCAGAGTTCAAATCCCAGCAACAACATGGCAGCTCATGACCAGCTGTTCACAGATTTCATGAAGTTTTTCTCTATTAGTCACAAGATGTTAGTTCTGACACAGGTTACTTAGAGAGCTAGAGCTAGCCTCTGGTAAGATGATTAGTCCCTATACCACAACATGACAACGTTACCAGTTCTCTGTAGTTTAAATCAGTCATTGCTGTAAGAATTTCTTTCCAGGAATTCTCATCAAAAACCCATGGGCAAAACTTGTAGAAGAAAAATTATCTTATCTCATCTTTATAAATTGTGAATATTTTCACAACATAGATTGTAAATTAAATAATTGTCATGTGATGATCTATATCAGAGTTCCTTAAATGAATATCTCCTTGAATCCCATGACTTCATGCATAAAATGTCTTTCTTAGTATATTCTAAAGTATATCCCATGTAGATTTTAAAGTAATAACAACAAAATACCATAAAACAACTAAAAAGTTCAGAAATTGGGGATTATCTAATTAGCGATGTGTATAAGTGTTTAATAAGTATATATGTCTTTAAAAAATCTTGAGATCAATATCTATAAAATGAAGAAATTATTATTTATCAGAAAAGTATCTATCAGAAAAATAGTGTATATTGGTGTAGAGGAATACAGCTATAGTTCTAAGACAGGAAAGAGGGAGGCCAAAGGACTGCGAGTGTGAGGTCAGCATATGCTACATAGATATAATAAATATCTCAAAACAACAACAACAAAACAAAACAGAAACTTAACACTAGAACAAAACAAATATGAAGCCTCAGTTTTTAGCTCAGGGGGAGAGTATTTACTGAGCATGCTCATTGCCTTAAATTCCATTTCCCACCACCATAAAACATCAGTAGTAAAACCACTCCACATACAATGGCATCAATGTTCACAGTAAATATTATCTGTGATTAAAAAGCTAGAAGAGTGTAATGGAAGATTTCACCAGTGGAAATGGGAGTGCTTTAAATGCTTTCCTAATACATATTTCAAGCTGTTATTAGCATAATTCAAAATCAAGAAGTAATTTTAAAGAAATAGTAAAATAAGAGAAAATTTCTGACAGCCTATTACAAAATGAGGAGCAGAGCAGTTTCAGCCTCTCTTTCCTAGTGGTTTTGCTAAGGACACTGGTTTTGTTCCCTCTGCAGGACTGCTCATCTTATCAGTCTTCAGTCAATCATGAACATTTGTTTTGCAGCATCTGACATAGTATGTTTCTTCTCTCCTTTGTACCAAGTCTCAGGTTTTATTAAGCTATTTCCTCTTTTCACTTTGGTCAAGAGGAGGGGCAGAAAATCGTGAGGTTGAGTATCACTCAGAGTAAATTCAGTTTTACCTTTTCTCTTGGAGCCTCTTGGGGTATAACGACAAGTAACGGCCAATTTTCCCCCAACTGCGGCATCAATTCTCTCCATCAGGGTCACTTCAGGATAGAGACACAGGTAACAGTAGCTGCATTTATCGTTTTTCTACCAAATGATCAAATATACTCTAGAGAATTTCATATGGTGTGACATGAGAGCGGGATTGATGGGGAAGCCCTGTTTGTTGTGTTAGATCAGGTTAACTCTGGCAGCATGTGAAGACTGTCATTCTGCACTGCTTATTTTCTTTCAGAGTAAGTCGTGACTTTTATTGTGTGCTAGGAAATTAAGGAAGAGGGAACTATGGCGTTCATTACTGTTTAACTTTGTCAAAAGTTATATATTATCTATCTGAAAGATGTCATAGTAGGAGTCAGATAAGATAGGTCAATGTGAAAAGGTAATTTCTCTAACACCTACATGAACATGGAGTGAGAAAACTCTCATTGCAAAGTTGTCTTCTGGACACATGCACCTTTGCTTGGCCTGTGACACCCCAAGAGCAATAATAAAAAATAACAATTTTGTAAAAGAATTCTGTACCAGAAGGATTCTTTTTTGGTCATGAAATAAGGCAGAGAGTAAATTATGTCAGAAAACTTCATGATTAAAAAAAAATGACTATAGAAGAATGCTGTAACATGTTCAGCATTTTGTCCATATTATCTGCTGGCTCTCCTCTCAGGTATTAATGCAAGGGCAAGGTCAGTTATAAATACTATTTATTAATACATTGATATCTATTATCACATTGTATCCTCATGGGCATTAACTCATGTCTGCTGCATAGTGACAACATTTATTTTCATATATCCTTTTCTTGCAATATCATTTATGAGTATATTATTTGTGACATGATTATGTACATGGAATGATTAGAGATTAGAACTTCATATTGTATCCTCTGTGCGTCGCTCTGATGCTCCCTCACCCCAGCTGGCAATGCTCCCTTTCTACTTTCCTAGTTGCTGGAGTTACTAAAGTTTATAAATCATTTCTGAAGACTTTGAGCCAGCAGCCTCAGGTGAGAGAGGATATTCAGTATTGCCTTTCTGGGTCTGGATTATTTCACTCAGTAGTATCTTTTCTAGTTGAATCCATTTACCAGGTCCAAGTATGGAGAGGAATGTGTAGGCTATGGCTGGGTGGAGAGGTTGGACATCTCAGCTGACTGGGGCTTCAACCCAAGAGATATTCATGTGTCCTGGATCATCTGCAGTATTCAGCTTCAAATATTCTTTTCAAGGTTGTTTCTGGAAACTCTGGGATTCATGTATAAATAAAAAGACTGAAAGAAAATTTGATATTCATGTGTTTATCAAAATGTGTAAATCATTTTAAGGCAACAGCTTTATTTATTCCTAAAGCCTTGACTCTTGTTATTTGAATAGATTGCTTACAAGTTTTTCAATAATTTTCAGTGGTTCTAATTTTACCTAAACTTTTTACATGCTGAATATTTTATACAACCGACTGTGTCAATATCACAGTGACTTAGTAAATTTTTATTTCTTTCCATATTTCCTAAAAAGAATTGCTGTGACAATGAGAAATTTAAAGGATTTTAATGGAAATCTCCAAAGGGTTCTCTTCCGTAAGGGAAACCGGGGTCAATCCATGTCAGGGTGTTTGGATCATTATGTGAGTTAGTAAGATCCCACCCTTTCCCAACCACATGTATAATCAGATCCAGATACCTACTTAAAGGTGGACATTTTAACTTTTTCCTTAGAAATCACTCAAGGACATATTGTAACAGAGAACACACTCTACATACTCCAACCATGAGTGAGCAGTCGGTCACTTACTCAACTGTGAGAGTTTATAAATCTTCAGGGTTGCAGAACCAAGTGAAGCCTGAGAAGAATCAAGGGCCCAGAGAAGCTGGTCACAGAGGTAAGTGTTTTAATTGTCTAAAATCACATATTTCTTTTTACTCATTTTAAAGTTTAAAAATTAGATATATCCTACTAGCTTCTATGGAAAACTGTAATATTCCATTTCAGCTGGGCTTGGTTATACACAAGGGTGGGAGGGAAGAAGAGTTTTAGTTGGTTCAAAATTGTTCAAAACTAAGTTTAAAAAACAAAGCAATCAAACTTTAAAATTAAAAAAGAAAAAATTATAACCTTACTTCTACTTTTTAGTTGCTAGCTAGTTACAACAGAAACGAGACAGGGAGAGTAGAACAATCAGGGTTTATAAAAAAAATTCTTGAGAATAAAGAAGTGAGAAACCATTAGGATTTTTTTCTTATTATTATTTACTCTATGCAAGAAGAATTCTGAAACCTTGAAAACTAAAAGACAAACAAGAGTCTGAAAAAAACACCAAATGTTCTAGAGAAACAAAATCCTAAGGAAATGAAGCTTGTGCCTTAGGAACAATACTTTCATTCTAGAAGAAAGTGTTTTAATTGTCATAAATATCCCCAACATCTAATGCAACATGGTAAAAACAGTTGTCCATCAGAAGAGTTAGTCTCCTCCTGGAAATAAAGTTGCAGAGGAAGGAAGAGGGATGACAGGTTAGCGGGGCTAGAAATGGGTAAATCCCAGTGTGAGTTCCTGAAAACGTCAAGGAATACTTTTGTTTATTAACGAAAAAGCAGATATATCACTTTTTATTCTCTTTTTAGTTACTCTGTACGCACTGTTACAGCTGTGTCCCAAGCTGAGATCTTTCTCTTCTTTGATAGAGTGGTAATCAGAGGTATGAGTTTCAGATTCCAAATACCTTAGATACACCAAAATGTTCAGCATTATATAGAGCAAAATCAGACTTGCAGGGAAGAAGAAATAGTTGACTTATAGGCCCTTTCAAGGATGGGGCTGAACATAGGTCAGGCACTGAGCAGCTGTGGTTCCCTACCAGTTCTCAAGAATATCCATCCCTCTTTCCTTCCTCTCCATCCTCAGTTATCTTTCTTGATGGACTGCATGCTCCAGTTTGGTATCTTGTACTTGGATTGTATTTATGCTTCCAATGTTTTCTACAGAATGTACTATTATTCCTGTAGAACTGAGTGAGGGCATATGTCTGTCATCCAGCTCCTTCTAAACTGAGTTAGGAAGATTCAAAGTAGAAATAAGTTCAAAATTTTGTGAAACTTCACACGTGTAGGATTTCTACAGTCAGTGCATTTTAGGTAGAAATGTACAATTTTGAGAGCATATTTTTGGTGAGTTTGTATCATCAACTTGTGCAAAATTTCCCCTTGTTTCCATGCTACAGAAAATTGTAATTAGTATTGAGATGTGCTCTTTTCAAAGTGATGATATTCTTGCTTTGTTTTGTTGATTTAAGAATGTTCTGTCCCCTGGCACCTCATTGTGATAGCTTTGGGAATCCTCTGTTCTGTTCTGCTGGTTACTATTGCAGTGTTGGTGACAAACAGTGAGTAATTGAGATACATTGTGTTTGACATTTTGCCCAAACAATAGCTTTAAACATAAACTATGGAGTTACACCCTCTGTCCATTGTCCTGCCTATAATCAGGTGATGAGCCAGAATCTTTGGACATTAATATTTTTTTTCTCACACAATGTAGAGACTGTTCTTTTTCATACCTAATGTTTTAGCTGTGGGGCTGTTTGGAGTTTCCGTTTTCTGTTACATTTCTGGTTATGTTCCTTCTGAGGACTTGGAGATAGTCTGCTTTCTGAGCTCAGGTGATTGTTAATCTTACATAAACATTTTGTGAGAAACAGCTATGCAAAGAATCAATGTCTTTCTTTTCCTATCTCTTCTATGTATATTGAGGTCATGCTTAAGTAAAAAGACTTCATATATACAGAGAAACTAAAGTTTAACGTTCATTGGATTCCTCCACATTTACAGAGAATGCATTGCATATGCTCCAATATGAATTGTGCTATTTCTTAATATTTTTTAGTTGCTGTTTTAACAGTGAGTCAACTAGTCTCTGAATATTTAATTTAGGTTATTAATTGTAAATTTATCCTTCAAAAAATCAAGTGATTGGAAGTTACTTCCACCATAATTTTTTTCAGTTGTAGTATTTATTTTTCAGTCAATTTCCCTTAGAGAAAAATTGATCTATCTGTTTCTATAGTGAGTAAATTGAAATGCTAACTTATAAATGTTAACATATGAATGAAAGTAATGATATGGATTGGCTGTTAAGATGAAACTTTTTCTCTAGTCTTAAATTTTAATATACTCCTTATAAGCATTTTTGATATAATATCTGTGACTAATTTAGTTTTTCAATATTGCCAAGAAAAACATGAACTGCAGGAAACTTTAAACCACCACCCTAACTGCAGCACCATGCAAAGTGACATCTACTTAAAGGAAGAAATGCTGAGAAATAAGTCTATAGAGTGTAGTCCAGGCAACGATCTTCTGGAATCCCTCATAAGAGAACGCAACAGTTGGTACAGCAAAACCAAGACTGTTGTAGAGTCCCCACAGCACACAGGTATGTGGTTGGGGAGGAATGTGAAGACAGATTTGCATTATTATCTATTGTTTCTTCCCTGGAATCTTTGAAGTTCAACAAGCAGCTTTCAATGATGCTGGTAATCTTTGTGTTAATTATTTGGGGGCTCCTTATTTCATGTAGTGTCCTGGAAACCCAGAAATTCCTGCTTGGATTAGGAGAATATTAGAGTTTGTAGAAGTCAGTGTCTTTTTTGGCACTTCTACTGTTCCTTGGGGATTGAATTTACAAATCAGTGCCCCTGAGAATATGATTATTTTGGACTATGGGAAAATCTGAATCTCGAACTTTGTTGCGGACAGAACATGGAAATTTTTAGTAAGAGTGTATTTCTCAATTATTTGTGCAAAAATGTACTTAGAGCATTTACATGGATGCAGTTATAAAAATAATTTTGTCTGTCTTTCTGTCTATGTCTGTCTCTGTCTCTCTGTCTCTGTATGTCTCTCTGTCTCTCTCTGTCTCCTTCTCTCTCTCTTTCTCTCTCTCTCTCTCTCTCTCTCTCTCTCTCTCTCTCTCTCTCTCTCTCTGTGTGTGTGTGTGCCAATATTCCATATTAATTGTTTTGAGAGAGTTGTTATGTTACAAATATAACAAAGGTACCTTCCCTAGAGCAGACATGGGAACTTTACCATGGTGTGCACACATTGCAGTTCTATCTGTGGCACAGTAAATGAAGCTAGAAAGATGGAAACATCAAGTGTCCCAAGGAACATTTCTTACCCTTCATCCTGACTGGTCATCTTTAACTTACATAGTTTATCAATCATCATTAAATATTTTTTTCAGCATTTAGATTTTACAAAAGCCTATTGCATATAATCTCACCACACTGTGATAGTAAGATGTGACAATTCTCATTATGTAAGGACTAATATATTTAAAATTGCTACATTAAGAATTATGTGACAGAAAAATGCTACAAAACATATTTGAAATATTCCCGAGCCATGGAAAATGTACTGTGTTATGACTTTAAAGTAACCTCATGATCTGAAAAGGGCAGCATAATGATGGAATGCCTATGATTTTGAGGTTAAGGGAGGAGGATTATAACTGTCAGGACAATGCAGACATCCCAGCAAATTCCAGGCCAACTTGAGCTACACATGGTCCTCTTCACAGAAAATGAAGGTTGGATATAAAGATAGTTAACAGAGTATGGCCATTCCCAGCGCTCACAAAAAATATTCATATTGAAGTGATCTTGATACACACACTGCACACATTTTAATGTATTGACCTTGAAACATTTGTGAATGTGGGCATACCATTAAAAGTATCAACATAATCAGGAGACCAGACTATGAACAACAAAACCTCCTTTGTATGTCTCTTATTTCTCTTAAGGTAAGAGCATGTAACACAGACCATGGCACAATGCACAGTGTGTGGACCAGTGCTGGTACAACGCATTAGTTCAGATCTAGAAATCTGACATCAGTTTAGCTGCCTCTGAGTAGCAAGTGCTTATTGCCTCTTCTCCAGCCCCTGGTATCATACAATCTTCTGCTGCATAGAGTTGGGCTGTTTTTGAAACCTGATCTGCATGAAATGGTAAACTTGGTCCTATATCTGGTGTGTTTCACTTTGCACACATCCTCAAATCGATCCATGTTCATCATATACATCAACATCTCTCTTTTGGGTTTTAATGTGAGACATGATGTCTTTCTCCAGCCCAGGGTGACTGGAACTCACTGTATCACCAAGGCTGGACTGGAATTCACCACTTAGCCTAGGTTGGTCTTAAACTGGTGATGACCCTACTGTCTCTCTTTTTGGAGTGCTCAGTTTATAGACATAAGTCATCATGCTGGGTTGACTGATTTCCCTTTAAAGGATAAATAGTATTCTTTTGTGTGTTTGTGCTACATTCTCTCTACTGATTCTTCAGTGATTGCCACATAAAATGTTTTTTGTATCTCTACTGTTATAAACAATGTTGCATAGATCATGGGAACACATGGGTCTCCGTGCATTATAGAATCTCAATTTCAGAGACCAGTGAGATTTTAATTTATTTTACACAGGCTTAACAAATACATTGTACTGG
This sequence comes from Uromys caudimaculatus, assembly GCA_028551405.1. NCBI lineage: Eukaryota > Metazoa > Chordata > Mammalia > Rodentia > Muridae > Uromys > Uromys caudimaculatus. The sequence goes on from CM052700.1 coordinate 16,275,090, forward strand.
TAAAAGAATACCAGAAAATAATAAGTTTAACTATCTACCTTCTCTGTTGTAGGCAGCAAAGTTGAAATACACTGGTTCTGCTATGGTAGAAAATGTTATTATTTCATAATGGATACAAAAACGTGGAGTGAATGTAAACAGGCCTGCCAGAATTCCAGGTTATCCCTTCTGAAGATAGAAGATGAGGATGAACTGGTATTAAAGATACTTACTTGTCCCTTTAGTCTCTAACCCTGAATAATGAGATACTCAATCCAGTTTTTTTTTGTTGTTTGTTTTGTTTTTGTTTTTTTTGTATATGGTTTTCCTGTAATGTGAACAAAACTGTTGGACACAGGTCTGTTAAGAGGAGACTCGTTTCTACAGAGACCAGACAAGGCAGTCCAGTTAGAAAAACATAACCCATGTACAGGCTACAGCTTTTGGGATACTACCAGCTCCAGTTGTTCTGGACCCACAGGAAGACGACACCGCACATGTGCATGGAAGCCCCGTGAATGATCTTTGTTTGGTGGTTCTGACTCTGAGAGACACCTGAGTCCAGGATAGTTAATTCTGTTGGTCTTCATGTGGAGTTCCTATCCCATTCAGAGCCCACCGTCTTTTCACATATTCTTCTATATGAGTCCCCAAGCTGCATCCAATGTTTGGCTGTGGGTGTCAGTGTATGTATGAATCAGCTGCTGGAAGAAGCCTCACAGAGGATAGCCATGATAGACTCCTGTCGGCAAGCATACCAGAGTATCATTAAGAGGGTCAGGAATTGATGCTTTTCCATGGTATGGGTCTCAGGTTCAGCTGGTTATTAGTTGGCTATTTCCTCAGACTTTGCTCCATCCCCAGTCCCTGCATTTCTTGTAACAGGATAAGATTTGGGTTAAAAGTTTTGTGGATGTGTTGGTATCACTATCACTCCCCAGGGTTTCTTTCCTGGCCATAAGAGGCAGCCTCCCCAGGCTACATAGAGTCACAGCTAAGGATACCCCCATTGATTCTTGTGTGCTTCCCCTAGCACTGGTTTCCATCTCTTCCTGGAGATGTCCCCTACCACCCGCCCCATCAGTTGCAGATTTCTATTCATTCTCATGGCCATCAGATCATCACCCCACACATCCCCACACCAGAACCTGAAACCCCAGAACCCCTCATGATCCCGCTCCCACCCAGTTCCCTCCCTCCATCAGCCTTTTATGACCATTCCATTCCTCCTTCCAAGTTAGACTTAAGCATCCTTGCTTGTGCCCTTCTTCCTGTCCAGCCACTTGGGTCTGTGAAGTGTAGCATGAGCATTCTGTATTTTATGGCTAATGTCCACTTATACGTGAATACATACCATGCATGTCCTTTTGAGACTTGGTTACCTCACACAGGATGATATTCTCAAGTTCCATCCATTTGCCTGCAAAATGTTTTTCACAGCTGTATAGTATTCCATTGTGTAGATGTACCTCATTCTTTATTCACTGTTCAGTTGAGGGACATCTAAGTTGTTTCCACTTTCTGGCTATTATGAAGAAAACTTCTATGAATAGTCAAGTGTCTTTGTGGGATGGTGGAGTATCTTTTTATTGTATGCCCAGGAGTGGTATAACTGGTTCTTGAAGTAGAACTATTGCCAGTTTTCTGTGAAGTAAACAAATTGATTTCCAAAGTGGTTGTACAAGTTGGCACTCCTAACAGCAATGGAGGAGTGTTTCCCTTGCTTCACATCCTTGCCAGCATGTGCTATCATTTCAGTTTTTAATCTTAGCCATTCCTATTGGTGTAAGGTGAGATCTCAGAGTTGTTCTGATCTGCATTTTTCTGGTAGCATATGACTTTGAACATTTCTTAATGTGCTTCTTGGACATTTGGCATTTCTCTGTTGAGATTTCTAGTGTTTAGCTCAAGCATAGAAGATACAATAGAAGAAATTGATATATCAGTTAATGAAAATGTTAAATCTAGAAATTCCTGCCTTAAACGGGAAGATTGTGAGTTCAAGGCCAGCCTTGGTTACATAGTAAGACTTGGTCTAAGAAACACAGTCACAAATCATGACATGATCCCAATATCTCAGAAAACCTAAAACTTTTATTTTAAATTACTTATTGAACTGACATAAGTTTTGATTTAAATGTGCCACTAGTAGGAATTCACTATAGAAAATGAACATAGTGGGACAGAGGGTTGGGGGGAGGACAGGAAAGCAGATAATGACACAAGAATGCTGCTAACTTTTCCTGCGTGTTCTCTCACTCAAAAGAAATTTCATGATAAGGTCTGTTGTTTCCTTTACAGAAGTTCCTTCAGCTCCAAGTTATTCCAGGCAGTTACTGGATTGGATTGTCATATGATAATAAACAAAAGGATTGGGCATGGATTGGCGGTGGCCCATCTAAACTGTGAGTTTCCAGAACCCTTCAGACTCTAACACTGGTGCGGGAATTGGGAGGGTTGTGTGCAAAGGCTTTTCTCTCATTTCCCATGGCTTTCCTCATTTTCTATGGAGCTCATGGGTAAGGACAAGTTGCATAAGGCAGTGTCTGTGCAAGTGTTATAGACAGAAAATGTATGGTCTAGGAGCTGAGCAAAAGTGGGTTAATACTGCATACATCTCAGGATTGTGTTTCCCCCCCCCCAATATTTCATTTATTTATATTTCAGATGTTATCCCCTTTCCTGGTTTCCCCTCCTGATACTCCCTATCCCTTCTCCCCTCCCCCTGCTTCTATAAGGGCGCTCCCCCACCCACCACCCGCTCTTGCCTCCCCACCCTGGCATTCCCCTTCACAGGCATTGAGCGTTCCAAGGACCAAGGGCCTCTTGTCCCATTGATGCCTGACAAGGCCATCCTCTGCTATATATGCAGCTGGAGCTGTGGGTTACTTCATGTGTACTCTTTGGTTGGTGGTTTAGTCCCTGGGAGCTCGGGGTGGGGGGTCTGGTTGGTTGATATTGTTGTCCTTCCTATGGTGTTGCAAACATCTTCAGCTCCTGCAGTCCTTTCTCTAATGCCTTCATTGGGGACCCTGTGCTCAGTCCAATGGTTGGCTGTGAGCATCCACCGCTTTATTTGTCAGGCTCTGGCAAAGCCTCTCAGGAGACAGTTATATCAGGCTCTTATAAGCAAGCACTTCTTGGCATCTAAATTGTGTCTGTGTTTGGTGTCTGCAAAGGGAACTAGAATGTCAACAACTTAAGATGGTCTGAAGTGACTGAATGATCATGACAGATACAATGAGTGTGAGTCTCATAGACATTCATGTGACATATGTGCTGTTGTTAGCTTATATAATTGTTGGTTATTTATAAATATAAGAACGTGTTTATATGCATAAGGTAACACTTAGATAGGTGCCAGAGGGAGAGATAATGCCTCCATCCAGGTTAAGAGTTTGTTGTGGACATTATTAGTACAGGTGTAGGTGAGCACCATTATGAGAGGAAAGTTAAGAGCTCATGATGCAGAATATGTGCTTCATGTTTATCTGTGAATAGTTAGTGTCTGTTGTATCCCTGTCCTCTTTGTCCATGTTCAGCTTACATCCTTCATGGATTGCCCCGATAAGAATAACTATTGCCTGGCTAATGTGTCCCCTCATTCCTACTGCAGCTTCCCTCTCCTGTCCTTATTCATGGCCACATGGCTTTCATTTATCTTCCTTTTCTGTTCCTATGATAAATCAAAATACTCTGTTTCTTCCTGGTTTTAATCCAAAGTGAAAGAAAGGTAATCATTTGTTAAAGTTTTATCCCTTTACCATTTCTGCTCTAAGGAGGTTGGTGGTATTCTTTGACATAGATTTTTACTAGGCTAACCTGGTTCAAATTCACTGTATTTCCCAAACATGCTTTGAATTCTTGAACTTCATGGATTCATTATTT
>CM052700.1:16279456-16304540 GCA_028551405.1 Uromys caudimaculatus
ACTCTGTTTCTTCCTGGTTTTAATCCAAAGTGAAAGAAAGGTAATCATTTGTTAAAGTTTTATCCCTTTACCATTTCTGCTCTAAGGAGGTTGGTGGTATTCTTTGACATAGATTTTTACTAGGCTAACCTGGTTCAAATTCACTGTATTTCCCAAACATGCTTTGAATTCTTGAACTTCATGGATTCATTATTTAGTACTTCAATGACCATTTCACATAGATAAACTGTTCCTCTTGCTCTGAGATTTAGGAGAAAGACAGACTTGCAGGCTATGATGATCTTTTGAAGGTTCAGCTCTGCTGCAGCCTAAGCCTGTATAGGAATCTCCTTACTGAGCATTCGTAAATACAGTGAGCGAGGTTATAATTATTAGTTATTATTTGATTAGGCCCTCGCTCTGTAGCCAGTCTGACCTGGTTAAATCTTCCTACTTTAGCCTGCCTTGCCTTTCCTAGTGCCTTATTGTTTAGTCTACATTTTAAAGTATATTTTCCAAGAATGTAGTTGCAGCACTTGCAGGGAAGTCTGTGAATCACCATGCTTCAGTGAAGTCCCATTGTCTCTGGGGCAGGGAAGCAAGATCAACAGCAGCAGTTACAAACCCTCTACTGTGACTGTATTCCAAACTTCCCATTTCCTCTAAAAATGAGGTGTATATTACCTTGTCCTGTGAGCTATGTAATGCATTTCTTCTTTTTATCTGTTGTTTTTGCAAGGAATATCAGAGGAAATCAACTTTAATATAAAATTATCCATTAGAAATATTGAAAAATATGTTTACTTTCTCATGAAATATTAACAGTTCAGTGTATATGAAGAGTTGAGTTGTAAACAAAAGACAATTTTTATTTTTCATTCATATTTCATTTAATTTTTGGGTCATGTACACATATGTACATGTGAATTTTAAAGCACAAGTGCAGCTGGAAAAAAAACTGAGGGAGTTATTTCTCTACTACTTTGTGAGATCTGACTACATATTGTCAGGTTTGGTGAGGCATGTTACTGGCCCAAGACCTTTTTTTAAAATGAGTTTAGAGAAAATTAACAGTTTTCATTGATACACTTATGATTAAGTCTATATTCTATACATTTTGGTCAATAAATCTTGTTTTTAAAACCTTGGACTAAGCCAATATAAGATTATAAGAATTTGAGTATATAAAGATATTGTTATGGGCTTCTGTTTGTTAGTTAGTTGGGTGTTTTTTGTTAATTTTTGGACTTAGGAGAATTTATACCTTTGGAATGCATTTATTGCTGTAAAATATATGTTGAGAATTGATCAATAGTTGCCTAACTAGTTCAAGAAACTCATTAAAGCTTCCATAATCTACATTATATCCTCATTCACTCTCTGTCTCTCTCAGATCCTGTTGATGAAGGCTGAAATCTCACAGTAGTATTCGCTGCATCCAGCTGCTTGTGATAGCACAAGACTCACTGTCTTATAGGTTCATGAGTTTAGGGGACAGTTTAGGCTTCACAGTATGTTTGACATCACTGTGTGATACAGAGTGAGACTCTGTCTTATGAAGCCTAACAATAATAATGATAATAATATGAAGCTATCCAGAAATACTTTCTTGGGTGAAGCAATTTCCTTTATAGCATCATAATAAACCTCAAAAATTCAGTATGGACCTTGTAATATGTGTTTATCCATAACCCATATTCATAACTGTCAGTGTTATGGATCATGTCACTGTCAAAATTTCTTCATGTTCAGGATCGTGCAGTGCATTCACTGTAATGTCATTTAATTCAGAAATGATTTGAATTATTTTTTCTTTGCTCATTTGTCTGACAGTTACATTTAAAAAAATCAAGTCTTGAAGTTGGGGTCTGCATGTAATAAAATGCACCCACTGCATGTTAGGAGATGTTTGAATTTTAACAAATATTTACACCTTTTCAAGCACCATTGTGCAAACTAGTTTTAAGTGAACTGAGAGAAGCTATTGTCCTGTGAGAGGAGGGAATCTTAATTGAGAAAGTGCCTCAATAAGATATGACTGTAAGGCAGCCTGTAGGGCCTTTTCTTAGTTACTGACGTGTGAGAGCCCAGCCTACTATGGGTATCACCCCTGGGATGGTGGTGTTGGCTACACTAAGAAAATAGGTTGAGCAAATTTTGGGGAGCAAGACAGTAAGTTGCACTCCTTCCTGACATCTGCATGAGATTGTGCTTCCCAGCTCCTACCAGCTTGGCACTTGCCCTGACTTCCTTTCATTATGGCTGGTAATGTGGGAGTTTAAGCAAAATAAATCTGTCCTCCCCAAGTTGCTTTGGCCCTGGGGTTTTATCACAGCAACAGAAAACCATCAAACTAAAGCATCAGTTTTGCTACCCTCTAAAGTTCTTTTCTGAACCTTGTTCCACACCTGGCCCTAGGCAAGCAGACATGTTCTCTCTTGTACTATAAATGGGTTTGGCCTAGTGCAGAGGGGCTTGTTCTGTGTACAGATTTGTGATTGGCTGTGTTTCCCTGCATCTTTCCCTATTATTGTCATTATGATATTTTCACTAACTCAAGCTGTTTTCTTAGATCAGTGTTTCATTCTCCTTCTTACAAAACACTTTTGCACTGCCAAAATATTCCACAGTATTTCTCCATTCATTTATGAACATATGTGTTTGCAAATTTTGACAATTTTGAATGTTGTCATGTAACTTCATGTGCAAGTCACTGAGTAAACATACATTTTATTTCTTTTTATTAATTATCTTTTGTGAACTGCTGTCTGCTGGGTTCTTTCTTCCTTTTCCCTATATTCAACATTCACACATGATTATTTGTCTGTGCTTATGATAATGTCTTATGGCTGTCTAGTGTGCATATACATCCCTACTGTAGTTTACCTGTTTTGTCTATGCTCCAAACAACATTTGGTTTAATATATGTTCTTTGTTTTAAATTCCTAAATATGTTAAATATGAATATTCCACTTCTCCTCATTGTAATCCTGAAGTTCAAACGCAGTGACATATTTTGCTAAAGACTGATCCCTTCGAAGTCTCAGTCCCCTGTATTTAGGTTGGATTTCATCTATTTTCCTTCTTTGACAGAATCTCATTAACTGAGTCCAGACTCAAACTCACTATGTATTGAAGGTTAGCCTTAAAGTTGTATCCTCCTACCTTCATCTCCCAAACCCTAGAAATACAATTGTATCTCACTAGGCCTGGATGTATTTAATATTGGGGCTCTCCATTCTGATGCATTCTTTCGTCAGATTTCTCTATTGGGGATAAAACTGGCTGCAGTACTTCTCTCAAAAACTGAGGCTTGGTCCAAAGCCTGCTAATATCTCAGCCTGAGTAGAAATCAGAAATATGCTGGTTTATATAAGAAAATCTTAATTATTAAATAATTACTTCTGTTTCAGCCTATGTGCTAGTTTGCTCTGTTTTTATTTTTATTTTTCTCTTATTGGATATTTTCTTTATTTACATTTCAGATGTTATCCCCTTTCCCAGGTTCCCCTCCAGAACCCCCTTATCCCAATCCCTTCGCCCTATTTCTATGATGGTTCTCCGTCCCCCCACGATTCCCACCTAGCTCTGTACACCATTTTTTAATAGAATAATTTGATTCTCTGGAGTTTACTTCTTGAGTTCTTTGTATATATTAGATATTAGCCCTCTATCAGACACAGGATGGGTAAAGATCTTTTCCCAATCTGTTGGTTGCCATTTTATCGTATTGACAGAGTCCTTTGCTTACAGAAGCTTTGTAATTTTATGAGGTCCCATTTGTGGAATCTTGATCTTAGAGCATAAGCTATTGATGTTCTGTTCAGGAAAATTTCCCCTCTGCTCATGTATTAGAGTCTCTTCCTCACTTTCCCTTTTATTAGTTTCAGTGTATCAATCTATTTTTTTATTTTGCAACAATTCTTTTTAAAGAAGGATATTTATGGCCTTTAATATACAATTCTGCACATTACCATATTTCTGTGAAGGCCCATTAGCTATAATGTGGGAAAGGGAAGAGGAGCACACAGTCCAAAACATTAGTTACAAACCTGCATCTGTGATTGTATTTCAAATCTTCCCTTTCTCTTTACCACAGGAGTATATAAGACAGTGTTCTGTGTGTCACACACATCTATTTTTACTTTTAACTTCACATATTTATCGAGAAGAATAAAGTCGGAGAGCAGGTTCAGTATAAAATAAGTCCTTGGAAATATTGAAAGTCAGTTTTCCCTGCTGTGTGAAATAAGATGGAGATTTTTTTGTGACAAAGAGACCATTTCTTTTTAATGAGCTTAGACAAAAGAACACACTTTATTGATCAACTTATGATTAGTAGTTACATATTCTGTTTACTTTGGCAAATAGAATTTTTAAAATCATGATTTATTTCTGTGAATATTCAAAATTCACCAGTTGCACATTGTTGTTTTTGTTCATCAGTGACTTGAACATAAGGAAATCTGACACAAAGGATGGAGGATGTGTGTTCTTATCTAAAGCAAGAGTAGACCGTATTGACTGTGGTTATTCATACAGCTGTATTTGTGGGAAGAGACTGGATAAATTCCCTGATTGACTCTCCAATGAGTGTTAAAGGTAAAAAATGAAAAGTTCTGATTCTAATTTCTTTACAATAGTAATTCATGACTCCTTACAAACAAGTGTTTTGATCATAGACTTAGTCTGCAGTGCAAACAGAGAGACAATCTGGAAGATACTGGGAATATTCTTTGAAATCTGACTTGAAAGAACAGAAGAAATGTTCCTTCCTGGTAGAGACAGGACAGATCTCCTCTGGTGCATGGACAGGCTTTGCCCCACAGCTTGAAGGAATGTGTTTTCTTTGATTGCATCAACTCCCATAGAACTCAATAAAGAACCATAAGAAACAGCCTGAGTATTTCATTATGAGTAGAATAAATCATCTTAATTGAAAACACAATTAAGAGCTAGAATATAGCTCTTTACCCACCCATCTTCCTGCTTACTGAGTCCTGTAGAGCAAACCGAGCTGTACTGGTCAGCCTGCTATGCAAGAGGAACCTCCGTTCTCTACCTATCTGCCTGCCCACTTTCATCAGATCTGTGGCTGTTGAACAGACCTGGTCATCCTGTACAGACCTACATTCTGCAGATCCAGAATCATACAACTCAAGGATACCCATCAGATGCCTGCCACACCAGGAATATTATTTTCCAAGATGTAACAGAAACCATAAAGAGAGTTAGAAATAGAAGCAGTAAAGAAAGCAAACTTAGGGAATCGTGGAAATGAAAAACCTAGGGAAGAGAACAGGAACAACAGATACAAGTATCACCAACAGAGTACAGGAAGGAAATAGATGAGAGAATCCCAGGCAGAGAAAATACAGAGAAGATAATAATATATCAATCAAAGAAAAAGTTAAGTGTAAAAATTTCCTGACACAAAATATCCAGGAAATCTGGAATACAATGGAAAGAACTAACCTGAGAAAAATAGGAATAGAAGAAAATTATGTGTCCCAGCTTCAAAGCCCAGAAAATATTTTCAACAAATCATAGAAGAAAACTCCCAACCTAATGTAAGAGATAGCTGTAAATATACAAATGCCTATAGAACCTTAATTAGACTGGACCAGAAAATATCATCCTCATCCCACATAATAAAACACAAAATCTACAGAACAAAGAGTGAATATAAATAGAAGCAAGGTGAAAGGACAGATATCATAAATGGCAGACATTGTATTATTAGAACCAACTTGTGAACAAAGCCTCTAAGAGCTAGAAGGGCCTGGATATGCTGCAACCTCTAAAAATACACAGATCCCAACCTAGACTATAATACCAGGCAAAACTCTCAATCACCATAGATGGAGAAAAGAAGACAAATCTAAATTTAAAGAGTATCTAGCCACAAATCATGTCCTACAGAAAATACTAGAAGGAAAACTCCAACCCAATGACGATAATTATATCCAAGAAAAGATAGGAAATAAGTAATTCCATACCTGCAAAAACAAGGGAAGAACACACACACACACACACACACACACACACACACACACACACACACACACGGGAGGAGAGAGAGAGAGAGAGAGTGAGAGAGAGAGAGAGAGAGAGAGAGAGAGAGAGACTCTCTCACCCACCCCACACACATACACCCCCTCTACCCCCCATACACATAGAAAACACAAGGGCAACCACATTTGAAAAGAAATACTTCTAAAGTTTAAATCCACATCAAATCCCACATATTAATAGTAGAGACCTCAACATCTGACTCTCACTAATTGACAGGTCATCCAGACAAAAAAATAAACAGAGAAAAATGAAACTAACAGACATTATGAATGAAATGGACCTAACAGAAACCTATAGAATATTTCACCCAAACAAAAAATAAAATGACTTCTTCTCAGTACCTCATAAGTCCTTCTCCAAAATTGACCATAGTAAATCAGAAAGCAAGCCTCAACAAATACAAGAAAATTGAAATAGTGATTTATGTATCATCAGAGCACCACGAATTAAACAACAGTAGAAACACCAGAAAGCAGAAACACTCATGGAAGTTGAACAACTCTCTTCTCAATTATCTCTGAGTCAGAAAATAAAGGAAGAAAGAAATTAAAGAGTTCCCAAAACTCGATGAAAGTGAAGGCCCAACATTCTCGAATTTATGGACAATGAAAGCAGTGATAGTTCATAATACAAAGGGCCTCCATAAAGAAATTAGAAAGTTCTCTTACCAGCAAGTTAAAAGTACACCTGAAAGCTAACCAAAAGACAGAGAGACAGATTCTAAATCATCAAAATCAGATCTGTAATTGGAGATATAATAAGAGACATTGAAGAAATTCAAAGAATCATTATGTCTTACTTCAAAAGCATGTACTATAGAAAATTGGAAAATCTTAAGATTTTCTAGAAAGATACCACTTAAGTGAAGATCAGCTAAACTATTTAAACAGCACTATAACCACTAAAGAAATAAAAGCAGTGATTAAAGATCTCCCAACTAATATAGCCCTAAACCAGATGCTTTTAGTTCTTCATGTTACTGAGGTACGGAGATAACCCCCTAACTTTCAGCCTGTGAACTTCTTATCTTCCTGGGCATTCCTTCCCACAAATGCTATTTAATTCCTGGTTCACCAGGGTACCTTCTGGTCTGAGCAGGTACCCTGAGCAGACCTTCTGTGCTAGTTCTCTAGAGTCCAACAACACCCAGAAAAGTCTCAACTCCCTGGGTCTCTAACATGCCCAGGATCATAGAATCATACGTGAGGAGGCCACAACATCTTCCCTATCACTGGGAGTAACTGGGACCCGTGGGATCCAGGGATGCAGGAACTCTTCCCGGCGGCCAGTGGCACAGGTCCCTTCCAATCTGAGCAGGTACCCTGAGCAGACCTTGGGCGCTAACTCCACACCAGTCCCATAATACTCAGAGGAAGTTCAACTCCCAGGTGCTCTAACATGCCCAGGATCATAGGATCACAGGATCTCAAGAGCTTGTTCATACTAGGATCTCAGGATTTCAGAGGCAGCTTGATTCCCAGGAGCTCTGACACAACCAAGATCTCAGAGTCAAGGGGTCCCAGAATCACAAGATGACAGAGACAGCTAGACTCTGAAGAGTTCTGACACAACCAGGATTACAGAAGGGACAGGCTCCAGTCAGATAAAACAAAGGCAGGTATCCCTAGAGATAACCAGATGGCAAGAGGCAAGCATAAGAACACAAGCAACAGAAACCAAGGACACTTGGCATCATCAGAACCCAGTTCTTCCAACATAACGAGTCCTGGATACACCATCACACCAGAAAAGCAAGATTCAGATCAAAATCACTTCTCATGAGGATGATAGAGGACTTGAAGAAGGACATAAATAACTCCCTTAAAGAAATACAGGAGAACACAGGTAAACAGGTAGAAGCCCTTAAAGAGGAAACACAAAAATTCCTTAAAGAATTATAGGAAAACAGAACCACAGGTAAAGGAATTGAACAAAACCATCCAGGATCTAAAAATGGAAATAGAAACAATAAAGAAATCACAAAAGGATACAACATTAGAGAAAGAAAATCTAGGAAAGAGATCAGGTGTCATAGATGCAAGCATCACCAACAGAATACATAGGATAGAATAGAGAATCTCAGGTGCAGAAGATACCAAGAAAACATTGACACAACCAAAAGCTCCTAACCCAAAACATCCAGGAAATCCAGGACACAATAAGAAGACCAAACTTAAGGATAATAGGTATAGAAGAAATTGAAGATTCCCAACTTAAAGGGCCAGTAAATATCTTCAACAAAATTATACAAAAAAACTTCTGTAACCTAAAGAAAGAGATGCATATGAACATATAAGAAGCCTACAGAATTCCAAATATACTGTACCAGAAAAGAAATTCCGCCATAAAATAATAACCAATAAACCAAATGCTCAAAGCAAAGGAAGAATATTAAAAGCAGTAAGGGACGAAGTCAAGTAACATATAAAGACTGACCTATCAGACTTACACCAGATTTCTCACCAGAGACTATGAAAGCTAGAAGATCCTGGGCAGATGTCATACAGACTCTAAGAGAACACAAATGCCAGCACAGGCTACTATACCCAACAAAACTCTCAATTACCATAGATGGAGAAACCAAGATATTCCATGACAAAATGAAATTTACACAATATCTTTCCACAAATCCAGCCCTACAAAGGATAAAGATAAAAAACAAAACACAAGGAGGGAAACTACACCCTAGAAAAAGCAAGAAAGTAATCTTTCAACAAACCCAAAAGAAGATAGCCACACAAACATAATACAACCTCTAACAACAAAAATAACAGGAAGCAACAATCACTATTCCTTAATATCTCTTAAGACCAATGGACTCAATTCCCCAATAAAAATACATAGACTAACAAACAGACTGTATATGTAAAGAGGACCCAGCATTTTCCTCCATACAGGAAACGCACCTCAGTGACAAAGACAGAAACTACCTCAGAGGGAAAGGCTGGAAAAAAAAAAATCCAAGCAAATGGTTCAAAGAAAAATTCTGGAGTAGCTATTGTAATATAGAATAAAATCGACTTTTAACCAAAAGTTATTTAAAAAGATAAGGAAGGTCCCTTCATGTTCGTCAAAAGAAATATCTACCATGATGAACTCTCAATTCTGAACATCTATGCTCCAAATTCAAGGGCACCCACATTCATAAAAGAAACTTTACTAAAGCTCAAAGAACATATTGCACCTCACACAATAATAGTGGGAAAATTCAACACTCTTGAAAACTGCTTCTACTGAGATAAGCTAAATTTGACTCCATGTTTGGTTGCATACCATACCTCCCTGTGTAACTCTAGATAATAAACACATAGTACTTCCAGTGTGCTGCATCTTGCTTCTTAGAGAGCCCAGACCACCTCATCATAGATTTTCTGTATCCATCCATGTCTCTGTCTTTTCTTAATTTGCTCACTGCCCCAGTTAAGTCTATCCCTTCATCCATGCAGAGTGTAGGCTGAGAACTATTATCCACTTGTTTTTCTGTGCTTAATTAATGGGAAAGACACAAATGAAAACAATGATTACCCCTCTTCCCTGCATGTGTCAATAGCCAATAGATTCTAAGCAGAGGCTAATGTCCCATGAATCTTTTCCCTACACAAGACTGAATGTTGAAAAAATGAAACGTGTGCAGTCTCAGTACTGATAGCTGTAGTTGAACAGTGGCACCTTTTGATGGTTGATGACAGTTTCAGGAGTCACAACCCATTAAAGCAAAGTTCCAGTGCAAGATGTTGGTCAGGAAGCTCCCAGGGGCCCCTAAAACAACATAGGATATTGTTATTGCTTTGGTTTCTAACCAGAACAGTATTATAAAACTCTATTGATTAACATCTTGTTTACAGCATATAGAGAAACTAATTTGCAACACACCAAGAAGCTTTGGCTGCTGACTTGTGTATGGTGAGATAGAAAGTACCATATAGCCTAAGGGGGGAGAAATCTACATTCTCATACAGCTGTGAATGATGGGGGCTAGTATACCACCCTGCCAGCCAAGATGAGTCCCCTTATGCAAATTATATTGTGACTTTCATGGAAGTAAAACCTGACTTTTCAATTGCATTTTAGGCCCACTACACAGAAGAAGTTTCATGTCTGATATTGTGAATCTGTCAAAATGCATGGATTGACTTTGTAGATTAAAGAAAATCAGTGTTTATTCTCTGTGTCGTAATCACATGTTGTTTGTTTGTTTCCTTTTGGTTTTTCGGGGCCAGGATTTCATAGGTCAGCCTACTTTCAAACTCACTTTACAGAGGAGAATGTCTGTGACTTGCTGATCCTCTTTCACTGACTTTCTGAGTGCCAAGGTTGCAGATATTCACCCAAACTCTACCCTAGAAGCCAGATGTGTGGCTGTTAGATCTGGTTTGGGATTGACCGTGGCCATCACTTGAAGCAGAGAAGCTGTGATCACCCCTAAAGACTCTCATGACATCTTTCACACTGGCTTTCCTTGTGGAGAGAGAGGAGGGAGGCTTAAGCAGGAATCATGTACCCTGAAGACACCTTTGGTAGACACATCTCCAATAATAAGCAACATCAGGCTTTGGAGAAGACTCTTGAGAAATACTTACCGATATGCTGCCAGTAGTACAGTTTTTACAGGACTGCTCGTGCAGCTTAAATGTGCTTATTTTTTCCCCATCTTTTGCTATGCTATTGGAGACAGGGTCTCACTGTGTAGCACTTGTTGGCTTGTTCCTTGCTATGCAGAGAAGTGTGAGTACCCAGGTCCTCTGGGACCATAAGTTCATAGGTGATTTTCAGAAGCCAGATACTACTACAGAACATGAGTTGACATAACTGCATTTTAGTTTTACTTAGAAAAATTTCTTCTAGGTCAAGCAGTTTCTGTCCTCTAATAAGAAAAGTGTAACACAGTTTTTAATCAAACAGCGGCCACAACCAAGAACGTTGAATTTCTAAAAACTACTTGGAATTTTAAATTATTGGGAATTTTTTTTTTTTACAGATTTTAATTTTTAAAAGTTGTAATGTGTGCCACCCAAGTATCTGCAGGATTAACAGTGAAAATGGCCATTATACCAAAAGCAATTGACACATTCAATGCAATGCCCATCAAAATTCCAACACAATTCTTTATAGACCTTGAAAAAAGATACTCTCAACTTTACTTGGAGAAACAAAAAAACAATAAAGTACACGATAGCTAAAATCATCCTGTAAAATAAAACCTACACTCGCTATAATTTTAACAGTAGCTGAATCACAATGGGGTTTTTCCATAGACCTTGTGGCTGGTGTCAGAAAACTTGGTGTCTCAAAACTTAGTACAGTTCCATAGTCTGTCTCTAAATGGAAGCGCAGACATTGCAGCTGTTGTTCACTACATAAGGCTGGGTGCCTCAGTAATCCCAGTGTGGCACTGAAAACCTTTGGGATTCCTGGAGAGGAGGTGTTTCTTAGCCCACGATGGAAACCAGGAAATGCTGGCTCTAACATCAGATCATTCTAATTTGTGGTGCTTTAAAACGGAAACTAACAATAAATAAATGTCATTAGACTAAAATTTCACTGAGATGTTAAATGTGTGTTCTGGGAATCACAACTGAGTTCTATGGAAGAGTAGCCAGTAGGAATATAACTATTACATATTATTGTTAGGACCATGAATGATAGCTGAGATTGTTTGAAAATTGTGCTGTTAGACTCCTTTGTCTTTATTTAAAATGAGTGAGAGCTGTTAAAATGGCTAAGGTATAAGTGGAACCACAGTTTGGCCTGTTTTAATAGAGAGATCCCCAGGCATATTCGATAATGATCAAGGATAAAACTCATCAAAATAAGAGAAGTAATCACACAATCAAAAGTAAAAGAATGATACAAAACCTCGATATATTGGATCACCTTGTAATCTCAGAACTCACAAGTTTGAGGGAATAAGATCAAGTGTTTCAGGGATTTCTCAGTTATGTAGTCATTCTAGCTATCCTGAACTACATCAGACCATGCACCAGAAAAAAAAATCACTTAGAAGAAAGAGTGTTTAAGGAGGATAAACTGAGCCTGCAGAATCCACAGAGGATATAGTGGAGTTTGATTAGAGTCTCTGCTCAGAAATAGGACACCGAGAGAACAGGAACTGAAGAGGTAATGTTCTTAGTCATGGATTGTTGGCTGTCTTTTCCAAAAGTGACTTGTATCCCTGGGTATTGAAGAGCTCAGATATACACAGGAAACCCTTTGGGGGCCCCTTTTGTCATGCTTACTACATTCCTGAATCATCTTTCTCATTTCCTCTCTCAGTGATTGAGCCCATCAGGATTGTGAAGGTAGACCGATAAGGCAGAGTGTTAAAATAGCTGTGAGTATAAATGCCCAAGGTGGATAGAAGCAAAGGAAATCTCAAAATAGAGCTGCTTGTGGTTTTCTTAAGATCTGTGAAGTTTACCATATTTCATGGTTGTGAAAGTTCCACCTTAAGACAGGAGTATCAAGAGTTGAGACGTGATCAGGACCAGCCAGTCTTTCCAGTGAAGTAAGTGATCAACCCTTTTCTGTGGGCTGGTGACTATCCCAGATGTCCCTCATCTCAGTCTAGGACAGGAAGAGCAGCCTGCTGCTTTGCAATAACGGCCTTGTGGTCTAAGGATCTGACTAGAGTGTTTGAATGTGGGACTAGAATTGTGTCTGTCTCAACTTAAAGGAGTGGGCAGTTGTGGTTTCACAAATTATATCTTTTACAGCAAAGCAGCCAGGAAAAGGATTATATATGCGTGTGTGTGTGTGTCTGTGTGTGTGTGTGTGTTTAGGTGTGTTTTCTGTTGTTCGTTTTTTCACAAAAAATGAATTTAGAAGACTAAACTCAAGAAAACAAAAATTTCTTCACATTTTCACTTTTCTGTTTTATTACCTGGTTATGTGAAGGTCAGTGATTCCTGTTTTATGCTGCACTTTGTTCCAAGAAACAAAATTCAAGTGTCAATCATGTCTATCTGAAGTCACTATATCTTTCAATGCTAATTTTGCTCCTTAACAGTTTACATTTTTCTATAAATTTAGAGCTCAATTGTACAGAGCTTAGAGGAAGCTGCTGCATTTTGGCTTTATAGTTATGGGCCATCTCCTATGTCTGTTCAAACAAAGAAACACCTAGTCTGTATTCAGTTTCTACTAATTACTTTTCTCCTTCATTAAGCACACTGATAGGCCCCTCATTTCCTGCTAATGCTATGGCAATAGAAAGGAACCGATAGCTCTGGAGCTCTTGCTCACAGTTTTTGCAGTATGGTAAAGGAGGCAAACAATATGCAGAAAACACGAAGAAGTGTAACCTGTGCATTCAGTTAGCCTCTGGGATAAGGATAACGCCCTCCCAGGAGAGATAAGGATGTAAAACGGTCTAATCACTATTAATATTTCTGTGGGCATGTGATATAAACCTCCCAGATGTGAGGGAGGAATTGTAGGGGTATGAGGTCCAGTGTTTGCTCTGCTACAGGGCTCAGCTGCTCAGGAAGGCAGGACTTGAGACTTTTGACTGTGCTTAACTTACCTGTCAGTGGGTGTGGGACAGCAGGAGCTGGCTTGGGGGTTCCCTGGGCCTGGGACACAATGAGGCCTGGGCCATTTGGTTCTCAGACTCTCAGAGGCTCATGCACTTCTGGGAGCTGTGGAAGAGCTGAGAATGGATTGGGGACCCACAGGTTGGATGTAGTCCAGGGGCAGGGGGCAAAAGAGGAGTTCCGCTGGTCTATTGAGCTTGGCTTGGTGGCAGCTGCAGCTAGGAGGCAGAGAGGCCTTCTACAGGAGACTAGACAGTGGCTTTATAGGCTAGGTCTTCTCAGTTGCTCCGCACTGGTGGATCCCAATGAAAAGAGATAGTCCATGTTTTTAAGGCATTAATAATCGTGGCAGAAAGTGGATGAGTAAAATCATATCCCACTTCTCAGTTTGGGCCTGAGGTTAAATAACTTTTGCAGGGAGAAATGTCTAGGAAGGAAAGCTTATTGGCTAAGTCTTCAGGCCTTTAGGTACCTCATTAAAATGGAGATCTGTCTTTAGCTTATGTGACCACAGGTCAGGTCCTCTACCTGCGGAGGGGCATGGGGCATTTGCCTTACAAGACTGATGGCCACAAATGCGGAGGGCTGTGACAAGAGCCTGTTGTTCAGGAACAGGAAAAACACCTACTTTCCCTTCAAGGAGGCTGGGGTTTCCAGACTTAGCTCAACGGGGAACCAAACTATGTTTCAAGGTCCCACAAAGAATAGGGGTTTTCTATAGCAGCAGTGACTCAGTGCTGTAGATGTGTTTGTTTCTCACTTAATTAGCATAATTCAAAATCAAGGAGTAACTTAAAAAAATAATAACATAAGACAAAATTTACAACAGTCTGTTTCGAAACTAGGAGCAGAGCAACTTTGTTTTTTTTCCAGTGGTTTGGCTAAAGACAATGATTTTGCTCTCTCTGCAGGAGTGTTCATGATCTCTGTCTTTAATGTCAGTTATGGACATTTGTTTTGCAGCATCTGGCACAATATGTTGATTATCTCCTTTGCTCTAAGAGTCACCTTTCATTAAGCAATGTCCTCTTCTCACTTTGGTGAAGAGAAGGGCCAGAAAATCATGAGGATGAGTATCTCTCGGAGGAAATTCAGTTCTGCCTTTCCTCTTGGAGCCTCTTAGGGGATACAGACAAGTAAACAACCTGGTTTGTGTCTTAGAGAAGTTTCTGGAGGCTAAAGGCTCCAAAAAATGTTCTCTTGAAATCTCCGAGCTGTCTATATTCCTTCTTAGTCCAAACTTTGGAAGTAGGTGACACACTCTTGATGACCTCCTGAAAACACAGGATTGAAGACTCAGTGTTCTGCTTAGATTTATATGCTAAGCAATTGGATTATTTCTCTGGAAATAATAATGTTTAATGTTGAATGCAACTTATAATCCACTTGACAGGTTATGGTTAAAACTTTATTTAAAACTGCATGTGGTGATTCAACCATTTAATACCAGCACTAGGGAAACAGACTCAGGCACTCTCTATGATTTTGAGGCCATCTAGGTCTATATGGTGTGTTCCAGATTGGTCAGGTTAAATAGTGAAACTCTGTCTCAGACACAACAAAACAAAAAGCTATTCGTGTTTCTCATTAAACCTTCCCAGGAGCCTTGTAAAGATATAGCTCTTCTGATTTTTGTGGTCAAGGAATTTGTGAATAATAGAACTCATATGAAGTCACCAGAGCCTGGGTTGGTGTTTCCACTCATGTCTTCCCATTTCCCAGATTCTTGTTTTGTGGGAAGCTAAAACCCAGGCCCTTCTAAGTGCTCATTGTATCCATATTCTGTGCATGCTTTAATGATGCATTTAGCATAGGTCCTGAGTTAGTTATACTGGGTCCTTAAGTCAGTCATATGCCTTCTTCAGAGTCTTTCCTGTGGAAAGTTGAAACATCACAAGCTTCTGCCTGTCCTGGGACACTGCGACCACTTTCTTCAACCCTGCTGCTCCTCCATCCCCACTTCCCACTTCTCATGTCCTCCAAAGAGAAGGTGTGTGTGTGTGTGTGTGTGTGTGTGTGTGTGTGTGTGTGTGTGTGTGTGTGTGTGTTTGAAGGCTAGAAATACTGGGATTCTTCCAGGTCAAGGGGGTAGATACAAAGGAGACTAGCTGGTGGTAGTGTGGAAGCATCTACACTGCATCCTTGGAACTTTTCTTACACAGCTGAGATGATATAATGTCTGTCAACTCTTTCAGGTGCATGATAATGGCAGACTTGACTGGTGACTCAGAGATATTTGGGGTAACACAAAAATTGCACATTTGAAATATCTCAAAGTGTAAGAGCACTGGCCACATAAGCCTGATGACATTCCCACATTGGATCCATGGAATCCTCTGCAGAAGAAGAGAACTAACTCCTCAAAGTAGTTCTATGACCACCGTATACACCACATGGCATGTATGCACTCAATCTCTCTCTCTTTCTCTTTCTCTCTCTCTACCTCTCTTTCTTTCTATCTCTCTCTGTCTGTCTCTCTGTCTCTCTCTCTCAAACACACATTCACACACATACACACCTATGAAACAATAATGCCCAATACAAAAGTTGTTTATTCTTTAATTCTATAAAAGGAACAATTTTATGAGACAGAACCTGGTCATCTAAGACACAGGCAGCACAAGTCTTTTGATAAGGAAATGAGTAGATTAAGAAGTGTGAGAAGAAATTGGAGGTGGGAATGAAAAAGAAATAAGGAAGCCTCTGAGCAGTGATGATTCAAAGCTGGCTGGAAGTTAGTAATGGAGGCTGGAGTTATCGGGTTCCTACCTACTCTATCAGGCACAGGCTTGCCAGTGCATCTTCAGTTTCTCTTCTAGTCTTAAGCCATCCACCATTTCTCAGTGCTTGGTTAACCACAGTCACTTTCTTTGAAGAATAATTTAAATTATTTTCATAAAAAACAAGCCAGTCAGTTGGAAAATCTACAATCAAATGAAAGTACAGTTTAGTGAGAGATTTGAACATATTCTGAAAAGGGTGAGTTCATGGCAAGAGACTATTGAAATCACCAGTCTTTTATTTCCTCTCTTTATTCTATTGTTATTACCATTGTTTTCGTTACTATCATTGACATTTGAATTATTATTGTCATTATTATGATTATTGTGTTCTATGAGGTCAAGCCTTTGTACATCCCCTACCCTGAGCTGGACCCTCAATCCCAGTGAAGTGTCTAAATTCTTCAGCATGAGCAGCATTACTAGTAATGTGCACAGCAAGAGCTTTGAATGAAATGCTATTGATGCAAAACCCATCTTTCCCCTTAAGAAATAAGCGATAGTATGTTCTGGAATCATTTAGAGTGACCATGGCTCCTTGTTCCAATGTGGAAGCAGTTTCATGAAGTGTTGTACTTTTAAAGAACATAGAAAGTCATAAATCCAGACAATTTCAGCATACATTAGTGGGTACATCAGAAAGGTTGTTATAACAAGATGGGGGAAGCTTTTCTATAGTTCATCAGAGGACATTCTTAGCCTTCAGGTGGTAGAAGTTAGTGGTCGGCTATGTTCATAGATTTATCTTTTCTTAATTTTTTTTTATTATTATTAATCATTCCATTCGTTACAAATGATATCCCACTTCCTGGTTACCACCTTCACCAACCCCCCATTCCATGATATCCCACTTCCCGGTTACCCCTCTGCCACACACCCCCATCCCACATCTGCCCTCCCACCTCCATTTTGCCTGTATGAGAGTGTACTCACACCCACCCACACTCTCCTGCACCACAGCTTCAGCATCTCCCTACTCTGGGGCATCAAACCTCCCTGGGACCAAGGGCCTTCTGTCCTGTTGCTGCCAGGCAAGGCTATCCTCTGCTACATATGTATCTGGAGCCAAAGATCCCTTTAAATACACTCCTTGGTTGGTGGCCTATACTCTGGAAGAACTGGGTGGTCAGGCCAGCCTATGTTGTTCTTCTCATGGGGTTGCAATCTGCTCCTCCAGTCTTTCTGCCAGCTCCCCCACCAATTTCCCTGAGTTCAGCCTGATGTTTGACTCCAAACATCTGTGTCTGCTTTGGTCAGTTGCTGGCCAGCCCTCCCCTGGAACTATCACATTTGGTTCCTGTCTGGAAGTGCCTCTTGACCAGAGCAACAGTGATGGGTTTGGTGTCTGCAGACATGATGTACCCCCGGGTGAGTCCATCGCCGGTTTGCCCTTCCTTAAGTCTCTGTTCCATTTTTTTATCCCTGCTCTTCCATGTGTGTTCTTTTATATCTGGGTTACCTCAACAGGATATTTTCTAGTTCGATCCATTTGACTGCAAATTTCATGAAGTCATTGTTTTAATACCTGCGTAGTACTCCATTGTGTATATGTACCACATTTTCTGTATCCATTCTTCTATTTGGGGACATCTGGGTTGTTTTGAGCTTCTAGTTATTATAAATAAGGTGACATTGAACATAGTGGAGCATGTGACTTTAATACATGTTGGAGCATCTTCTGGGTATATATGCCCAGGAGTGGTATAGCTGGGTCCTCAAGTAGTATTATGTCCAATTTTCTGAGGGCCCACCAGACTGATTTCCAGAGTGGTTGTACCAGTTTGCAATTCCATGAACAATGGAGGAGTCTTCCTCTTTCTCCACATCCTCACCAGCATCTGCTGTCACGTGAGTTTTTGATCTTAGCCATTCTGACTGATGTGAGGTGGAATATCAGGGTCATTTTGATTTGCATTTTCCTGATAACTAAGGATATTGAACATTTCTTTAAGTGTTTCTCAGCCATTTGAGATTCCTCAGTTAAGAATTCTAGACTTAGTTCTATACTTCAATTTTTAATAGGGCTATTTGTTTTTCTGGAGTCTGCCTTGAGTTCTTTGTATATTTTGGATATTAGCCCTCTATAGGATGTAGTCTTGGTAAATATCTTTTCCCAATCTGTTGGTTGCCATTTTTTCCTATTGATAATGTCCCTTGCTTTACAGAAGCTTTTTAATTTTATGAAGTCCCATTTGTCAGTTGTTGATATTAAAGCATAGGCCATTGGTGTTCTGTTCAGGAAGTTTTCCCTTGCGTCCAAGTATTTAAGGCTCTTCCCCACTTCCTCTTCTATTAGATTCAGTGCATTTGGTGTTATGTGAAGTTCCTTCTTCCACTTGGAGTTGAGTTTTGTGCAAGGAGATAGGTGTCAATCAATTTACATTCTTCTACATGTAGACTGCCAGTGCCAGCACCATTTGTTGAAAATACCATCCTTTTTTCCCCACTGAATGGTTTTAGCTCCTTTGTCAAAGATCAAGTGACTGTAGGTTTGTGGGTTCATTTCTGGATCTTCATGGTATTCCATTGATGTACCTGCGTGCGTATGTACCAATATTACACAGTTGTATTGTTGTTGTTGTTTTTATCACTATTGCTCTATATTATAGCTTGATGTCAGATATGGTGAATCCCCCAGAAATTTCTTGTTAAGAAATTATTGTTAAGAATAATTATTGCTACCCATGGGAGCTGGAGATATGGCTAAGGGTTAAGAGCACTGAGTGCTCTTCCAGAGGTCCTGAGTTCAATTCCCAGCAACCACAAAGTGGCTCACAACCATCTGTAATGGGATCTGATGCCCTCTTCTGGTGTATCTGAAGACAGATACGATGTACTCATTAATAAAATAAATCTTTAAAAAAAAGGCTGGAGAGATGGCTAAGGGGTTAAGAACACTAGTTTCTATTCTAGAGGTCCAGAGTTCAAATCCCAGCAACAACATGGTAGCTCATGACCAGATGTTCACAGAGTTCATGAAGTTTTTCTCTATTACTCACAAGATGTTAGTTCTAACACAGGTTACTTAGAGAACTAGAGCTAGTCTCTGGTAAGATGATTAGTCCCTATACCACAACATGACAACGTTCCCAGTTCTCTGTAGTTTAAATCAGTCATTGCTGTAATAATTTCTTTCCAGGAATTCTCATCAAAAAGCCATGGGCAAAACTCGTAGAAGAAAAATCATCTCATCTCATCTTTATAAAATCTATTGTGAATATTTTCACAACAGATAGACTGTAAATTAAATAATTGTCATGTGATGATGTATATCAGAGTTCCTTAAATGAATATCTCCTTGAATCCCATGACTTCATGCATAAAATGTCTTTCTTAGTATATTCTAAAGTATATCCCATGTAGATTTTAAAGTAATAACAACAAAATACCATGAAACAACTAAAAAGTTCAGAAGTAGGGGATTATCTAATTAGCGATGTATATAAGTGCTTAATAAGTATATATGTCTTTAAAAATCTTGAGGTCAATATCTATAAAATGAAGAAGTTATTATTTATCAGAAAAGTCTCTATCAGAAAAATAGTGTATATTGGTGTAGAGGTATACAGCTATAGTTCAAATCAGGAAAGAGTGAGGCCAAAGGACTGTGAGTGTGAGGTCAGCATATGCTACATAGTAAGATATAATAAATATCTCAAAACAACAACAACAAAACAAAACAGAAACTTAACACCAGAACAAAACAAATCTGAAGCCTGAGTCTTTATCTCAGAGGGAGAGTATTTACTGAGCATGCTCATTGCCCTAAATTCCATTTCCCAGCACCAAAAAACATCAGCAGTAAAACCACTCCGCATATAATGGCATCAGTGTTCACAGTAAATATTATCTGTGATTAAAAAGCTAGAGGAGTGTAATGGAAGATTTCACCCGTGGAAATGGGAGTGCTTTAAATACTTTCCTAATACATATTTCAAGCTATTATTAGCATAATTCAAAATCAAAAAGTAACTTTAAAAAAATAGTAAAATAAGAGAAAATTTCCAACAGCCTATTACAAAATGAGGAGCAGAGCAGTTTCAGCCTCTTTTTCCTAGTGGTTTTGCTAAGGACACTGGTTTTGTTCCCTCTGCAGAAGTGATCATCTTATCAATCTTCATTCAATCATGAATATTTGTTTTGCAGCCTCTGGCATAGTATGTTGCTTCTCAACTTTGCACCAAGACTCAGCTTTCATTAAGCTATTTCCTCTTTTCACTTTGGTCAAGAGGAGGGGCAGAAAATCGTGAGGTTGAGTATCACTCAGAGTAAATTCAGTTTTACCATTTCTCTTGGAGCCTCTTGGGGTATAAAGACAAGTAACAGCCAATTTTCCCCCAACTGGGGAATCAATTCTCTCCACCAGGGTCACTTCAGGATAGAGACACAGGTAACAGTAGCTGCTTTTATTGTTTTTCTACCAAATGATCAAATATACTCTAGAGAATTTCATATGGTGTGACATGAGAGCGGGATTGATGGGGAAGCCCTGTTTGTTGTGTTAGATCAGGTTAACTCTGGCAGCATGTGAAGACTGTACTGCTCATTTTCTTTCAGGGTATGCTGTGACTTGTATTGTGTGCTAGGAAATTAAGGTAAAGGGAACTATGGCGTTCATTACTGTTTAACTTTGTCAAATGTTTATATATTATCCATCTGAAAGATGTCATAATAGGAGCCAGATAAGATAGGTCAATGTGAAAAGGTAATTTCTCTAACATCTCCATGAACACGGAGTGAGGAAACTCTCATTGCAATGTTGTCTTCTGGACACATGCACTTTTGCTTGGCCCGCGCCACTCCAAGAGCAATAATAGAAAATAACAATTTTGTAAAAGAATTCTGTACTGGAAGGATTCTTTTTTGGTCATGAAATAAGGCAGAGAGTAAATTATATCAGAAAACTTCATGAATTAAAAAAAAAAAGACTATAGAAGAATGCTGTAACATGTTCAGCATTTTGTCCATATTATCTGCTGGCTCTCCTCTCAGGTAGTAATGCACGGATAAGGTCAGTTATAAATACTATTTACTAATACATTGATATCTATTATCACATTGTATCCTCATGGGCATTAACTCATATCTGCTGCATAGTGACAAAATTTATTTTCATATATCCTTTTCTTGCAATATCATATATGAGTATATTATTTGTGACATGATTATGTACATGGAATGATTAGAGATGAAAACTTTATATTGTATCCTCTTTGCCTCGCTCTGATGCTCCCTCCCCCCAGCCAGCAATGCGCCCTTTCTACTTTTCTGGTTGCTGGAGTTACTAAAGGTTATAAATCATTTCTGAAGGCTTTGAGCCAGGAGCCTCAGGTGAGAGAGGATATTCAGTATTGCTTTTCTGGGTCTGGATTATTTCACTCAGTAGGATCTTTTCTAGTTGAATCCATTTACCAGGTCCAAGTATGGAGAGGAATGTGCAGGCTATATCCGTGTGGAGAGGTTGGACATCTCAGCTGATTGGGTCTTCAACCCAAGAGTTATTTATGTGTCTTGGATCATCTGCAGTATTCACCTTCAAATATTCTTTTCAAGGTTGTGTCTGGGAAACTCTGGGAGTCCTGTATAAATAAAGGGACTGAAAGAACTTTTAATATTCATGTGTTTATCAAAATGTGTAAATCATTTTAAGGCAACAGTTTTATTTATTCCTAAAGCTTTGACTCTTGTTATTTGAATAGATTGCTTATAAATTTTTCAATAATTTTTAGTGGTTCTAATTTTACCTAAACTTTTTACATGCTGAATATTTTATACAACCGACTGTGTCAATATCACAATGACTTAGTAAATTTTTATTTCTTTCCATATTTCCTAAAAATAATTGCTGTGACAATGAGAAATTTAAAGGATTTTAATAGAAATCTGCACAGGGTTCTCTCCCGTACGGGAAATCGGGGTCAGTCCCTGTCAGGGTGTTTGGATCATTAAGTGAGTTAGTACGATCCCACCCTTCCCCAACCACATGTATAATCAGATCCAGATACCTACTTAAAGGTGGACATTTTAACTTTTTCTTTAGAAATCTCTCAAGGACATATTTTAACAGAGAACACACTCTACATACTCCAGCAATGAGTGAGCAGGCAGTCACTCACTCAGGTGTGAGAGTTCATAAGTCTTCAGGGTTGCAGAACCAAGTGAGGCCTGAGAAGAATCAAGGGCCCAGAGAAGCTGGTCACAGAGGTAAGTGTTTTAATTGTCTAAAATCACATTTCTTTTTACTCATTTTAAAGTTTAAAAATTAGATATATTCCACTAGCTTCTATGGAAAACTGTAATATTCCATTTCATCTGGGCTTGGTTATGGAGAAGGGTGGGGGGGGGAGAAAAGAGTTTTAGTTACTACAATATCGTTCAAAACTAAGTTTAAAAAACAAAGCAATCAAACTTTAAAATTAAAAAAGATAAAATTATAACCTTACTTCTACTTTTAGTTACTAGCTAGTTACAAAAATACCAGATGAGCAGAGAAGAACAATTAGGGTTTATACAAAAAAAATTCTTGAGAATAAAGAAATGAGAAACCATTAGGATTCTTTTCTTCTTATTATTTAGTCTATGGAAGAAGAATTCTGAAACCTTGAAAACTAACAGACAAACTAGATTCCAAACAAAAAAAAAAACCCACCAAATGTTCTAGAGAAACAAAATCCTAAAGAAATGAAGCTTGTGCCTTAGGAACAATACTTTCATTATGGAAGAAAGTGTTTTAATTGCCATAAATATCCCCAACATCTAATGCAGCATGGTAAAAACAGTTGTCCATCAGAAGAGGAAGTCTCCTCCTGGAAATAAATTTGCAGGGGAAGGAAGAGGGATGACAGGTTAGTGGGGCTAGAAATGAGTAAATCCCAGTGTGAGTTCCTGAAAACGTCAAGGAATACTTTTGGTTATTAACGAAAAACAAAAGTTTAGTTACTCTATACACACTGTTACAGCTGTGTCCCAAGCTGAGATCTTTCTCTTCTTTGATAGAGTGGTAATCAGAGGTATGAGTTTCAGATTCCAAATACCTTAGATACACCAAAATGTTCAGCATTATATAGAGCAAAATCAAACTTGCAGGGAAGAAGAAATAGTTGACTTATAGGCCCTTTCAAGGATGGGGCTGAACACAGGTGAGGCACAGAGCAGCTGTGGTTCCCTCCCAGTTCTCAAGAACATCCATCCCTCTTTCCTTCCTCTCCATACTCAGTTATCTTTCTTGATGGACTGCATGCTCCAGTTTGGTATCTTGTACTTGGATTGTATTTATGCTTCCAATGTCTTCTGTAGAATGTACTATTATTCCTGTAGAATTGAGTGAGGGCACATGTCTGTCATCCAGTTCCTTCTAAGCTGAGATAGGAAGATTCACAATATAAGGCTAAAGCAGAAATAAGTTCAAAATTCTGTGAAACTTCACACACGTAGGATTTCTACAGTCAGTGCATTTTAGGTAGAAATGTACAATTTTGAGACCATATTTTTGGTAAGTTTGTATCATCAACTTGTGCAAAATTTCCCCTTGTTTCCATGCTACAGAAAATTGTAATTAGTATTGAGATGTTCTCTTTTCAAGGTGATGATATTCTTGCTTTTTTTTTGTTGATTTAAGAATGTTCTGTCCCCTGGCACCTCATTGTGATAGCTTTCCAAATCCTCCTTTCTCTTCTGCTGGTTACTATTGCAGTGTTGGTGGCAAACAGTGAGTAATTGAGATACATTGTGTTTGACGTTTTGCCCAAACAATAGCTTTAAACATAAACTATGGAGTTACACACTCTGTCCATTGTCCTGCCAAAATCAGGTGATGAGCCAGAATCTTTGGACATTTATATTTTTTTCCTGACACACTGTAGAGTCTTCTCTCTTTCATACTTAGTGTGTTAGCTCTAGGGCTGTTTGGAGTTTCCATTTTCTGTCACATTTTTGGTTATGCTCCTTCTGAGGACTTGGAGATAGTCTGCTTTCTGAGCTCAGGTGAATGTTAATCTTACATAAACATTTTGTGAGAAACAGCTATGCAAAGTATCAGTGTCTTTCTTTTCTTATTTCCCCTATGTATGTTGAGGTCATGCTTAAGTAAAAAGACTTCATATGTACAGAGAAACTAAAGTTTAATGTTCATTGGATTCCTCCACATTTACAGAGGAAATCACTTCTAGGCTGCTCTAAAACACAGCTATGCATGTGGATATATTGTATTGCATATGCTCCAATATGAATTGTGCTATTTCTTAACATTTTTTAGTTGTTATTTTCACAGTGTGTTTACTAGTCTCTGAATATTTTTTTTAGGTTATTTTTTGTAAATTTATCCTTCAAAGAATGAAGTGATTGGAAGTTCCTCCCTCCATAATTATTTTCAGTTGTATTATTTTTCAGTCAACTTACCTTATAGAAAAATTGATCTATCTGTTTCTATAGTGAGTTAATTGAAATGCTAGCGTATAAATGTTAACATATGAATGAAAGTAATGATATGGATTGGCTGTTAAGATGAAACTTTTTCTCTAGTCTTAAATTTTAATATGTACTCCTTATAAGCATTTTTGATATTATATCTGTCACTAATTTAGTTTTTCAATATTGCCAAGAAAAACATGAACTGCAGGAA
This sequence comes from Uromys caudimaculatus, assembly GCA_028551405.1. Taxonomy (NCBI): domain Eukaryota; kingdom Metazoa; phylum Chordata; class Mammalia; order Rodentia; family Muridae; genus Uromys; species Uromys caudimaculatus. Next base: position 16,304,443 of record CM052700.1, read on the forward strand.
ACTTTAAACCACCACCATAACTGCAGCACCATGCAAAGTGACATCGACTTAAAGGAAGAAATGCTTAGAAATAAGGCTATAGAGTGTAGTTCAGGCAA